>CM061043.1:7650657-8212535 GCA_030762985.1 Adelphocoris suturalis
CATTTAATGTACTCAAAAAATTTTGGCCGACGAACTCATCCTTTCGTTGGAAAGCTTGATTTTTTTGGCGCAAGAAAGGAATTTTTATCTGATTTATCGTCTGGAATATATATTATGATATATACTGTTCTAGAAGAACAGTACATCTTTTGGCACAGATGTGAAGTGAAAATTATAACAAAAATAAAGATTGGTCTCTCTACTCTTCATTTTGAAAGGCAAACGCCTTAATATGAATAATTGTGTAAGCTTTCCTAAAACCATTCTTTATTTGTGTTATAATTTTCACTGCAAATCTGTGCCAAAATATATATATGAAAAAGCGTTAAACTCTAGGATTCATTTCAGAATGTCTTAAAACGGCTTTCAATGAAGAAACTTTTCGAAAAATTGTTATTACAATTTTCGAAGCCATTGCAATAGCTTCACTTTCTACGAATATTCGCTAAAAAGGTGAGGTGGAGTAATTGTGATAGAGGAACATATTAATACTACATTAGCAAAGACAAATAGGAACAGTTTTATCAAATTCCAAAGATTTAGCAATCACCGAAGTTTCAAAATCCAAAAATTAAAATTTACCAAAATTTTCATACTTAGAATCCGTTTTTTCTAAATTATAAAAAGATTCTTGGGAAATTGCAGTTCTGTATAATTACACATTATAATTTTTTTCGTAGTTGGAGAATTGTAGGTTGGTTTGTGTAGAAAGTTTGAGGTGACTAAGAGTTTCACCATAGTTATTTATAATACTGATAATAACACGTCTACCAGACAATATATTTATATATCTACATGAATAGGGCTCAGATCCAGAGCCGAAACGTCGTAAATATCCAATAAAAAATTGAATTGAACCATAAGAGTAGCTTGGTCACTACCTCAAAACTCAGGTTTATTTCGTGTAACATATGCATATGTCGCAGCCCTATTGTGAAATCAGCCTTTTTGTAAAGGAGCTGGAAGAGCTCAGCCTATTGGCAAAAGCAACGTATTCTATTAGATAAAAAGGCTGAGCGTGATCGGCCTTAGTTTGGTGGTCTGGATGCTCGCAAGCTCGCATCTCAAGAATGCATAACATCAAGTAGTCTATCCCTTAGTAAAAATTCAGATTGGACATGTAGGTCAGAATGATGTGTATAGTTTGTCATTCCAACGCTTTTATAACGAATAGACGGCGTATTGTAAAAAGGCTGACAAATAAAGTAGAATAGAATAGTAGAATAGCTAACAAATAAAGCAGAAGCAAATCATCTAACTTTTATTCTAAGAGTGTTACAAGAAACTTAAAATCAGTGAAACAGTGGCATTTAAACAAGTGTTTGTCTCATTATGATTCAACTTATGTGACGGGGAAAAAAGCAAACCCCCATCTAAGCACTGATGAAGATTTATAAATAAATCGAATATATGGCCTGATGAAAACCTAATCTACTGACTGAACCTCAAGATCCCCCAACTTCAAATTATTATTGAGCGTGTAATATTATTTTGAGGTATTACAGATGGTTGGAAAATATAGGAAACACATAAATATAACTTACAGAATTGAGAGAATATTTCGGCGTATCGGCGTCGTTAGCTCTAGTGAACAAGCTCTTCTTCACTAGAGCTGAAGAAGTTTGAACGAAATCGGACCACAAGATGATAAGAAATCGAAGTTATAATAAATTAACGTTTGCGCATGCGCACTGACTACTATGTATGTAGCGGCAATGAAAGTTATAGGGAACCGTCTAGAAGCTATCCCGCACAATCCCTGAAAATTTCATCAAAATCGTTCCATTAGACTCGAAGTTTTGCTATCAATATTAGTTTCGTGCATGCGCAATGATTATTTCTCTACCGATCTCGATATAATTTATAGCGCATTTTTCAAGAACACGTACCCAATCACCTACCTATTTTGAACGGAATCGGACCAACAGATGATGAGAAATCGACGTTATGTATGAGAAGTGCACGTTTGCGCATGCGCACATCCTACTGTTGATTCGACGGCAATGAAAACTATAGGGCACTGTCTAGGAGCTAACCCGCACAATCCCAGAAAAATGTATCGGAATCGGACTGAAACTTGGTGTAATTTTGGGCGTGACAAGGATTTACTACAGACGGACAGACAGTCGGACACGAAACCAAAATTGACCAGCAAGCTCTGAAACGCAAAAAGCAAGTGGAAATTTTGATTTTGGAGGACAAAAAGTTTTTCGACTTCAATCACGAACACATAGCTTCCCTAGCTTCGGTAGTGAGGAAGCAAAATTGCAAAAAATCCAGTATGTTCAGGTTTTTAGCTAGCTAAAACTGTTTATTTTTACAACGATTTGTTATGAAGACGCTATTTAATAAAATCTCTAGCCGAGTTGAAATATTTTTCATTTGACACTAACATATTGTGTACTTATTTGTGAGCGTGGAGAAAATGTATGAAAATTCGCTCATAAGGTTATGCTAGACTACTTGGAATTTCAAGAACTGTTTTTATATTTTTCTCTAGTTACACAATTACTCCACTTCACCCAATAATATTGTTGGGAAGTCAGCGTTAGGTACCTATTGTTGATATGATGCTGGGCGTTGGCGTACTTACCGCTCCAATTGCGACGATGCGATCGAAATGGTGAATGTACACGTGGACGAAAACTCGGAAAAGGCGGGCCAGTATCTTGCGGCATAACGTAATGAAGGTTTTAGGGAATGGGACATCTGGAAAACAAAGATAATCATCCGTCAGAATACAAACTCAAATTGTATACAAAATGAAAGGTGTTACACCAGGTACCAAGTTTTTGGTTCAATCTTTAAGATAAATTTTATATTTGTTCAAGAGTAAATCCATTTCTATCAAGTAGCAGATTTCTTAAAATTAACGAAACATATAGTAAACACACGAGGTTTTAACAATCTTCAAGCAACTCCTTATCCGCATCAATTTGGTGTTATAATGAAGTTTTAACTTGTTTAACTAAGAATCCTAGTCATAGGATCTTATGTGTAATAGTTATACTATGTTGGCAGCATTGGGCCCTGGAATGTTCTGGAAGGTCACTTGTATTATGGACTGTGGAGCAGGACTTGTTTTATCTTAATGTATGCTGTATCTACTTGTGATTATTAAATAAAGTGATTTAAACAAGTTGTCTAATATATTGTGATTATATAAAACATACATTATGCTTATTGAGAAAAATTATCAAAATACTCTTAATCGGATGATCAAGTTGGTTTCGCATTAAGTACCTGGTTTTTACCAAAATAACAAAAGACAATGGTAAGAAGAAATCATTAGAATCATGACAGCTTGCGTAAGAGCCTGTACATTTCATGTTTCGGTTACCACATTCGCCTTCTGGCATACACCCGCCTGATGACTACCTCAAATCAAGTTACATTATACCTCGAGGATTGTTTATAGTTCATTAATAACTTTGCGGGAAGCTCAGCTGCTTCTATTTTCGGAGAAGTTTAGACAGCGTAAATTCTAGCATAAATTGAGATCTCGCCAATGACAGGCGAACGATTTATGTACGATGGAGTTGAGAATTATGTACGATTTATGGCAAAGATGCAGTTCCATAGCAACGATTTGGTTGTAAGCGGGAATAACCAGAAAAGTGTCTGTGTGCATTTCTTCGTAACGTAACAATTTTTCGTGAGCAAGTTTCAGTTCTTGTGCCAAAGCCAAGTCATAAAGTTCCAGTCATGCAGCATGATCGTATGAGCGAATTTTCTTAAATTATTGTATTGTCTAATGTTAAATTGTTTTTGAATTTGAACTTTTTGAGTGCAAGCAAATTATTAACCATTAATTTTTTGACAAAAAACGAATTCTAAATAACAATCTCATATTCAAATAGAGGTATTGAATTTTAACCTTTTTTTTGCAGTTTTTATAGGTTTTTTTAAGCAAATTTTAATGAATTTCAAGTACATTTTTCAGCATAATTTTTGAATGTTCCATTTCATATTTAATAGCTTTATTTGAGCAATATTCTGCCAAGAAATGCCTATATATTTAACGATTTATATCCGTTTTTGGCCATTTGCAGTGGTTTTTTAAGTACATTTTCTGAAACTTGACCAATTTAATGTGCTCAAAAAGTGCTGGCCAACGAACTCACCCTTTCGTGTGGAAAGCATGATTTTTTGGCGCAAGAACGGAATTTTTATCTCAATCCTAAGGAGAGTTATCGTCTGGAATGACACATAGATACAAATGAAATTAATTTTATTGCTCAAATTCGTCATATTGTCTCCAAAAAATTGTTAACTATCAATTTTATTGCTGAAAATTTTGTTCTAAATAACATTCTATTATTTAAACAAAGATATTGGATTTCTAGAATTGTTTACATTTTTATCGATTTTGTAACACATTTTAATGAAATTTAATTACAATTTTGAGCATAGGTTTGAGCTTTAATTTTTAAATTACCAACTTCATAGTTGATAAACTTTATTTGAGTAATATTCTGCTACAAAAAAAAATAAAAACACCGATGTTTAGCCTTTTTTTGTCATTTTTTGTGATTTTTTTTTTTTTGTGAAATTTGACCAATTTAATGTGCTCAAAAAGTGTTGTCCAATGAACTCATCCTTTCTTTTGAAATGCTTGATTTTTTGGCGAAAGAACGAAGTTTTTATCTCAATTCTATCGAGAGTTATCGTCTGGAATGACACAAACACACACACACACACACACACACACACACACACACACACACACACACACACACACACACACACACACACACACACACACACACACACACACACACACATATATATATATATATATATATATATATATATATATATATATATATATATATATACATATAAAAAAGCGTTAAAATCCAGGAATCATTTCAAAATGCCTCAAAACAGATTTCGATGAAGAAAATTTTTGAAAATTTTCATTTTAAAATTTTTGAATCCATTGCAATAGCTTTATTTTCTAAGAAAATTCGCTAAAAATGTAAAAAACTTAATAACCACGCAGATGGAGAGGTCTGCTAACCACTGTTCGAATCAGCGTGAATAATTTCGTAGACAAAACCTGGAACCCATCCATTCGTGAGGGATATTGTACTACATAGAACGGACCCCTCAATTACAGTACAAAGCGATAATTATAGTACATCTGGCAACACTGAGTCTGTGTCAGTGTTTTTCGTAAAGCTTCTTTCGTCATAACAACAGCGAATCGATAAGTCAAACGGGGTCAAGAGGAGTTTTGTGTGGCTACAGTTAACGTTTGTAGTGAAGTACCTTACCTACCTACCAACACCCCCTCGAAAGTCTGGTTTAGGCGAGAAAGAGGAATTATTATGCAAACGACGGGGAACGTAGCACGCAGGCATGCAGGTAACAAAACGGCAAGAGCCTTCTAATCTGCCAAGTTCACAGCTAGCAGAGAAGGAGAGCGAAGGAAGTAATTTGAAGGAAGAGTAATGAGATGCTCGTCTCAAACGGGAAATTTCTGCTTTGTGACACCTCCACAGGGAGGATTTTCCTTCAAAATACAAGATTACACGTAATTTTTAATATTTCAACAGCCAGGAAGGTTCATAGGAAAGTTATGACATTGGCCAGTGGTCCAGAACGTGATTGTAGCGTGAAAAAAATCGAAATTTTAACTTAATTTAAAAGGATTGTTGTAATAAGCAAGAACCCCAAGGAAATCGGTACGATAACAGGAGAGAGAGGAAATGACTGTCTCCTCAGAATTTTTGTGCAGCTAGAATGCGGATGAAAAGTGATATCTGGCTCTGTTCCTCCTTGCGGCTGAGAATGACAGTCCCTCTAATTTAGCAAACGCAATTGAAAACGTTACAGAGCTTAAACATGATGTAAACATTCACAAGTTTTTCACCCTCCAAAGAATTAGTCGATAACTTGTGATCCCGATGGATGCAATATTTCCAACTTATATCACCTAGAAATGTTGAAGTGCAGGATACACACCATGAACGAAAAATCCTAACATTTTAGCAAAAATGAAACGATTGCATGGCTCGGAAAATTTTAAAATGAAACTTTTTGAAATTTTTCTTAATTCAAAACGGCTTTGAGGCGTTCTGAAACGTATATATGTGCGTGTGGTTCCGACCGATAACTCTCCTTAGGATTAAGATTAAAATCCCATTCATGCGCCAAAAAAATCAAGCTTTCTGAACGGAAGGATGAGTTCGTTGGCCAACACTTTTTGTGCACATTAAATTGGTCAAATTTAAAAAATGTACTTCAAAAAATACTAAAAATGGCTAAAAGGATTAAAATCGTTAAAGTTTTATTTGTTAGCTGAATTTAGCAAAAGAAAATTATCAACAACGAACTAGAACATTATAAAATTACGCAGAAAAATGTACTTAAATTTCTTCAATATTTGCTGAAAAATTTATAAAAACTGCAAAAAATATCTGAAACTCCAACATGTTATTTGAAACGCCGAATTTTATTTAGTATGAGTTTTTTGCCACACAATTGTTTTTTAACAATTGCTTTGTACTCAAATTTCAATACGATTCAACATACGATGGGTGGGAATTTATGAAAATTCGCTCATACGATCTTGCTGCATGATTGAAACTTTTTCACGAACCCAATACGGCCCTTTGTTTGGAGTAGTCCAAAAGTTTTTTCCTTCCTTTTTTAACAGTATATTTTGGAGCCACAGCAATAGCTTTATCTACGTAAATTCGATAACAACCCGGGAAAGATACTGGCGGCAATATGCTTACAAATAATATTATTAGTAACTTATTCGTTATTAGGAAACTAAATATATCAGAATTACTTTCTACAGTTTTTGATGTAAGCATTAAAATCATTCAGTAGAAATGTTGTTTGAAGTACAGTTTGGATATAACCCGCATTGTGGTCAGATACTTCACCTTATATCGTTCACACGAGCTCACTGTGGCACCTGTTAAACCTACTCGTATTACTACAAGATCAGTAATCATAAAAGTATCCCCTCTCAAATAAGATCAGATAATCTGAATCTCCATCATTCTTGTCCGTCATTCCAACAGTACCCACCCTAGACGATCAGTATCACTGTGATTCTGATAAAGTAATGACATCATTACTGATCGTGTAGGAGAGCTGCTATAGTATTTTATATTGAATTGTATTTCAATATTGTAGAATGGGCTCGCCCATATCATTTTAATTAAATATCCAGTATCATAAACAAATATGTGGATACTAGATACCTATATCTAATCACGTTATGGAATAGTTCCTCGTCTGAAGAGAACAATAATAGCAACGTTTTTATAGTGGAAATAATCTTCCTACGTAGACTTACAGGAATGAATACGCAGAATTGAGTCGATTCGCAAGACAATGAGGAAACTGCGCCAATGATCGTAATTATAAGCCGTCCTGTTTACACCACCGCCGCTGGTCTCTTGGCACCTCCGACCGGAGCGCCAGCAAACAACTAGGTTCTATGTGAAGTAATTCGTTCCACAATGAAAATTCTCACATTAGATTGCACCTGATTAGTATCCAAGGAAATGCAAGCCTGTCAGTAGGTCGACTAGGGTTCCAAAATCGCAGCTAATTATTACACAAAGGTTTATTATAGCCCTTCTACGCAGATCACTCGTATTTTAGACAATAATTAAACGGATTCTAAGTATGGTACAATATCTAAATATAACTCGGCGCTCCGCGCCTAGCCAGGGGGCAAGCCCCCTGGACCCCCGGTTACCTCTATTTACATACTTCGGACGAAATTATTGAAACACAGAATGTGTTTGCGTTGCCGCGCAACCAAGTGACAACCAAACAAGCGTCATTGTTTACTATTCATTTATAACATCATTTTATATAGTTATAGTATGAAACTACGAAAAAAAATACGAAATAAATTCGTGATAAATCAAGAGCGATTTATCAAGTAAATGTCCTAAAGAGGCTACATACGAAATTACAGCTTCCTAGAGTGTAAAGTATAGAAATTAGCTTTAAAAGCCACTCATCTGATCCGGACCCTGGACATCGTCAAGTAAATGTCCTAAAGAGGCTACATACGAAATTACAGCTTCCTAGAGTGTAAAGCATAGAAATTAGCTTTAAGAGCCACACATCTGATCCGGACCCTGAGCATCGTCAAGTAAATGTCCTAAAGAGGCTACAAACGAAATTACAGCTTCCTAGAGTGTAAAGTATAGAAATTACCTATTCAAATTATTTAACCTCCGCTTCACAAATCAAACCGTTTTCGTAATACTCAGATCACCTGATATGAATCAAATCATCGAAACACAAGCTCAATGAAATCATCAGAAATTAACAAGCGGTTGCAATCATGTTCACAATATCAATTATTGAGAATGATCACCTGTGTGTAAACAATTATTTATATAACCATGCTCATAACTCAGTTTGTTGGACACGCACTTCGCAGTAGTTAACATAATGTTGTTGGATAAATCGAGAGCTTTCGAACGAATGGTCAACGAATTTTGTGGGATGAAAAACGACGAAGTACCATATCCCTAGCAACGACTCGGTTGTACGTGAAAATCATCCGTCACACATTTCGTTACCATCCCGCGTTCCATTTTCGGCTAGTTAGTCCATGGCTAAAACACATTCTGCGTTAAAACAACAAGGACGAAGAAAGCACCTACCAAAAGGGGAAAAATAAAATGTTGTTTTCATCAAGTTTCAGCTTCATAGGCTGATTATCAAAGAAATTAGTTCCGGATCTCACACAGCTGATCTGAGCTTTATGATTCGTTTCTAGATGTTCCAAGGGGCTTCTATTTCCAATTCCAGCTTCGTAGGTTGAGTAGCAAAGAAAATTAGCTCCAGATCTCACTCAGCTGCTCTGGGAGGCTCTAGACTTAATGATTAGCTGTGAGTTTTAAGATGGGTCTGCGAGCGGAGGATGTTTTTTACGAGAACATTGAGAAACTAATTGGCACCCCTTCGCTTTGTTCTCGTCGATTCATAATTGACAAGTGTTTTATCCACAAACTGCTTAATGGAGTGATAGACTGCCCATCTCTTCTTATGGAAGAGGAAATTTCAACACCCCAGCGGAGCAGTCGTAACCCTCCTTTACTTTATGTGCCGTTTGCTGCGACAAACTACCTAATGAATCCGACCTCTTACCCGCCTAGCCAGAGAATTGAATCTAGTCATTCAAACAAATGCTTCCGTGGATGTCTCCCATCATTCTTTATCAAAACTCAAGAACTCTCTTTAATTAACATGCCTGAGTGTTTATAGTAAACCTAAGTAAAGTAATATGTGGTGTGAAATTACCTATTTTACTTATTATATACTAGTATTCTTCGTTTTGTCCATTGAATTTCTTGTTTGTTGGATATTCTTAGTTCTGATTGTACTCTTTCCTTGATTATATTCTTATAATTGTTATTCAATTGGATGAATTTAATTTGATACTTTGTAATTGGGCTTGTCCGTATTAATAGTAAATAAATTAATGATTAGTTTCTAGACGTCCCAAAGGGTCTCCATTTCAAATTTCAGCTTTATAGGTTAAAAAAAAAAAAAAAAAAAACAACCTCCGAGTCTCCCACAGCTGATCTAGGGGCTTCAGACTTTATGATTCGTTTCTAAATATCCAAAGAGGCCTCCATTTCAAATACGGTTCATAGGTTGATTATCAAAGAAATTAGCTCTGGCGATCACAACCCTAGCTTTCTCGTGTATGTCGTAGCAAGATGACAATTTTCGGCTAGAAAGTCTCCGTAAAAACTATTTAAAAAATATAGAAATAAATGAAAATGAAAAATCAAATTAAGAAACTTCTCAGTCCCGGGGAATTGATCCCCGGTCTTCCGCTTATCAGGAGGCAAAGATGATAGCCACTGTGCTATCGATACGTTGAATGAATAGCGACAGATTTGTGGTATACGACTTCAAACAGGCCTATTCACACTCCATGTCCAGTAAAGATCCCCTTATGGGAAACGAACAGACGAACGCATAGGAATGATGCCGTAATTACCGTGTTTTTGACCGATGTACGATTTTGAGCCAAAATGTATAAACTTCGGTCCAACAGCAAAGGAAAAAAAACTGCGGACGGCGGATTTTTTTTCTCTTTTTTTTCCCAATTTGATTTGTGGATTCTAAGGCAACAATTTTTGTGATGGGGGAGGGGGGCGGGGGGGGGGGGGGGGGGGTCAAAAATGTATTTTCTAGGTCGATTACAAAGGTTTGTTATTGAAAAAAATCAACTATTATTATTACCTAACTGTTATGTGTCGTGGTAATTGAAATAATTATGTAAGACTTCAATGAGAGAGAGGAGTTGTATTTAATTTAATAATAAGACTGAACACATGGCATGAACACTATAAGAAGACATATTGGAATACAGAAGTAGTGGCTTACTAGATAAATAAATACAGGATGACTTGATTATTAGTTTAACTTAATTAATATAGATTTAATGTAATTTAGTAATTTTAGTTTATTTTATGTATAATAACAATTTAATTTTATATAGTAATTTTATAATAATAAAATTATTATTTATATTTAACATGCCCTCTTTTTAGTTTTTTTTAACGATTGAATATTCCTATGCGAATAGCATTAATTTGATTTTGGATTATCAAATTCCTGATTTCTAATCAAATATGATCTAATCCCAACTGGCTTGATAACAATGGCTCCTGGAATCCAATAACCGTTAGGTTTTAGCTTGTAGTGTACCTTATCTCCTGAATGTAGTGCTGACATTACACGACACTTCATATCAAAATATTCTTTCGACTTGTTTTGTTTACTTCTGGCTAATGACATGTAATTTTTAAAATTAATAACTTTAGGTTTCAAAACATTTTCACTGATCGGTAATGTGCAACGCAGGCGTCGCGACATTAATAGTTATGCAGGAGAAGACAAATCACCTTTAGGCCTATTTCTATAATGTAACAAAGCAAGGTAGGGATCATTACCAGAATCATGACATTTTTTTAAGATATTGCCTACAATTTTTACTCCGCTTTCAGCCATTCCGTTAGACCTACTCATATATGGACTTGTCACCACATGTGTAATTTCCCATCGGTGAGTAAATTCTTTAAATTCCTTCGATTGAAAAGGAGGTCCACCATCAGTGACTAACTGAGTCGGAATTCCGAATCGACTAAACATTGATTTGAATTGTGGAATCACAAGGATGCTTTTGATGAACTGACTTGACATACATCTATATATTTTGAAAAATAATCTATAACAACTAGATATTTGACATTATTAAAATCAAGGAAATCGGCACCCACTTTCTGCCAGGGTAATGTAGGTAACTCGTGAGGTCTAAGAGGTTCGTCAGTTTGATTAGGGCGGAATTTCATACAAGTTTGGCAATTTTCAATTAAATTTTTGATGTCGACAGACATTTGGGGCCAGAAAAGGACACCTCGAACTAACGACTTTGTTCGCTCAATCCCCATATGACTAGAGTGAACCTTATTTAATATGGTCTTTCTGAGCTTAGCAGGAATGAGAATACTAGTATTTCGAAATAAAAAATCATCAATTGTATTAATTTCTGCTCGGAAATCCCAATACGGCTTGGCAAGATCTGAGACTTGATTTTTAGATCGTGGCCATCCATTATCGGAATAGAATTTTAAAATTGCATGAGCATCATCATTTTTACTGGCTTCGCGAATTTCCGACAATGTTTCTGGTGACACTGCAAGTGAACTACTAACCAAATTAACATGAACGGCAATATCCTCATCAAGACTGTCGTCTGTATCGGGCAATGGCGCACGAGATAGCGTGTCTGCTATGTGGGTCATTTCACGCGAACGGCCAAACTTTTTTTTTCGATATTTTTTAAAAGTCCTGATTTTCTAGTATATTGTACCCATTGGTAATACAAGCTAGGAGCCAAATTTTCAGACCCCTTCTTCGCCCAGCCTTTTCTCTACAACTGTCCGAAGTTTAGGGGTGTGCGCCAAACACTAACTTTTGTTTTAATTGCTCAACCTTTATTGTGCCCAAAAAAATAAGTAAGGTGGCCAATTCTTATGGTAAATCGCCTGCTCTCTCTGGTAGTCATGTCTAAATTTACAAAAAACTTAAGCTTCCTCATGAAAACTCCACATTTCATCAATTTCGCATTTTTTGAAAAAAAATTTTTTGATCTTAAATCATACCTACTAGTATGTAGAATACGAGGTTAGGAGGACGTAATGGGCCGACAAACGGTTTGTCGCCAGTGGTACTTAATGTACGGCCTGAACTCCCAAAAAACGTAAGCTTTCCCATGAAAACTCCACATTTCATCAATTTCGCATTTTTCGAAAAAAAATTTTTTGATCTTAAATCATACCTACTAGTATGTAGAATACGAGGTTAAGAGGACGTAATAGGCCGACAAACGGTTTGTCGCCAGTGGTACTTAATGTACGGCCTGTACTCCCAAAAAACGTAAGCTTCCCCATGAAAACTCAAAATAAAAATTTCTTTTTCACATTTCATCAATTTCGCATTTTTTGATCTTAAATCATACCTACCAGTATGTAGAATACGAAGTTAAGAGGACGAAATGGACCGACAAACGGTTTGTCGCCAGAAGTACTTAATGTACGGCCTGTACTCCCAAAAAACGTAAGCTTCCCCATAAAAACTCAAAATAAAAATTTTCTTTTTCACATTTCATCAATTTCGCATTTTTTGATCTTAAATCATACCTACCAGTATGTAGAATACGAAGTTAAGAGGACGTAATGGGCCGACAAACGGTTTGTCGCCAGAAGTACTTAATGTACGGCCTGTACTCCCAAAAAACGTAAGCTTCCTCACGAAAACTCAAAATAAAAACTTCTTTTTCACATTCATCAATTTCGCATTTTTTGAAAAAAAAAAAATATATATATATTTTGATCTTAAATGATACCTATTAGTATGTAGAATACGAGGTTAAGAGGACGTAATGGGCCGACAAACGGTTTGTCGCCAGAAGTACTTAATGTACGGCCTGTACTCCCAAAAAACGTAAGCTTCCCCATGAAAACTCAAAATAAAAATTTCTTTTTCACATTTCATCAATTTCGCATTTTTTGAAAAAAAATTTTTTGATCTTAAATCATACCTACCAGTATGTAGAATACGAAGTTAAGAGGACGTAATGGGCCGACAAACGGTTTGTCGCCAGAAGTACTTAATGTACGGCCTGTACTCCCAAAAAACGTAAGCTTCCTCACGAAAACTCAAAATAAAAACTTCTTTTTCACATTCATCAATTTCGCATTTTTTGAAGAAAAAAAAAAATATATATATTTTGATCTTAAATGATACCTATCAGTATGTAGAATACGAGGTTAAGAGGACGTAGTGGTCCCGACAAACCGTTTGACGCCAGCAGTACAAAATGTACGGCCTGTACTGCCTAAATAAAATAAAAATTGAGTTTTCATTATAAAGTCCCCAGTTTATCAAATTTGCTTAGAACTAACTTCACATTTGACGGCACATCAGATAGGTGCAAATTTTATCATGAAAATTCAATTTTTCTTTTATTTTGGTAGTACAGGCCGTACATTAAGTACCGCTGGCGTCAAACCGTTTGCCGGTCCATTACGTCCTCTTAACCTCGTATTCTACATACTGATAGGTATGATTTAAGATCAGAAAAATTTTATCCAAAAAATGCGAAATTGATGAAATGTGCAAAAGAAGTTTTATTTTGAGTTTTCATGGGGAAGCTTACGTTTTTTGGGAGTACAGGCCGTACATTAAGTACCACTGGCGACAAACCGTTTATCGGCCCATTACGTCCTCTTAACCTCGTATTCTACATACTAGTAGGTATGATTTAGGATCAAAATATTTTTTTTTCAAAAAATGCGAAATTGATGAAATGTGGAGTTTTCATGGGGAAGCTTACGTTTTTTTGGGAGTTCAGGCCGTACATTAAGTACCACTGGCGACAAACCGTTTGTCGGCCCATTACGTCCTCCTAACCTCGTATTCTACATACTAGTAGGTATGATTTAAGATCAAAAAATTTTTTTTCAAAAAATGCGAAATTGATGAAATGTGGAGTTTTCATGGGGAAGCTTACGTTTTTTTGGGAGTTCAGGCCGTACATTAAGTACCACTGGCGACAAACCATTTGTCGGCCCATTACTTCCTCTTAACCTCGTATTGTACATACTAGTAGGTATGATTTAGGATCAAAAAAATTGTTTTTTCAAAAAATGCGAAATTGATGAAATGTGGAGTTTTCATGGGGAAGCTTACGTTTTTTTTGGGAGTACAGGCCGTACATTAAGTACCACTGGCGACAAACCGTTTGTCGGCCCATTACGTCCTCTTAACCTCGTATTCTACATACTAGTAGGTATGATTTAAGATCAAAATTTTTTTTTTCAAAAAATGCCAAATTGATGAAATGTGAAAAAGAAGTTTTTATTTTGAGTTTTCATGAGGAAGCTTAAGTTTTTTGTAAATTTAGACATGACTACCAGAAAGAGCAGACGATTTACCATAAGAATTGGCCACCTTACTTATTTTTTGGGCACAATAACGGTTGAGCAATTAAAACAAAAGTTAGTGTTTGGCGCACACCCCTAAACTTCGGACAGTTGTAGAGAAAAGGCTGGGCGAAGAAGAGGTCTGAAAATTTGGCTCCTAGCTTGTATTACCAAAGGGTACAGCATACTAGAAAATCAGGACTTTTAAAAAATATCGAAAAAAAAAGTTTGGCCGTTCGCGTGAAATGACCCATATACATGTGTTTACCCGGTCTATGAACAACTTCAAAATTGTATGCTTGTAGCTGCAATAGCATTCGTTGAAGTCTACTAGGTACATTTGCTAGATTTCTTTTACAAATAGTAACCAAATTTGCATGGTCCGTTTCGACCTTGAATGATTGACGGTAAATATACTGCCTAAATTTGTTACAACCTATGACAACTGCGAATAGCTCCTTCTCAATTTGAGCATAACCTTGTTGACACGGCGTAAGTGTTTTTGAAGCGTATTCGACAGGTTTATTATTTTGTAAAATAACTGCACCGACGGCAAATTTTGAAGCATCGACCGACAATATTATGGGGGAATTTACCTCAAAATGTGCTAATACAGGTGCCTCTGTAATTAGTGTTTTTAATCGATCAAAACGCTTTTTGATGATGTTCTTCCCAGTGCCATGGAACATCTTTCTTTATCAAATTATTGAGGACCGAAGTCTCTTGTGAAAAATTGGGAATAAAGCTGGACAAATAAGTGACTAATCCTATAAACCTATGAAGGGATTTCTTATCATTTGGTTTTGTCATGGAACAAATAGCTTCAATTCGACTCGGATCAGCTTTCATGCCCTGTTTCGAAAATAAATGTCCCATATATCTGACTTGACTTTGACCAAATTTACATTTAGCAGAATTAAATTTTATATTTAACTGACGAGCTCTATCTAATACCAATTTTAGCCTAAAATAATGTTCATGTTCGTTTTGTGCATGAACCAATAAATCATCTTGGTATATACATACTCCTTCCAAGTCACCAAAGCTTTCATGCATTATCCGGTGAAATATTTCCGGAGCTACAGATATGCCAAACGGTAGACGAAGAAACTTAAATCGTCCAAATGGTGTCCCAAATACTAACAATTTGGAACTCTCAGGGTCCATCGGAACATTCCAAAAACCAGAATTAGCATCCAGTGTAGAGAATACACTAGATCCGTTCAACTGTGCCCTAATAACATCTATAGTAGGAAGCTGATAGTGTGATCTCATCAAATTTGAGTTTAAATTTCTCGGATCTAAGCAAATTCTAAGAGCCCCAGACTTGCGTTCAGTCACAACCATAGAACTCACCCATTCGGTCGGTTCAGTGACTTTGGCAATCACTCCATCTTTTTCCATTCTTGTGAGCTCTAACTGAACACGATAATATAGTTTTAAATGGTAAACGACGTGGTGGATCGATAATGGGTTGGGCATCTGGTTTTAATGTAAGTTTACAAACAGTTGGTAAACAACCTAATCCTTCAAATACGTCTTTGTATATGTTTCTAAGTTGACTGTACTTAAAATTATCACCTGAATTAGATATTAGACTATGAATTCTCTCAACAAGACCTAATTCTCTGCATGTTCGTTGACCTAATAAGGTTGTTACGTTTTCATCGATTATGTTAAATACCACATTGTAGGTATTTCCTTTCAAGGTGCATGGCAATACACAGCTACCCAAATTTTTTAAGGGAGTACCACCATACGAAAATAACTTTTTATCGCATGGACTGACTGACTTGACAACATTGAGATCATTAATTTGACTTACTGACATGCAATTTACCCTAGACCCAGTATCAATTTGAGCACGAACATTGACATTATTTATAGATAAGTTTACATACCAGTCATCTTCATCATTATTATGTCTACCTGACTCGACTTTACAAACAAAATAATCGCGATCTCCAATCGCTACCGCGTTAACATTATCATCGGAATCACGCACATTCACATTTCGGATCGATTTTAGCCGACACATTTTACTGAAATGATTGAATTTGCCGCACGAGGAACACTCCTGACCGACTGCTGGGCACTTCACACGATGCATTTGACCGCAACGTGTACATATGCCTCACTGATGGGATGAAGACTGTCCGGTGTTTTGTTGACTATTGTTCCATTCCGCTCTTGGTTTGGATGTTGATCGGACCGATTGTTTTTTAACTGACTCTTGCCATGCCTTGACGTGCTCGTATGATGATCGTTCCCCGAACTCGGAGTAGAATTCCGAGTATTTGACCTGGATCTTTGAAATATCTTGTGTACGGTCTCCCCATCCGTCTGTTTTTGAAGCGACTGGGCTTCTGATGAGTCAATTCAAGGCTCTTACAAATCCTGATCGCTTTCTCCAAGGTCAAATCATCCTCCTGAAGCAACCTCTCTTTCATTTTATAATTGTACTTATTTAAGCCAACAATGAGAACATCTTTTAATAAACTATCTTTTAGATAGAGAAAT
The DNA here is from genome assembly GCA_030762985.1 of Adelphocoris suturalis. Lineage (NCBI taxonomy): Eukaryota > Metazoa > Arthropoda > Insecta > Hemiptera > Miridae > Adelphocoris > Adelphocoris suturalis. Next base: position 7,667,670 of record CM061043.1, read on the forward strand.
TCACAAGTCAAACTTAGATTTTTCAGATCCGTGACAAAATCGTCATTAGATTCTTGATCTGCCTGCCGACGAGTCAAAACGTTAAGGCGCTCGATCGTGATGTTCTTATTTGAAGTTAAATAAGCCTCAAACTTTTCCATTAGTTCCACATACTTGACTTTTTCGGAATCCTCACCAAATTAATGAAATATTACCATTCCCAGGAGACCAATAATAGACAATAAAAGAGCGACTTTAAGCTTGTCAGACTCCTCCTCTAAATCGGCTGCAACGAGATAGAGTTTGAATTGCGTTATCCAATTTTTCCATTTTAGAGCCAAATTTTTGCTGTGACTGGCCTTCAATCTCCAAATTACCGATGTTTGGTGGAAGGTTTATCTTTGCCTTCGCCATTATGAATGAATCAAAACTTGAAATTTCGGACTCACTCAATTCGCTGCCTCCGTCGTCAGATTCAGACTCGGCCACTCCTGAATCCTTTTTCATCCAGATACGATCTTCCTGAAGGATTCAACTGACACTTCTGACACCATGTTGTGTCGTGGTAATTGAAATAATTATGTAAGACTTCAATTAGAGAGAGGAGTTGTATTTAATTTAATAATAAGACTGACCTAACTTGATGGACAATCCCCATGATTAAGAGAATGCGCGGCGCTGCGCCCCTAGCTAGGGGCTCCGCCACTTGACCCCACTGGGGGGACCCCAGACCCTCTTTTGCTTTCACCTTGAGCCTCGGCTAAACATTGGAGGAACGTTGAACACGCTCCATTTAAAATTTCGGGGCGTGTGGACCCTGCACATTGGGCTATAAAGAAAATATTGGATAATAGCCAACGTATCCCTAAGGACAGTTATGCATCGGATGGTCTCGATGCTTGCAAGTTGTGAAAAAGTGTAGGTAAATGTTGAACGCGTAAATAGTTCATGAATTTGCTACAAAAGCGTTAGTTGTGTCTCACGCCGTGCTGTGGCGAGACACTCCTTCATTTTTGAATGTCACCGTAAACTTCGTCACGTCAACTTCCAGAGGTAGAACAAAAAGTGAATATTCGATTCGGTGCCCATTCGGGTTCTCCTAGTTGAAAACGATAAATCGCAAAACATTCATTTCTGTGAATAACTCACCAGGTGTGCGATGTAATGAGAGGCATTTCATCTTGACTGGCTCTTGAATTGCTATATCCGTATCTCCCTCCAACCAGCCTCCTATTGACTTTTCAAGGCAATAGAGAGTCGCTGGCCCATTTAAGGATTTATTTCACGTCAGCGGGCTTGAAATATCGAATGAAAGAGACTCCTCGAAGTCAGATATTTGGCATTAGATACAGATATAAAACATCGTTCGCGTTAGTGATAAATAATGTCTAATTAATGGATATAGGTTGTAGATTACGGAAATATAAACTTGAAAAATCGCTCGGAAAAACACTTTTAATAACGAAACCATAAACGAACAGATAACTTTAATATAAACTTGAAACATATATCTTGTTCAAAACAGAAGCCAGAAGTACACCGTTCACAGTCAACCATCAACAGAACTCAAAAAAGAAACTCTTCATTTTGCGCCCGAACAGCATTGAAGTCAGTCCTCAATCGATGAAAACAAACTCGTCTATGCTTTCCATTTCTCAACATAGGTATTGGTATCTAATAGTAAGGGGCTTAGAGTACTTAGGTTCCATTACATCATCAGAACAATTAATTTTCAACCTAGAATCAAAATGCTGATTGATGCTCCTCAAATTCGACAAAGAAAATCCTATTCTTTAAAAGACTTTTCATGATTCAGATCTATATATCATTATCAGTGTTTGATCTAATTCAGTATTCGACGTTTTATCCACTAACCCAGGGGTCGGCAACCTTGCGGTTGATAGGGGCTCTTTACTTCGTTTAGATCAAGCCTCTTGCATACTCCTTCCTATCCCTCTAATGCTTCCAATCAATCGGAAATAACATATGAAATATGTATTGGAATAATTATCTGACTAAGGAACAAAGAAGAGGGACATGAAGTGGAAATCCTCTTATAAATGAATATTTATTATCATTAAAAACGAAATTTGAAGCTGCAAATCGCAAACCGTCACTAAGGTTGACTTCAAGCAAGCGAGCTCTGTTTTTTTACTCGTAAATTAAGAAAACGATAAATCGCACAAATAAGTGGAACCGGGGAAAAAATTATTTGCATAGCTCTGATCTCCAACAACTTTAAGCTGTCAAGTTTCCAGAAATATAAAGCGGTTGCCTGTTGTTTAACAAGCTTTCAGCATTGAATCGACCTAGAGCTCGAGTACTTTGATTCTTACATTTGCTTCAACATTACCTTCCTAGATTTACTCTTTTAGTTGGAGGTATATCTGTACTTCATTCATAAAAGCAGACGATAATTTTATTTCAGTTTAATTTTCAGGACATTCCACGGGCGCGGGGTTGCTAACCTCTGCTCTCACCGCAATTTAATTTATCTCCTACTTAATCAACAATAGGGTTTGTTGTGAGTCAGTTCGTGGTGAGAATGTCCAGTGTAGAGAGTTGTGTTGTGTGAGTTGTGTTGAGAGTGCTGTTGTGGTAAGCGCGTCACCACTGTTGAGACTCGAGTTGCTTATTCGACTTATTGATTTCCTGACTAGTATAGGCCTTAGCTTTCAAGGAGGATAGGTTGAAAGAGAAGGAAGATGCAACCCAGAGAGCAGGGTATGTTGGATACGAGAGGGGCGTACAGGCGGCAGAGACCGTTAGGTGTAAGGTCTGCTACATCCGGTGTGAGACACTGTTGGGGTAGCACAAGAATATGGTGAAGTACTACCTTTGGCACTAGTGAGATATTGTTGAGTATTACTGAAGGAAGGATAACCCCCGGTGTTAGCCAGACACTGCTGAAGATAGAGAAAAGGTTTAGATGAGGATATGATCTTATAAGGCGGGAGTTTAGAATAGAATAGATATTTGACCGAGGTCGGTAATTACTTATATAGTCCATGACCGATGGAGGTAGAATTGATGGTTACGAGAGGAAGAGGTCAGGCAACGATCACCTCATCCCTTGAGAGTAACCGTCATCACAAAAACACGTGTTCCCGAGCTAAGCCAACTTGTGAATTTCTTTGGCGAATCTATACATGGTTATTTACAATTAGGTTGGTGTACAACAGAGTAGTTAGGAGTTGCTTTGCTTCTCATCGCTTACCTGTCATAACGGGGAACAAGGTCTCATTGTTTATTTGCGATTCGACCCAGTCCATGAGGAGATTGACGTAACGAGGGGCGGGGAGGGGTGTGGGCTTCTTGTATTTGACTCCGTCAGCCCAGAGGTACTCGAACCGCGGGCCTCCGGACATCGTTGGACAGCTCTCTTCCGTGCAGTAGTCGCTCACCGTCCCATATATGAGGTTAATACGGTTGAAGAAGTCCACCACTGAAACATAACACAGAAGCATAAAATGACACATTCTGTTTATTTTTTTATTATTATTTTTAGAGATGAGTCGATACCAAAATTTATAGATTCCCGATACCGATACCTAAAAAATCGATTCCCGATTCTCGATACCGATACCATCGGCGCATAATACCTAACTTACCTGTAGGTGAAAAACAAAAATTCCTCTTGAACTAGTAATATATTCAAATTGTTTTGTACGACATATAACTTGTACTTACAAAAAATTGATCCCAATATATTTGCAAATGAGGTAATTTTTAAATAAAAACAAAACATGGATAATAAAACCTTTATTCTCCATCTGTTCTACTTAAGGTTTTTGTTTAAAAAGACCAACATTTTAATTCTGTCTGGGTCCAGACGATTTCGCGGCTGGAACGGCTACACGACGAGCGTGGGACGGTTACACAAAGTTGTTACGTTCCGCAAGTTGTTACTGCACATCTATCGATAGCCTCTCGCAATGAATACTGGCACCAATAGCTTACCGTTCCGTCGTAGATGAAGTTATTAGTCTAATTAGCTAATATATTTTCCATCTCTATTTATTGTCATTAGGAGTTCTTGTTCCAATGAAGCTTTAGTACTTTAGTGTTTTTAATGCTTTAGTTACTTATTAAAATTAAATAAATTTTAAAGATTAATTCTTATTACAAATTCTAAATTACAGATTTATATTTTCATTCAAGGCTTAAGTTAATTTGATTTGGGCAAATACAAAATTTGATATTTTTTTGTTATCTATCAAGTATCAATTAATAGGCAACTTTTAATGCCTAGGATTGATTTCTTTCTGAATAAAACAAGTTAAGCAGACTGACTAGGTTTTTTAGTTTTTCGTCGGTAACTGTAAGGTATTTCCAAATAAGACTGGCTCTAGGCTTTTATACTTGGAAAACATAGCTTTGTCTAATGCTTCTGTTGTCACAAACAAAATAACACAAGCCTACTTGTAAACAAAGTTATAATTGTAAGTTGTGTTTTGGACAATTCATGTTTCGCAACTGCTAACTTCACACAACGGTTGCACGGTACAACCATCTTCGTTGTTAGATGGTTGCAATAGTACCGTAGTGTAATAAAACGCCCATCACCGGGCGGTATCGGTATCGGCTTTAGGCGATCGATTCTCGATACCGATACCAATGCCTAAGAATCGGTGGTATCGAGAATCGGTATCGGGAATCGACTCATCCCTAATTATTTTAAAATGGGACATGCTTTGGCAAAAACATACAAGTAGAGGTGGGCGGCGTTTGTGTCTCCATGACTGGATGTAAACGATTTAGGAAGGCAGCCCAACAGATGTGATTTCTATTATATATACCTGTGTAGTATCTGTGCATATAATTTCTAATGAATAGGGCCTACAGTCAGAGGCCGAAACGTCGCCAATAAAACACTTTTAACCAAGACTGGAACTGGTGCTTAATCTTCCTAAAAACATACAAAAGTTGGACTCCATTATTACCAGCTTTAGTAGCTAGTTACTACTAACGATCTCTGGTTCTAGAACCAAACGAGTAATTTTCCAATCCTTTTCACGTACAACCAAAATCAGGGAGTTCACCCAAGAAAGTTGAAATTTAATAGGGAGCCTCTCTGGGATATCTAGATACAAATGAAATGTCGGACTCCGCCCTGATCAGCTGAATAAGCTAAATTCTGTCCTGCTCTGCTAAAAATGTTGAAGCGTCTTGTCATTTTTAATTCAGTAAAACTTTCTGCAAGAAAAAAGTTTGAATATAGCCTCAAAAAAGAAAAAAAAGATCAAACAAACAATAAAATCGGGCTACTGCCGGGTAAAGCTAATAAAATAAAGCCTCGATCGTAAATAGAGCCAGCGCTCCAGAGAGGATGAGTAATTCAATTGTGGGGTCGTCGGTCTTGAACTTGAACTTTGATGTTTGCGGTTGACGAGGGAGGAGGACCATTCAGAACATTCACTATGAGGCAATTAATTCCATTGAGCCACACATTTGTAGAACGTCCCTTGGGAAGTCAATCCGAGAAACATTGTTTTGTACGAAGGACTCTGTGAGGTTACAGTAGAAAACTAAAAATGGTGGTACCATTATAGTATGCGACCTACGCTAACTTTCCAGATGCAGTATGCAGAAGGGGAAAGATGTGCTGCCCGAGCAACAAAAGTGCACGAAAATTAGGGATGGTGAGCCGTGTGAAGGAGACTTGAAGCAGTGTATGAGATCGACGCCGAAAAGGGATACTGATGGTCAAATTATCAAAATAGTGACTCTGGGATGCGTTAGAAGGAGGTGCCAAACATACAGCATTCGAATCTAGTATCCTACAGCAAGAAATTGACAGACAAACTGTAGTTTCTGTGCATCTATTGACGGCCTAAATTATGGGGAAGTGTCACTTGGCTTTTCCGTAGCATCAAAAAAGAAATTGAAACGTTTTAAACAAGAAAGAAATTGAAACGTTTTAAACAGCATGGTTCTAGGATTGGTTATACAGGGATACTTCCATAAGAGTAGTTCAATCTGAATTTGGACAATGTTTCATGCAAATATTACCGATTTTTACAACTAGCAAACGGCATTATTTCGATTTTTGACTGATTTTTCAACTTTGAAATTTTTGAAAACTTGATACATATTCTTATAGGAAATTTTACGCTGATTCCGAATATACCACATGTTAGTATGCTGAAAAAATTATTTCGCACAACAAATCGCAAAAAAAAGGCTATTTTGAAATTTTTGACTACATTTTTGAAAATTTCAACCCGAAGATGTAATCCGATCATGCTGGCCAACGAACTTGAACTAAGATCCGAAAAAAGAACAAATTTTTTACGTGGTATGATCAGAATGGGTGGTGCAATAGTGAACTGACGTTGTGCCAAATTGTTGAGCTGGTTTGGTTTTGGTGTAATTTAGCTGGTGTGTCTGATGTTTGTAAATGGACGGGAAGGAGTGAAAATACTGTTTGTGATTGGTACAATTTGTGTAGAGACGTTTGTTGTGATGTGTACGAGAAACGTGGTAAAATGGGGGGTAAAACTTCATTGATGACGATCTTCACACCTGGAGCTACCCAAAAGACGACGCTCTCAAATCTGAGTAATTAATTAAGGTAAAGTTTTTCTCGTTTTTCCACTTTGTAGGTCGCATACTGCGTCGTCGAGTGATACGCGTAGATCAAGGCTCAAGGGTAGGTCGCATACTATAATGATACCAAAATGGTTGCTATATCCACAGTTTAGATTGATGAACAAAACTACGGGAGAAAAAAATCATCATTGATCATTTACGTACATCGCTACGAGTACGTAAAGTTAGGTCCTTTTTTCAGTTACCACGCACTTTTCTCCTAAACTACTCATCTGAGTTCAATGATTTTTGTTTTGTTTTGTTGGCCCTACTAAGAACTATCAACAGACGGGGGCTTTTCGTCTTTCAATACTGCTATCTTTTTATTTTTTCAAAAAAATAAATATTCAAGTTGTTGGTAGATAACATTTTTCCAACCACAAACTCTTGAAATCAAAATTATCCATCCCCCCCCTCCCCTCACCCGTCTAATGACGCATTAGCAACGTACAAACAATATAAATAAATAATCAAAGTAAGTCGAATAGGTGTCGCACAAAGTGCACGTAAGCATCAGAAAATGTTGTTTTGAGAAAAACAGTATTTCTGAAGAAGAACATTTTTTCGAACTCGACAGCTTTCAATCGTCCCACGTTCTATCCTGGCTGTCTAAAAACAATGGAAAGAGGAATACAGGAAGGTTTTGTTAGAGTCATAGTTTGTTAGAGAAGGTTTTTTCGTTAGGTTAATAGTTTGTATACATTTTTTTTTTTCGGATTTTAAAAGTGATTTTATAATTGTATTAAATATTTATGTACAATAGCAATAATAATAATAATAATAAACTATCAATAGTTCAGAGATATCCATTTTCCATGACACGATCCAGGGAACACTCTTTTTTATGTTTGTAGGATTGCCGCTGCTCCATCCTCGACGCCGAGACTCCTCACTCTTCTCCTTGTCCCTCGCAATCGGAGTGACACTGCTCTTATTGTCGAATATTGCATTTTGACTCTTACCCATTCGAGTACCTGGAAGAAGGGCCTTGTCCACTTATCTGACAATTTCTCAGCCATCCTCTTCAGGAATACATTAAATTCTCTGTGGAGAACTCCCTCGCAAGACGTGACTAGGGGTGAAAATGAGCCCCTCAAGTCTTCAGCTGCCCTATCATATTTCAAATGCTTTTCACGGGCTGCTCGTTCAGCAACATCCCCCAGGACTGAGAAATGTAAGAAGCGGCGTCAGCATTGATGAATCTCAAGTCGAAAAACGCCTGCCTCTCGCGGCCACAGATTTGTATATTGTATGTAGTTTGTATATTGCTTCCTAATCCTAAATTATTCCGGTTTTTGGAGCAGGTGGAAGTCTCTTGTCTAGAGCGGGAGTCCGCCTATGAGATGGTCAACTTCGAACTCGGTTTTCTTGGGTTTCTACATTCGGAACAATAAATTGTTATATATCAAACTGCCCAAAATTGAGTAGAGAATAATATAAAGTTTTTAAAAAACTTGGATTTAACTCCCCTTTCTTAATAGTACGCAACCTTTTTTTTTTTGGACAGTTTGAATTTTTTAAATTTATGATAACTGCGAAAAAAGTTGGTATTTCTGCTGTTTTAGATTTATTTTTTTCTATAACGATTCTCCCTTGGAAGTGGGGCTTCATCGGGCTTGATAACAATTAACTTTAAAAATATAACAAAAGTTCCAGTCATGCAGCATGATCGTACGAGCGAATTTTCGTAAGTTATCGTCCAAATAGATAACATACGTACAAGGATGTAATATAAATAAAAGGATGCAAGGATGCCTTATATACATATAAGGATGTAATATACATACAAGTCCATGATTAGATTATCTCGATACCGTCTATACATAGACCCAGTTTTAATCCCAAATCTACATTCTCTTGAAGCCCAACAAGAGAACATAAAAATCTATTTTAATTTATTCCTGCTTAATCTCACCAGCGACAGCTTTCATACGTGCGTTATCAGGACCATATGAACGATGATGGGATGTGAGAAGAACTAAATAGCGATCCCCTATCCGACAGACGCTCATATCTTATGAACCACAGAGGAGCGATACTCGAAGGATGGGACAATGCGGTCCTTGTTAGCTCGGCCGCCAGGAACAAAGGCCTGTTGTGGTAATAAGAAGTTCAGGACTCCTTCACACTACCGGCATCAGGAGCTCCCACCCACGCTCGAGTTCTCCGCTTTACTCAAGGATGAGCTCAACCAAACCGAAATGACCTTGCACAGCGACACTTAGAAACCGTAACATCAATTAAGCCCATAATTTGACAAAGTTTCTTTATTCAGACAATTCAGATTATTGCAAGCTTCATAAAGAAGGCGTTCTGTCCTTATTTTTTTTATTTATTTTTTTTAATTAAATCTGCAACGTTTCTCACCAGGAACTGGGGCTTCTTCAGGGAGATTAATATTCAAAAGTGTAAAATATCTACTTACATACACAGTTTTTTGAAAATCAAATTTAATGTTATGAGTTTCTTGAGAATCAAATTTAAAATTGTTACTTTTAGCGAATTTTTGAAGAAAATTAAGCTATTGCTCTCGCCTCAAAATTTGTAGAATGTGAATTTTTGAAAAAATGTTATGCAGAAATCCGTTTCAGGCTATTCTGAATCATATTCTGAAGTTTAACGCATTTTCTTATGTATGTATGTATATATGTATGTATGTATGTATGTATGTATGTATGTATGTATGTATGTATGTATGTGTCATTCCAGACGATAACTGTCCGTAGAATTGTGCTAGAAACTTCAAACAAATTTTAAAATGTTAAGGACACAAAACGAAAGTTCAAGTTCGTTGGCCAGCATGATCGGATCACATCTTCGGGTTGAAATTTTCAAAAATGTAGTAAAAAATTTCAAAATAGCCTGTTTTTTGCGATTTGTTGTGCGAAATAATTTTTTCAGCATACTAACATGTGGGATATTCGGAATCAGCGTAAAATTTCCTATTACAATATGTATCAAGTTTTCAAAAATTTCAAAGTTGAAAAATCAGTCAAAAATCGAAATAATGCCGTTGTAAATTTCTCTACACGATCAATAGAGACTGAAATGTCGAAGATTTCTTCAAAAATTCGCTCATGGGGACTGCATGACTCATGACTTCTGCATGACTGGACTTTTAATTATATTTTAAAATTTAATTTAATTAAAATTAAATTATTTTATCTGCCATTTTAGCCTTAATTATAACTTCAAGTATATCCACCCCGAAATCAGGTGAAGTTTAAGAAGACTGCTTTTGTGTACTGTCTCTTTATTTACTCATTCCCATCGTTTCGCAATGATGGGATATTGCATCATCAGGGGATCTGAGGACAACAAACAGGTACCTAATCAATATCTGAACTCTCACCACAAAGCCAAAAAATCTCAGTACCTGCCAAATTCTAAACTAGTATACTCACAGACATTCAGAAAGTCAAACAATCTACGTCAAATGGTTCAGGAAGGTGGGTATCATTCACCACTGCAGTCATCAACAGGTAAAATGGGGATTTGGGGATTCTCCTAATTTTAAACAAACCATTAGTGCCAAATATTTTTTTGCAAAATTATCCTAGTAATACTATAAAATATATGAATTTTACCTTACTTTGTATATAACAGCATCAGCAACATTTCATTCATGATCAAAAACCATCAGCCTTAACAACAAAATTAGGAACTGATAGAACATTTTTTAAGAGGAACTGCTACAACACTAACAAAACTGGAATGTTATAAAATACTATTTTGACTAAAATTTCTGTAATTTCACACAAAAAAAAATTAATTACTTTTGATTAAAATTTTAAATTTGATTTTCAAGAAACTCATAAATTTCAACTCGAAAAAAAAAAAAAAAAAAAAAAAACTTTAAGTAGATATTTTACACTTTTGAATATAAAAGAAGCCCCAGTTCCTTGGAGTTTAATTAAAAAACCAATTTAAGGACAGAAGGCCTTTTTATAAAGCTTGTAATAATTTTACATACAAGTAGTGGCTCAGTATTTAGCTTAACTTCATTATTGTACAAGTTGACTAATATCGATAAATGTATAAAAAAATAAACTGCCAAGTTCGGTGGGCGGTATGCGCATGGACGTATAGAATTAGTTGAAGAACTAATGATCCAATGACATAAGTCGAAGTTATGAAATTTATGCGCACAGGATGATCCAACAGCTATGAAATTTATAGGAGAACTTCTAGGAGCTAAACCGCACAATCCTTGAAAAGTTCTTAAAAATCGGTCAAGAGTTTTGTTTCTGTCGATCAATTTTAGTTTTGTGCATGCGAAATAGTTATTACTCCACCAAGAATTATATTTACTCCCCGCGTTTGAACGAAATCGGACCTGGATAAAAAATCAGATAATAAATTATTTTTATGTGATGGCAATGAAAGTTATAGTGGACCGGATGCAGCACATCGACACTCTAAGATCCTTCGGAATGAATACGTTGCGCCAAATCTGTTGGCCCGAAATTCAATCAAAGTGCCAGCCAGAACAAGACACAATTTCCCTTTCCACCCGGACTTCCACCGCACGAACATTCTATAAATTTCTCACTTGTACGAATGCAAAATTCAGTTAACTCCATAGCTTCTCAAGTTAATATTTGCTGCGATTCAACTGATTCCATCAAGGGTATCTTGAAGATGTTGCTTCGCAACTATGTGACACTTAAATTTCTTGAAACGTGATTGGTGTTGTTTTTTGTATTCGTAGTATTTGCTGAGAACATTCTTTTTATTTTTTTATTTTATTGTTTATAAAGGGAATATTGATCACATCAGTATGTGTATAAATAGATGAACCCCCCTCCCCCCCATCACTCTAAATTGTTGTTCAACTAGACTAAAAATGAGATCGAACAAAGAAAGAATCTCGAAACTCGGTTGAAAATTGTGGCCTGTCGACAAAATGTGTCATAAACACACACACCACAGAGATACACCTATTGTTTTTTCACGGATCCGATCTTAGAATGGTCTGAAACAGATTTGATTTTGGTTTTATTTCCCTCACGCTTGGGTTATCCCACACTCTTCTATAGATCAAATTGTAATAGGTCGTCCCTCTTGTACACGAAGCCTTGCCTTCATAAACTTCAGAAATACTGTTTTTTTTTAGCATTTGTGACATATTAGCATGGAACATGTCTTTTGCGAAAAACTGGGGGTCACGAAATTTTTGACAAAATGAGCTGGGGGTCATTCTAAAATTTGCGTAACGATCCAAAATTTGTGACGACAAAATGTTAATGGGTAACTAGGTTGTTACCTTGATTTTCATTACGTTACTAATCACGCTACTCTAGTTTTCAGAAAATGAGGAACTCACTATTTCTTACCAATTAACGAAACAACAAGTGTAAAAACCTGATTTATTACGAATTTTTAATTTAAGTGATTTCACCTACTGTTTCTTGTGAATCTTAAGGAGATACATGGTTGGTATACAATAAATTGATGTAGGAAGTACTGGTAAGCAAGGTACTAGACATATCGCAATCTCAACCACTAGAAATAATACATGCAAGCCGTTGCTGGGGAAATGAAAGTTCCTTAGTTTTCACCGGACAAAAATCATTCTCTATTCGTAAAGCTCTCGATTTATCACGCATTACTTTCGTATGCCTTCTTCTATTTATGTTGTAGTTTCCGTAATTATTTATGTTATAAATGGATTAGTACAACAATGCCGCTTGTTTCGTTGTCACTTGGTTGAGAAGTTTCTTGGTTACTGTAATTGTAGACGAGCACCGTAACAGAAAATTACCTAAGGTACTTCCTTGTAATGTCTATTAGTAAAATATTAATGTCGTATTTAAATGTATTGATATTTCCTGCGATGTTAAAATGGTCAGTAAAAATATTATTGTTTCAGTAAACCTTATTCTGTTTTCACTTGGTTGATGGTAATCTTTATTATAGTTGTGCCGCTTGGTGGCAAGGTAGTTAGTTTGGCAACAACATAATTATGTGAAAACAAAATAAAATATACCCGAATTAGCGGGAAGAAAGCATGTTCCATATTTTAGCATTTTAGCCGAAGGTCCAAAGCGGAAAGCATCCGGGGGGTCCAGGGGCGGTTTTTGCGAGGCATGAAGAACCGTTTCTTTAAATATAATAGAAAAAACGGAATGTTTTCAACAATTTCAGTACTTAGTTACAGTTACTATTGTTTGATCTCTTCAACAACTTCTACATTATTAATCTTTATAACATTGCCAGTTGGTTAAAGAATTTGACCTTTTTCAGTAGGTCAAATCAAACAGTGAACAACCAGCGTTTTTATTGATATAATTTGTTTTCATAGAGTTGGGTTGTTTTCCAAGATTTGGTAAAACCAGCAGTTTTTCCATTTCTTCTTAAAATAAAAAGTCCTCCAATATGGAAACTCTGAGTTAGTTCTTGGTGTGAAAGACTACATCGATCGTAGCGGAGGTGCTTGATGGCAGCGATGCCCCTATGGCTAGAGCTTGTCGTTTATGTAGAATTGAATACCTACAGCTGAATATTTCGTGGAGTCAAAAAGCTTTTACTTTCGTGGCAGTGATATCCGCCAACGAGAATGGAAGCTCTGCAACTAAAATCCGCAAGGTGGGGGAGAGTTTTCGAGGAAATTCGGCGACGTGAAACCCGTGGAGAATGCTAAACAGGAAAGAAAACCCGTCCCCGTCGAGTAAAAGCGAGTGAATTGAAAGGTAATTTACCGCGAACGGATCGTCTACACTGCGCCATCTTTTGTAACATAGGGAAGTAATACCCTCGTCTTCAAGAAGGAAACTGATACAAGAATCCTCCAAGATGACGTCGGAGAAACGATAATTCGATTATACTCGCAGTCGACAGGAGAAACTAGACGCAAGAATTTCTTGGCCCAAATCAGGAAGCCGTGAACAAATAAAATGCACAGAAATCGCAACCGACCAAGTATCATAAATTACGTCCAAGTAGTTGCAATATTTTCAGAAGCGATTTCTGTGAAGTCTCTCAAGAGCAATCCATTTTCCGAAGCAACAAATCATGAATCATAAGTTTTAGTCGGTACGTACTTCGGTACCTTATATCATCTTCACATATTATCATTCTGGACAGCATATGTAGCTGACCGTGGAGACAGGTTAAGTAATTGAGAGTTTCGGGGGGGAAAAATCAAGAATTACATAAGAAACGAAGAGTAGTTCTAAAAATTTGCTATTAAAGCTCTAAAAACGCCAAAAAATCGCTAAATTCCCTAAATCCGTCAGGTTTTCTACATTGAGGAATTTCCATTACCCACTGCAGGGATTGGAATTTATAATGGGAATGGAATTACATCCACTCATAGACCACCTTAATCATCCTTTTGTCCCGATTCACAGTTCTTTGTACACCACCTGTAGGCCCCCACCACTCCGTTGTGTAATGGGGATGTGTGATTGTCAATTACTTTTTTCGGAAAAAGGAATTGGCTAGACCATTACAATACTCGAATTGTAACCGTGATTGCAATTACTTTTGACGTAATCGGAGCTAAATTTTTTGTGATAGGGTTACTTGAATGACGGTCAGCTTCTGTTTTCTTTTCCCCCTGGACCCCCGGTTACCTCTATTTACATACTTCGGACGAAATGATTGAAACACAGAATGTGTTTGCGTTGTCGCGCAACCAAGTGACAACCAAACAAGCGTCATTGTTTACTATTCATTTATAACATCAATTTATATAGTTATAGTATGAAACTACGAAAATTGCGTTGTCGCGCAACCAAGTGACAACCAAACAAGCGTCATTGTTTACTATTCATTTATAACATCAATTTATATAGTTATAGTATGAAACTACGAAAAAAAATACGAAATAAATTCGTGATAAATCAAGAGCTTTCCAACGAATGGTGAACGATTTCTGTGCGATTAAAATGGCGGAAATTCAATTTCCCTACCAACGGCTCGGTTGTACGTGAAAATCATCCGTCACACATTTCGTTCCCATCCCGCGTTCCATTTTCGGCTAGTTAGTCCATGGCTAAAACACATTCTGTGTTAAAACGTCACGGAAAATTGCTCACGAAAACATTTTGATGATTTCCGCTTACAACCGAGTCGTTGCTAGGGAAATGGTACTTCGTCTTTTTTCATCCCACAAAATTCGTTGACCATTCGTTCGAAAGCTCTCGATTTATCCAACCATATTATGTTAACTAAGTGCAGTAGGGAAGTGCGTGGCCAACAAGCTGAGTTATGAGCAAGGTTATTTGAATAATTGTGTACACTCAGGTGATCATTCTAAATAATTGATATTGTGAACATGATTGCCACCGCTTGTTAATTTCTGATGATTTCATTGAGCTGGTGTTTCGATGATTTGATTCATAGCAGGTGTTCAAATTATTGCGAGAACGGCTTGATTTGTGAAGCGGTGGTTAAATAATTTTAATAGGTAATTTCTATGCTTTACACTCTAGGAAGCTGTAATTTCGTATGTAGCTTCTTTAAGAGATTTACTTGACGATACCCAGGGTCCGGATCAGATGAGTGGCTCTTAAAGCTAATTTATATGCTATACACTCTAGGAAGCTGTAATTTCGAATGTAGTTTCATTATTCTTCTCTTAGCAAAGGCAGCAGGGCTCCGCCTTCTACCCCTAGTTCCACTGTTCCATGGTATTCCTGTGGGACCATACTTTTCAGTGGTTTCCTCGATTTCTGCAGCCTCAAGGAAATCGCTCGGAAGGTTGCCAACTGTAGTTTCACTCTTACCCATCCCGCGATTACAGACCGTGGTTTCTGCCATCTCTCTGCTATGGTAGAGACTAACCTCTTCACAAAATTTTCGAACTCCACGAGCATCACCCCTTCACAAGATATGACGAGTCGTGAAGGAGCCCCAAAGGTCTTCGGCTGCTGCATCATATTTTTGATGTTTTTCTCTGGCTGCTCCGTCGGAAACTGCAGATCAATCACGGTTGGAATAGGAAGGAGCCTCGGCTTTATTACGCGATTGTCAAAGAAAGCCGCACTCTCTCTATCCCAAGCTCAATGAGTTTTTATGTCTGCCATGAGCCAAGGTGTTCCATCATCTCCTTCACGCATAACTAGCTCAGCCACTACTCTTCTCCACGCTAATCTTGCAAGACCAGCAACCGTGTCTCTTATCTGGTTGTGACCCTGTTTCACGAGACCCCCTCGGTTACAATTTAAGGCGAGATTGAGAGTTAGTTCAGCTTCACACCCATCACATCTCGCAGGGAGACCTGCTGGCGCCTTTCCATAACGCATTGCCAGAGCACCTCTAAACTGGGTTGCTGTCAAGTCTTAACTATCAGCTGCTAGAGGAACAACAGATCCATTGGGATGCATTCCCTTCAATGATCCGGGTCATTGTCCTTTTTGACCCAGGAGAAAGGGTGCTCTTAATTTCCTGGTTTCGCTATGAGTCCCTCAGCTTTCAGGCCAGTTTTTGAGATTTTGTCTCTCTATCCACCGTTTCCATGCGATTTTCTCTATTACACACACCCTCTGTCACAATGGTCAAAGCTAATACAGCAGTTAACCTCCTTGAAATCACCCAGGCATTCTTGGATGCCTGTACTGGGTCGTCCATGGCTAGACCTCCCAGCTTAATAGGCAGGGCGAGTAGCTTAATTTCATTTTCCAATGGTGTCTAACCCAATATAGCAGGAGCAAATTGATTTTGGATGGTATCACGCAGTGGTTCGTACTGCATTTCATCTCCTTTTACAATTGTGAGTAAAAACAAAAAAACATGGTGTTTTTGATTGTTTGTACAACACTGATATTACTATACAGCATTTAAAGATTTTTAAGGAATGTAATCAAAAATGTTTCTATTGGGAAGTAGAACTTTTTGCATCTTCAAGATCACAACTCTTACTCGTTCAAGCCTTCATTAACAAATTCAACATCTTTGTTCATATTGCCATCAGGTGATTCATGTCCGGTCCATTTGATGATTTCTACTTCTTCACATCTCTTGCATACAGCTCTGTACTACACGCGTAGTACTCTAACTACTCAGCTTATAGGTATTATAACGATCTTGATTGCATCAAGCTTAATAATTTATTTGGAACGACAAGTGGTCTGATCGAGTGCCGACCTTGGCTAGTAAGTAATCATACGTATATTTTACTGGTTTTCGTCATTGGTGTTCTATAGATTGATAACCATTAAGTGGGTATCTCAGCAGTATTTAAAAACTCAAGTAATCATTACTAAATTATTAGTATTTGTAGTAAACCAGTTTAATAACAAAACCATATATTGAAGGGCCTAGTCTACTTCAATTTGGCTTTAGACTCCATACTATTGACTAATTTATTTCAACGCACAACTATATTATATAATACTACCGATCGTAATAGAGATTTACCGTGAACGGCAATCCAGTCGTTCAGTTCCTCTCCTTCTGGTAGCTGTACAACTGAGCGCAGATTGATTCCGGAATTGAGAGACGCCTGAGCTTGCTTATGCAGGGAATACCGCATTGTCCCTGGAGAGAACCGCTTGTTGGGGCGAAAAGTCTGAAAAAAGAACAAAATTTGACTTATAAAAGGTGGAATAGAAATTACAGTTCATTTTTTATTTAAAAGTCGCAAAGATGTTCGTTTATTTCAGCGAATTTTCAAGAGGAAATGACCTAACTATGAATGCACAAAAATGGAAAATAAAGTTTTCTTTAAATAAATATCTGCTCTAGAACAATCTAAAACTATTCCTGGATCTTGAATTTTCCATATACATATGTATTAACCTAAAATTTAAAAAAATGACAATAAAAAAAAAAAAAAATCCACAACAGAAAGGATGAATTTGGAGCAGAACACTTTTGGAGCATAGAAGTGCCAAAATTGAAAAAATGTTAAGTATTGCTTTAAAAAAATAAAAAATAAAATAATAATAAATTATAGATAAATAATAAATAAATAATTAAATTTTTATAGAGCAATAAATAAATAATAATTAAATTTTTATAGAGCAATATTACGCGCATATAGTTTGAGACCCAAAAAGTAGAACTTTAGGGATTTTTTAATTAAAAAACTAAAATAAAATGAAATCATACTAATAAAAACATGTTGGACAATTGCTACAAATGACTAAGAACAATAGGTTGGTTTTTATAGCAGAATATCACGAGTATCTGGAAACAGTTTGCCTGATGCCATAAATTTGAGCGTTAGCAATTTTTGTGAACAGAAACGCCCAGATTTTCAAAATCGATAAAAGCAAAATTACTTCACTCATAAAGACATGCTTCACGATGACACTTGTTTAAATGTACAGCAATAAATACCCGTTCTGAGAATCCTTATATTAATACTGAAAATAAATAAAGGACAGCGATTGGAATTGATGTAATCCGATAAGTGGAACTAACTGGAAAGGAGACATTGCGGCGTCCCTACTGTCTCTAATACAATATGATTGATTGCAGGTTGACATTATGTATATCCTATTCAAACCGTGTAGAGCAAGACAGACTATTATGGATGAGAATGCACCCATCATTTGAATACAGAGGGATTCCGTCGATAAGTAAGTGATACGAACTAAACGTATAATCCAACTTTATATATATCTAACGTGGTATCCAAATGTTTAGTTTTCTCAACGCTCTAAGCGCTAGGAGGAAGTTACGAAATCAACCTGGTAAGCTGATTGATTCGAAACGGATTGATTTTGGTTTAACTTTCTCAACCCACATTGATGATATATTGATCAACACCAGAGGCTTCAAGGACCCAGTGCATTGCAACTATTATATATATTTACTTCATTTTTTCGCCCTAGCATCGAATTCGCGTCTACGGTCTGTACTGGTTGCCCTTCTACAGGAATCGAAGTCCCTTGAAATCGAGTAACGTCGGATTTTAGCCAAGTTCCCTTCAAGAATGGTGATAGATGGGAGGATTTCAGTTATGTGGAGGCAATGAAGGACAATGGATTGCTTTTCTTGGAGCATAGATGCAGGGAGGCTGATGGTATGTGTTCCTGCCTAATGTAGTTCCTCCACGGTTTGGTGTCAAGCGAGACTGTGAAGGTGTGTCTCGATTCTTGTAACTACTGCCGCATCTTGGGGTAATTCCTGGGCGAGAGAGAGAGAGAGAGAGAGAGAGAGAGAGAGAGAGAGAGAGAGAGAGAGAGAGAGAGGAAACCAAGGATTGTTAGTTCAGAATGGTCTAAAACCTAAAACGAGACACAAACAAATTTTTCAACCCTCGAAAGAGAGAAAAGAAAGATAAAAGACCTGTAGGTAGGCTCAGATGCAATTAAAAGTTGTCTTTAGTTTATTAGTTTTTTTCATCAAAGAGGGTGGGTACAAATTATAAAATAGCAATTCTCCAGGTATTACACCAGAAACTACAATATCGACTTCGCAAGATGAAAATACCTATGATGAGACAGAAGTAATGCCTGGCAACCAAATTCTGAGAATTGGCACGTTTTTGAAGCACAGACAACAAAAATTTTGGATAATTATCTCTATTACCATTATGGGTAATGTTAGCAAAAAATTGTACAGAGAAAGTTAACAATCAAAAGTAATTGTTTCGCCGCAACAAGATAGCGAATTCCCACCGAAGTGACTTAGGGCGGTGAAATCTGCCAAATTACTACTCTGAAAGAAGATAGACGAGAGTAAATCCTAGAGTTCAAGTGTATTACAGAAATTTAGACACAAATATGCTTCCATTTGGTTAGCAAATATAGCAAAGCATAAATGTAAGCGCCAAAGCACTGCGTGGGCATCAAGAGCACTATCTTAGAGGATAGCTGAGGATGATACCTACTTTCCGTTACCAAGGCGGAATCAACATTAATTAATTTACACATTCATTATACAATATTACATTATTCTATAATGAGGTGTTATCATATAAACCATTCTAGTTCATTGTATGCTATTACCTGATGATGGCTAAAATCTAGCCGAAAAGCTTTGTTTTTTTGCATAGTGCTAAAATTAGTGATAATTTAAATGTCTCTTTTATATGACAAAACCTTATTATGGAAGATTATCACACAAAATCTTCAGAAACAGTTCTAATATTATTCAAAGTTTAATTGCAATCCTTCCCTCCAGTTACATATTATAAATACAACATACGTAAACTTCGTATTCAAGTATGCATAGCTTTCGTCCAAGGCATCACTGATTAGCACGTACCTAACTACCTACGAACTCAACCGGAGGCGGCAAATGACCCATCGACAGGAAAAACGGTTAACCAACAAAAGTTGAACTAGTGACCTAGATACGCTAATTTTTCTCTTTACTCAACTTCCTTGCAAGTATCTCACAGACTTCCTACGATTTTTCAAACGCTCCACGTAATATTGAATACTATATTAAAAGAGCGCCATGCGATCATACTATGCTACATTGTTATAATCAGAACCCTTTCACAGAAAATACACGCAATTATACTGCATGTTGTTCAAGTTAATCAGAATAATTTGAGAGTCTGACGTCTTACGTTTAGAGACGATGAAACAAGCAAATTCCAATTCATTTGACTTCAAATCACTCTAGTATTGATTCTACGGAAACGAAATTTGTAGGTGGCAATTAGGAGAAAACCCACATAATTCATGAAATTTTCATCAAAATCGATCCATTAGTTCTGGAGCACTATCTTAGAGGATATCTGAGGAAGATACCTACTTACCAACGTTACCAAGGCGGATTAACGTGTGTTAATTTACATAGAATTGATTAACTTAAATTAATTTAAATAGATAATTGATTAACGCGTGTTAATCAACTCAGCGTATACAACAGTTGTTACTCAACCTTACTGAAACTCGTACCCGACTACCCTCCGATTTTGAACGAAATCGATCAAATAGATCGTGAGGAATCGACGTTATAAGAGACCCACGTTTGCGCATGACTAAACGGCATTATCGATCTGACAGCAATGAAAATTAGGACGAACCATCTATGAGCTAATTCACACAACCCCAGGAAATTTCATCAAAATCGGTTCATTAGTCTCAAAGTTTATTTGTGTCAATAAACTTAAGTTTTGCGCAAGCGCAATACCGATAAAAACCTATAGGGCACCTCTCTAAGGGCGGGTTTCACCATCTAAGAGCTAAAATGGGGGATAGCAAACTTTGGGAGTTAAGAGAATTAAGCTATTTCCTTGAGTTAAGATCATTTGTGTTTCACCATGCACTTCAAGGTGGGAGTTAGTTAGTCTTTGATTAGCCTCGAGGTGTGTCCCTAGACATGTTTTTCTGCTGATAAAGCTGATAAGTTTTAATATTTAGGTGATTTTTTTTCGATTTGGAACAGTACTGTGATATTTGGTTTCAAGTTGAGTGTTCTGTGGAGAAAGATGGAAAGAGATACAGCTGGATTTTACGCAGGCGGGGAAGAAGTTGTTGATTGAAGTTATGGTGAAGGGGGAAGAAGAATCAGAAAATACGTGGCAGCCACACTGATAGGGAAATACAAGGAATGTAGTAGGGCGGGTCGTATTTGTTAATACTTACTCGTGCCTTTCGTTTATGGATTTCTACCAGCTTTTGGGGATTTTACAACTAGACATTTAGAATGACAGGAAAAATAATGTGATACGAATTGCGGAACATTGTTTTTTTACTCCTAACTTACAATTTTGAACCTTTCCAAGCATTCTATGTTGGGAAATATTGGATACTTCCTACCAATGCATGTTTATTATGTTCCCACAAAAAGTTGCGTGAGGCTTCTGGTCACAGAACTCACTAGTTCACAACGAACCTTTCGAATCAATCGCCGTTATCACCGATGTTGAATTCAAATAAATTTGCCATTTTATTTAAAGCGCAAAATGAACAATCAAGAATAAACACAAGAATCATAATCAAACAGTAATCTCTCTAACCAAGACGATTTTGTAGTGATAAAACGAATCGGAGGACGGAATATTTCACAGAGTAAACTCATCAGTTGTGATTACTTTTTTTTTTTTTTTTTTTTTTTTTTTTTTTTTTTTTTTTTTTTTTTTTTAACAAGCACCTACTACCTACGTTTTAAACAGCATGGTTCTAGGATTGGTTATACAGGGATACTTCCATAGGAGTAGTTCAATCTGAATTTGGACAATGTTTCATGCAAATATTACCGATTTTTATAACTAGCGAACGGCATTATTTCGATTTTTGACTGATTTTTCAACTTTGAAATTGGAAATTTTACGCTGATTCCGAATATACCACATTTTAGTATGCTGAAAAAATTATTTCGCACAACAAATCGCAAAAAACAGGCTATTTTGAAATTTTTGACTACATTTATGAAAATTTCAACCCGAAGATGTAATCCGATCATGCTGGCCAACGAACTTGAACTTTCGTTTTGTGTCCTTAACATTTTAAAATTCGTTTGAAGTTTCTAGCACAATTCTACGGACAGTTATCGTCTGGAATGACACATACATACATACATACATAAAAAAATGCGTTAAACTTCAGAATATGATTCAGAATAGCCTGAAACGGATTTCTGCATAAAAAATTTTTCAAAAATTCACATTCTACAAATTTTGAGGCGAGAGCAATAGCTTAATTTTCTTCAAAAATTCCCTAAAACAATATGGCGTACGTTTTATTGCAACAACTGTGGTAGCTTTTGGAGTTAGCACTTAACACCTGGATGAAGTAGAGAATAAAATCTGGGAGCTAACATGGTCGTAAACCCAGGGGTCACGATTATCTCGGAGTGGAGAAACGCATTTCATGATGCCATCTCTTAACTCTAGGATATCGGTAACTCGTACACTAACTCGAGGTGGTTAAACCCGCCCTAAAACATATACCCAACTACCCGCCCAGTTTGAATGAAATAGATCAAATAGATCGTGAGAAATCGACATTATAAGAATTTCACGTTAGCAAAATGGGACTAAAACTTGGTAAAATTTGGGGCGTAACAAGGAGTTGGCACAGACAGACACGGAACCAAAATTGATCAACAAGCACTGGAAAGTAAAAAGCAAGTGGAAATTTTGATTTTGGAAGAATGCATTTTTTCGACATGTTGCACGAACATAAAGTTTCCCTACCTTAGGTAAAGAGGAAGCATAATTATGCAGGTTATCATAATTATGCAGGAATTTTGATCAATATTGGAAATACGTACTTGAACATTGGAAAATATAACATTCACACTTTGAATTAAACCTTTCGCGAATTGAATCAAACTTTACGCGAATTGAATTAGACTTTCCGCAAAATGAATCAAACTTTTCGCAAATTGAATTAAAATTTTCGCAAATTGAATTAAACTTTCCGCAAATTGAATTGAACCTACATACGTGAAAAGATCAATAACATTAAGAAACCCTTCCGGTTGAGAAGCAGCTTAAATTTAAAAGAAAAAACATCAAGAAAGGAACACTGTTCCCTCCATGTTGCTAGGTACCAAAGTTATTCTCATAGGACGGGTCAGCATTTGTGCAAATTATGTGATGGATATGTGGATATGTTCCGGCTGCTCCCAACAGCTGCTCTTGGACGACCTCTCCATTAACTTTTGCTTTTAGAAGTCTTCTTGCTAATGCCTATAAATTACATAAAATGTCAACTATAAATGGATCGTCGCGAGCTCAGTTTTGTTATTGATAAATAAATAATTTACCATCAGATTAACTTCATGAGGTGCTGGATTATGTTTAAATCTACAATCTTTGTGCTCGTTCCATCACTTTCACAATTTGTTACAATATATATACATTTTGTTGAAGTTTTACATTTTGTTTTGATTAAAACAACAGATTCGCCTAAGGTCAATTTGCAGAAAGTTTAATTCAATTTGCGGAAAGTTTAATTCAATTTGCGAAAAGTTTAATTCAATTTGCGAAAAGTTTAATTCATTTTGCGGAAAGTCTAATTCAATTCGCGGAAAGTTTAATTCAATTCGCGAAAGGTTTAATTCAAAGTGCGAATGCTATACATGGCTAAAAGTGGGAATAAGTACATGGATTTTTGATAGAACTGAGCCACGATTCAAACATTTGTCTCCACTATTTAGAAGGAACAAGACGGAATGTTACGTCTAAGGTCAGGATAAGATAACACGACGAATGGGCTCATGGGAATTCTCAGGGGCTTCGCGGCCAACGTCAATAATATTATGACATCGTTTACGAAGTATCCCACGCTACTAGCTTCTTTCAACGTTCGCTATGTAATTCAATTTTTCGAGGTTCAAGATTACCTATGAGAAGTTCGAAAGAAACGTAACTCGGCCCGTTATGAACCGGAAAATCTTGAAGCTCCAAGTGTAAAAGTGACCGGTTATGAAGTCAGGAGAATAGGCCCTTATCCGAGTCATCTCTTAGGAAGGCGTGATGGTGTAGTTTGATTCATATCATAGGAGTATTGACACTAAATTATGCAAAAGTAATGGCAGTCGAAATCAAAATAACTGCAATCTATGAAAGATCCGACGCAAGAATTTCCACCGTAGGTAACATACCGTGATTTTGATCGTTACATCTGGGATACGTTCCACAGAATCAAAGAACAGACGAGCACAACAAGGTATAGTAGGGGTATTCATGGTACAGGAGTTTCAACGTCGAATTATAGTCGAAACTTCAGTTTCAACGGGCTCTAATGCGAATTGCACGAGGTCATTTACGAGGCTACTACCTATAACAGCGAATCCTTCCTGAACCGGAGTCCCAAAACAGCGAGCTATTGTTCATAATATCAATGAAGGAAACACTCCCATATGAGCGACATGTTTCGTTGCTCTCAGAGACACTCGTTTGCAGTATCTGACGGTGACTTATATTGGCCAACGTAGCTTCCACACTTACCTACGGGCAAGTTCTCCTTGTTTCTCTGCCAACCACGACAAACGGCCTGGAGTCATTTCATAGTAGAGATCGGAAATCGAAGCGAAAACATCGATGTTGTAAAAAAATTGTAGTAAATTGGTTATTGTTAACATTGGTTATCTAAAGATATTTATCAAATACAAATATCTCTCAAAAATCAAATTAGGCTATGCCCTTATGCTGGTATATTAAACATTTTCAAATATTTTTTTAAAATTATTGGTTAACCCAGCAGAAATTTATATTTAAACTAAAACAAGTTGATGCAAAAACACATCTTTGTTTTCCTTTTAAAAGGACGTTGAAGAATACTAATGGAATAAGTTGGATTTGGATTTTTCTTTTTATCAAACCCCCTAAGATATAAGAGGACGTTTAAATTTTAACGCTACATTTGTGCATGTTTATGACTGATGATTGTTCAGCCTGAATAAAGTATTCCTATAAAACACTGTCGTATCTCGAAACCTTGGTACTTGTGGGTACAGACTCGCACTTTTGGGAGTGTTTCATTCTCTCTTCTGGTATACATTGTCGCTCTTTTGGACCACGTTAGGAGGTACCTAACCTGCTTTGGCTTTCACCCGCAAGGAATCTGCTTAGCATTTTGATTTTCGACGATTCTCCCAGGGAGCCTCTTAAAACAACCACTTTCCTATAAATTCCATTTTCGACAATTCGATTTACGAAATGAACCATGAATACCCTTAGTGTACAATGTTGGTTGTTACCATTACCAGTGTCTAAAACTAGGAATATCTTATTTTCTTTAACAAAAAAAGTATTGGTTGCCTCATAAGATATTAATTATATCAACCGTTAAATGGTCATTTACCTGTAGTTAACTAAAATTTAATTTAATTGTTAAATTCTCTAAAATCAGTTTGTGCCCACTTAAAAGCCGAAATTACCTACTATTAATGAAGTGGGTAGTTAATTTAAGGGGTGATAAAACCAGATGTATCGTATGTATAAATTGCTCGAATTTAAACATTTTGGTTAAAAGAATCACTACAAATATTTGTAAAAAAGGACTAAAAATTGTTACACTTACTTTTTTTTAAGCAGAATGATACTCAAAACTAATTTATTAACATGAATATTTTAACAACTGATAATTATAACTATCTGTGAGGCGATCAATACTGTTGTAGCGCTTCTATAATTTATTGTTAGTATGTAATTTTCTCAATGTTCTTGAGGTAAACCACCACCATCAGTAACCTCACAGCGGTTATCCTTGTGGTAACGGCACAGGAGTTCACTCTA
Source organism: Adelphocoris suturalis (assembly GCA_030762985.1). NCBI lineage: Eukaryota > Metazoa > Arthropoda > Insecta > Hemiptera > Miridae > Adelphocoris > Adelphocoris suturalis. The sequence continues at coordinate 7,693,342 of CM061043.1, forward strand.
GAACGTGGTTGAATAAAAGCAAATTTACATTCGATAGTATTTAATTTATGAGTTTTCGTAAACGTCACAGTGGCGACGAGTTTGAAACCACGAATCCGAGATTTGAAGTTAATTGTTCGACTTTTCGCTCGCGACGCAAGCGGGGTATCTTCGTGCCGCTAATAGGCAGCAGCGATGGGCTCTGTTTTTATCAAATTATAATTATACGGTGGAATGGGTGAAATCGAGCAGGAATTCTGCAGATTGGTTCTCAAGAGCACCGATACCCCTGTCACCAGAAGAGGAGAAAGGATCAGAAGAGGATATTGTAATACACTATGTTTTTGTTGGGGAGTTTCCCTTGAATTATGATGACGTTGTGAGGGAAACAAAGAAGGACTCAACCCTACAAAAAGTTGCCTTGTATTTGAAATGCGGGTGGCCGGAGGAAGTCGGAGAAGAGTTCAAGCCTTACCAGCGAAGAGGGGAAGAACTGCACCTGGAAAAGGATGTGATCATTTGGGGCTATAGATACGGTGACCATATTTATCTTAAGCAAAATCGGATAGAACTATCAAGGGGGTCTGAGGGGTTCCATGGAGAGGAGGGTCCGGGGGTCCACCCCCGTAAATGTTTGAATTTTTTACCCTTTAAAAGTTTGTTTTTAAGCCTATTTCATCCATTCAAACATTGGTTTATTATGAGCTTCGTATCAAACTAAAAATATGTAATATTCATTAAAGAATGTGGCACTAAGAATTACATGACAAAATAATTTCAAGAAGTTTATTACATACACAGAAAGAATAATATATGTACCTTTTGCACGAACAAGCTGAACTTCACGAACAACAGGTAAGTTTTTATAGTCAAATAAACAAACATTAATTTTCCAAAAAATGAAAAAATAAAAGTTAACAGAGCAGTCTGTTTACATCATGTTCTTGTTATATTTTTTCACACTTGTTACTCTTTTTACTCCAGTCGTACTTCTGCGTTGAGGAAAGTGCTCTCAGCAAGGAGTCGTCTTTTCTTATTTTGTCGTACATTTCAACACACGACAAAGAACTGTTCATTTGGACAATTAGTAATGCTTTAACACAGCCTAGTGCCATTGAAGATTTTTCTGCGGTCCAAAAGTTGTTTATCAATGAGAAAGCTCGCTCGACTGAAGCATTTGTTCCTGGTAAAGAAAAAGAAAATTCTACCAGAGTTTTGAGATTAGGAACGCTTATTTCGTTTTTCTGCAAGTCCTGAAATAAAGTCAGCCACCGTTGCTCAGTTGATAGTTTTTGTTCTTTCCATTCAGCCAGGACGTCATCAGGAAGCTGTGTGTTCAGCACACTAAGCTCATTGAACAAACCATCAAGCGAGAGAGGTGGACTATCATGAAACAAATCCCAACTTTCCTCTAGTTCTTCCCATTTCAGCTGCTTCTTTAAGTCTATCCAAGACAGTTGACTCAAGCTGTCAACGTTTGATTTCCAAAGATCAAAATAAGTAATGCAGTGGTCATAAAAGTTCGTACTGTATTTTTCACCTCTTGTAAATCGCATGCATTTCCTGCAGCAGTTTCTTTGAAGTTCCTTTACTTTCATTGGTAGAAATAAAGACTCTTTTCTGTCAACCAAGTTTTTGTAAAGAATCAAATATTCATTTGCTGCCTCTGTGGCAGAAACCTTCGCTGAGGTCGAGGGGGCCGACACAGTTGGGTCTCCAGACTGCTCCTGTGACTATGATAATAGTTATGTTGTGTGCGGTGTAAAGAAATTCCACGGTACTAATCATTCATTTTAAAATAAAGCTAATAACTTTTCATGATGATTTGGTTTGAAAAAATCTTTATTGGTGAAAATCGGGACATTTCTTTCCCAATTCGGGACCCCGGGACACAGGCTTTAAAATCGGGACTGTCCCGATAAAATCGGGACGTATTGTCACCGTAGCTATAGAGTAATAGAGCCCGCCACGCTTCGGACAACAGTACTGAACGAGTTGCATGCCTCTCACATGGGAATATGTAAAGTTAAAGCCATCGCGCGATCTTACGTTTGGTGGCCAACTATCGATTCAGATATTGAGAAACAGGTTAAGTCCTGCGAAGCATGCAACAAAAATCAAGATAATCCCACCAAATCAACACTGGTACCCTGGGAATGGCCAACTAAACCATGACGTTTTTGTGACGTTTAGGAAAACTCATAAATTAAATAAACTATCGAATGTAAATTTGCTTTTATTCAACCACGTTCTAGAATGAACTCCTGTGCCGTTACCACAAGGATAACCGCTGTGAGGTTACTGATGGTGGTGGTTTACCACAGTTCTGTAACCATGTGATGATGTTTATTGAAAATACAGTTTTTGTGAAGACGGGAAATTTACAACTTGATTATTATTCAACTATTATATTATTCTAAAATAATAGGTACGATTCCTCAATAAATACATTTTTTTCCTAAATAACGAAAATAAGAGAACGTTCAGAGAAATGTATGCACAGAATTTTACTGAACAATTTACTTACAATTCATGAAAATGTGGTAAAAACCGATGAAAACTGCAGAATTAATAAATAAATGAAAATTTAAAAATATAACAGGATATTGTTTATAAAAAGTTCGGGAAATTCGCTTAAATGGTCATGTTACACTCAATACCCTCAATAATGCACATATCAGATTTCGTTTTTGAATTATTTGATTGGGTTCATGACCATAATTATTCATGCATAGGGGGGTTGTGGGTTTGTCACATCTTCAGAGGAATCTCTAATGTAAACTGTTATGACGGAATGTCGTAAGGCAAAGGAATGTCAAGATTGTGAGTCAAAAGGAGGGTCAAAGGCGAAGGGAGAGTTGATACGGATGTTATGTGATGGCGTTCCGCGGAAAATGCCGTTCCACACGAAAAATAGTACTTCCACAGATATAAAGAGGTTTTGGTATTCAAGGCACGTATTTACGACATATCTCTTATTTTCTGACATTGAGACATTTGCGTCGTGTTCTTAGAAGCGACAACATCGCGAGGTGATCGATAAATGAATCAAAAGAAACCTAAATGAGATGAGGTCGTTTCACAGTACATCCGAGGTTATCTTGTACCGACTGGTCTACTATGCCTATTGAAACCGACTTATCATAAGTACCAACCAACGTTTTACATTGCTCTAGCTGCATCTATGCTCTAGATACACCTATTGAAATTGAACCTATGGAGATAATTTCTGTGTTATTCAACCTATGGAGCTAAAATTTGGAGAGAAGAACCCTAGCGACGTCTACTGTTGAATTTGAAATGGGGGGCCTCTTGTGACATTAAGAAACGGATCATAAAGTCTGATACGAACTAAATTTTCCCAGAGAAATATTGTTGCCCTCAAAGCAGATAAAGGTAATACAACTGTCATCTTAAATAAGCAAGATTATGTTTCGAAAACTGTAAAATTTCTAGAAGATAATAATTGTTCAAATCTTTCATCTGACCCAACTTCAAAATTTCAAAGATAGTTTCAGAAGATAGTTCTTCTTCAGAAGATAGTAAAAGAAGATCGGAAGATAGAACTTCAGAATCAGAAGATAGTTTACTAAAAAATATGTACATTCCAAGTTTTGTAGAAATGAACTCTCATGCGCCTAGGTTATCTTGTCTCCCTAAAATTCATAAGGAAGGAGTGCCGATGAGACCGGTGGTGTCTTATATCGGAGCTCCCGCTTACAAATTGGCTAAAAAACTCAATATTTTATTTAGAAACAAAATCACCTTTCGACCTCAACATACTGTACTAAATTCCTATGATTTGGTCTCTAAAATTAAGGGCATTCGGATGCCTCCAAATGCTAAACTTGCATCTTTTGACGTGGTTAGTCTGTTCACCAATATCGATGTAGCTAGATGCAAAGATGTGGTATGCAGGCTGATTCACGCCTCTAAACTTAATATTTTCGAAAAGGACGAATTGTTAATTTGATGTCTATTTGTATGGATCAAAATTACTTTTTATTTGAGGGGAAATGTTATACACAGCCAGGGGTTGCTATGGGTTCTCCGTTATCTCCTCTGCTTGCAGATATTTACATGGATTATCTTGAGCAACAAATATTTACAACTCGTAACACAAATGATCTTCTCTATTGTCGATGATATTGTCATTCTATGGAAGGGCACAGAAAGATAACTAAATTCTTTTCACGAAAAAATCAATAAATTAGATACTTTTATCAAATTTACCCTCGAATTCGGCGGAAATAAACTCAATTGTTTAGATCTATCCATCTCTTTGGTAAACGAAAAGCATGATTTTTCAATTTATATAAAAGATACATATAGCGATATAACTATCCATAGTACTTCAAATCACCTTTTAGTCCATAAGCATGCAACCTTCCATAGTATGATCAACCGAGCACTGTCTATTCCAGTGAGTGAACAAAATTTATCAAAAGAAAAATCCATTATCAAAAGCATAGCGGCTAGTAACGGATATGGAGGGGATCTCGTTGATACCATATGGTATAAGGTTCTTAGGAAAAAGAGTAGGGAAAAAGTTTCCAATCTGACCAGGGAAGATGTAAATTTAGAAGAAAAGCAATGGATAAGTATACCTTATTATGGGAAAATTTCGGATAAAATCGGCGAAATTCTTTCATTGAGAGATTACAAAGTAGGTTTTAGAACTAAAAAAACGCTGCAAATTATTTCACAAAGGTTTATTATTTTTTCAATTGAGTATGATCGTAGTTTTAGTTGGCTTGCGTACGTCATAAGGCCCGTCCAGACTCCTCGGCGTGTCCTACTTCGAGTTGCCACAACCTATACTTCTATAATTATATACGCATGTTTATATTTCTCGATTTGAGCTCCTATCTATTCAAATAGTTATTGCCTTAATAATATCATTATCTAAGTACGTACGAAAAGTCGAGAGGATATGTTATTAAATATGCGTAGGAAAAGCTTTGGTATTAACACACAAATATGACCTTGAAAAAAACATACTCATGCCTCGAACGAACGCCGGCGCCGTACCCACCACAAGCCGCGGCGCCGGCGCCTCCTCTCGCTCCACCTCCCCCCCCCCTCGCCACCCACCGTGACCCCCTGCCAAGCGTGCCAGGCGTGCTCGCGTCGAAAAAGACACGTTTTTGCCCGTTTTTGGCCCATAGCATCTATGCGAGTAAAGCGATTGGTTAAACGTTAGGACCAACTAGACCCCAAATGGAGTCTATGTGCGAAAGAACGGGTTTTTTAAGTCAATTCTTAGGCCTTTTATGGCCCGGACGGCGAACGGCGGACGGCGAACGGCGGACGGCGAACGGCGGACGGACATTTCAAATTTGGATTCTACGTACCTTGAAACGTAAAGTGACAAAGTTTGAGGGGGGGTTATAAAAATGTTTTGCTACACGATCACATAGGCTTATTATTGGAAATAATAAACCAATAGTCTTAAAGCATTACTAGGATCCGTTAAGGACAAAATCAATGTTCAGGATAAAAGGGGGGTTTATAAACTAAACTGTTCTTGTGGCTACGAATATTGCGGTCAAACTGTTAGGAAATTCAGGGAAAGAATAGACGAGCATCAGGAAGATTTCAGGGAAAATAAGGGTAAGTCTACATTAGCGAAAAATCTTAAGGAATCCAATCATAGTTACAATAAATTTTTATTTGACAGATAGACAGTTAGTAGAATTTCTTCATTTTTGTCCAAAGGGAGGTATGTTGAATGTACTTGAAAAATTCGAAATTATCAAAAGTGACAGATCTGGTAAATGTTTAAATGAGGATATACCTCAATATATTTCACCACTGATAGGTCCATTTTTATAAAGCTTGGAATTATCCCTTCACAATGTTGAAACCATATTTAGTTATTTCCCCCTTTCACTTCATCTAATTAGCTATAATCCCCCGTCACCTTGTTTGCACTTCATTGGTTGTACCTCCTGCCCCCTTTCCTTTCTCTTGACCAATGGGATTCAATCTCCCTTCACCTGTTACTATAAAAGCTGTGTCCTTTCGAAAGTATATTCAGTTATTGTTTGTTACTGATGATGGCCTAACCGTCGAAATCCGATAGTGTTCTACGACTGAAAATGCCAGAAGACTGCTGCTATCTTCTCGGATATGCGGATGATGTTGCGGCAGTTATCCTTGGCTAGAACCATGGCATTGGCACAGAATAAACTGAATCAAGTAATGGTAAAGATCAGTAGATGGATGGAAGACCATATGTTGACATTAGCAGCAGCTAAAACCGAAGTAGTTGTGTTCACTCGAAAACGGATCCCTACCATAATCCCAATACAAATAGGGAGTACAGAAGTCACCAGCAAACCAACAGTAAACTACCTGGGAATCACATTAGATACTAAAATTACATTCTGGGAGCAAATAAAAAAATCAGCAGACAAAGCGTCAAAGAAAACAACTGCTCTTAGTCATCTCATGAGAAATATCAACGGGAACAGTGTCAGAGCCAGCAATACTCGTACTTACAAGCAGCATCCCAATCCATCTATTGGCTGCAGAACGCAAACGAATTTTTGATAGAAGAGAGGAAGGAGAAAGAGCTCATTTAGCCGCTGAAGAGAGAAAATATACAATGGCGAGATAGCAGGAAATGTGGACTGTAGAGCAGAGAGGGATATGGACAGCACGCTTGATTCCGGAATAGTGAGCGGGGGTGGAGTGACAGGAGGCGCTGGGGCACCTTGTGGTGTCTGGGGTGACCAGGGGCGTAGCAGAGGGGTGTAGGAGAATGGATATTTATTACTTTTACGTGTTATACCCATATAATACACCGCGGCACCATGAGGTGGGTACAGCGTTCCTTCGAGGCATGAATATATCTTTTTTTCTAGGTCAATTTGTGTGTTAATACCAATGCTTTTCCTACGCATATTTAATAACATATCCTCTCGACTTTTCGTACGTACTTAGATAATGATATTATTAAGGCAATAACTATTTGAATAGATAGGAGCTCAAATCGAGAAATATAAACATGCGTATATAATTTTATAGAAGTATAGGGGGTGGCAACTCGAAATAGGACACGCCGAGGAGTCTGGACGGGCCTTATGACGTACGCAAGCCAACTAAAACTACGATCAAACTCAATTGAAAAAATAATAAACCTTTGTGAAATAATTTGCAGCGTTTTTAGCTCTAGATTGCTCTCTCTACATTGTTCATAAATATTTCTAAGTCTCAAAATATACAAGTCTCGTGATACCATATTTCAGTTAAGCAACCTTGAAAGTTGCAAATGTATTGTCGGTGTAGATGGTGAATGGGGGGGGGGGGGGGTGCCGAGAAATCACGTTTTTTTAATTTTTTTATTTTTTTAATCTCACCAAAGTTAGAGACAATTTATTCGTAGGGACGTCCCTGTAATGTATGCACTACTTAACAATATATTTTTCTTTCGACTTCCCTTCAATTGCATTGAGAGACAGAGCTGAACTTATACCAGAAGTGGGAGCATCATAACAGAGAGTTCCTAAACGATAAGTCAATTGGGATAAGGTGCTTGGAGATTTTAGCGTATGCTAACCTGATAAAGTCAAGAGGGTCAAATTATTAGTGTCTTATCTTAAAGTGACGCTACTTATCTTCAAGTAACGCTAAACCAACCAGGGGATTTTCCAGTCTATCTCGTGTGTTCAGTTTCCAGCATTTCTAAGTTTCCTAGTTCTTTTCTTATTCACAAAAAGGTTTTGCAATGCCAGATCCTGAAAATTTATGAACAAGAAAATGAATACGACTTCCATGAATCATGAATACCAACAAGAAATGAATATCACTGTAAGGTGTGTGTAAGGTTACTTTGCGATAGGGAGGAAGAGATGAGATAGGTTGGTTCGAGATAAAGCGTCTTATGTTTAGTTGAAACAAATTTGTCTTATTGGAGATGAGTCGCCTCATCTCCCCGCACATGCGCAGTAGTGTTTTCCGTTTATGATAAGGCGCCTTATCTCCATCTCCCTACCGCTTTAGGAACTCTCCAATGATCTCTTTATTTATTTCTCTTATAGTCAGTTAACCCAAACGGATGAGGATATCCCCTTTAATTTGTTTTGAATGTTACGTTTCCGTTACTGCACTAACTTTGTTCCGCTGGGGAACCATTCCGGAAGCTGGTTTTATAAAGGCAACTGTTCTCTTTTGAAGAGGGCAGGCCGGCCACCTGACAGGGGGGAGGTTTTTGGTTTGACAAGCTTCAAACCCCAGAGGCACCCTCGACGAAACTCGGTTGAAGTTCAGAGACCTCGGCCTGATCGAAGCCGATTGTTTCTGTCGCATAATGAACAGAAGGGCGACTCTCTCAGGGGCCACGAGGCGGGCGGCAGCCTAAAATAAAAGCTACCCCTTTTTCCATTCAGAACGACCGGGCCGCCCATTTGAAAGTGCACTTGGCCGGGAAATGAACGTCGGGGGATGCGGGTGCCGGCGCCTGCCAGAGCCATCTCCATGGATCATCAGCCGGTGTTGGTGGCGTGGTTTGTGACAATATTCGTATTTTAATGGGAGAATTACAAGATTTACGACTATTTACTTCCAGTGAAGGGTTATGAAAAATGTACATAAATATTCAATTACTTGTATAAGGCCTACGCTATTTCGACAATAATAGGACACATGCTGCAAGTGGCACGCCGATGACTCGGCAAAGAAATGACGACATCCTAAACGAAACGAAGTCCACAGATGTGAACTTTACGTACACAACCAAAGAGGTTTCATTTCCCCAGCAACGGGTTGGTTGTACGTAAAAATCATAAGTAAATCAAGTATCATTTTAACATTGCCTAATTCTTAAAGTTTGACATTTCACGCTCCGTCCTAATTTACTATTTCCCCAAACCATTAGAACCCGCTATGAAATCTTGTAGGTTTATTAAAACACCTAGTTTGAAATGCATACAAAAACGCTTGCATACGAGTCTGCAACACATTGGGACATTTTATGTCTTTAGTTGCAGACTCGTATGTGTTGCAGACTCGTATGCAAGCTCTAAGAGCCACTTAGCTGATCCAGACCCTGGGTATCGTCAAGTAAATGTCCTAAAGAGGCTACATACGAAATTACAGCTTCCTAGAGTGTAAAGCATAGAAATTAGCTTTAAGAGCCACTCATCTGATCCGGACCCTGGGCATCGTCAAGTAAATGTCCTAAAGAGGCTGCATACGAATTTACAGCTTCATAGAGTGGAAAGTATAGAAATTAGCTTTAAGAGCCACTCATCCGATCCGGACCCTGGGCATCGTCAAGTAAATGTCCTAAAGAGGCTACATACGAAATTACAGCTTCCTAGAGTGTAAAGCATAGAAATTACCTATTAAAATGATTTAACCACCGCTTCACAAATCAAACCGTTCTCGCAATATTTGGATCACCTGCTATGAATGAAATCATCGATACACCAGCTCAATGAAATCATCAGAAATTAACAAGCGGTGGCAATCATGTTCACAATATCAATTATTGAGAATGATCACCTGAGTTTACACAGCTTGTTGGCCACGCACTTCGCAGTAGTTAACATGATATGGTTGGATAAATCGAGAGCTTTCGAACGAATGGTCAACGAATTTTGTGGGATGAAAAACGACGAAGTACCATTTCCCTAGCAACGTCTCGGTTGTAAGCGGAAATCATCACAATATTTTCGTGAGCAATTTTCCGTGACGTTTTTTGAGTTTAAGTGCCATAGCAAAGACATAAAATGCCAAAATTCAGATTAGTTGGACATGTAAGTCAGAATGATGTGTATAGTTTGGTGGTCTGGATGCTCGCAAGCTCACATCTTAAAAATATATAACATTAAGTAGTCAATCCCTTAGTAAAAATTCAGATTATTTGGGCATACAGGTCAGAATGACGTCTAAAAATATATTTCGGAGGTTGAGGTAGGGTAGGTACGAAGCAATAAAAGTAACCGTCTGCTCTAGATTCGAACCCGGTACTTTTATCTAGTGAGTCTGCTATCCTAACCAGTGGACTAAGACCGACCTTACAAAGAAGGAACAATCACAGTACTTCGCTACTCAGTAGGGAATGCTTTTGAGAGAGGCCGCAAGAGAGCTCTGAAACGACTTCTATCACTGCATCTGAATGCATCGATGTGTTGGGAGGCCGAATCGATACTATCGAGACTATTCGGTGGAGGATTCCAAAAAATTAAGTTCCGCGGAGACGCAAATCACATACTGCAAGTGGCATGCCGATCACTCGACGAAGAAATGGCGACACCCTAAACGAAACGAAGTCCACAGATGTGAACTTTACATACAAAAAAAGTCTGCCAAGTTGGGTGTGGTACATAGCCTCCACGTATCCGTAAAGGCCCCCATCCACGGTCAAACAATTTGCGCAAATTCGGTGTTTGTGTAAAGAATATGATCGTACTAATTTATCAATTAGGCCATTGTTCTGCGTAGAAGGGGGGGATCTAACACAGAAATAATAAACCATCGTGGAATAATTTGCAGCGTTTTTTTTTTCTTTTTCTGAGCTAACGTAGTGCTGCAGTGAGTACGCATTAACTTCTAACATAGTGAAAACTTGCGTCCTTCTGCGAGTACCTGAAATCCTGCTGCGAGGCCCTTGTACAATCTATCATCATTGTTCTACATAAGATTAATTTTTTAAATTTTTAGACTGGTTGAATTATTCTAAAGAAACGTGAGATGAACATCTAAGATATACAAATGAAACTATTCTGTGATATTGTAACAAAAGACTGAAACATGATTATTTTATGCAGGAAAATTTCTCTTGGAGTTCCCGCCCCTTTTTTCCAACTTAGGTATTATTCCAGAACAGTTTAAAAAAACTTAAAACGTGTCCCAAGTAAAAGTTTTGAAACTTATGCACGGTACAAATGCAAAAATATATCACTGTCCCAAGTAAGGCACCCTATAGGCACCTAACTTGGGACCAACATTCTATTTTTTATTAAATACAGAATTTGAACTTAAATTTTTGTAAACACCAGGAATTGATAGTTCAGATACCCTTCGAAAAGTGGATTTTTTTAAACTCTAACTTTTCATAAAGTGGTTCATATTTTAGGTCGAACCTCATAAGTATCCCAAGTTTGGGTGTTGGACAGTACCTATCATATAGCACCTTTTTAGAATCAAATCAAATCAAATAAACTTAATTGTACGGAGAAATATTATTTCAATTATGTACAAGTAATAACTTAACAATAATTACAGCCGCTCGAGATCTAATAGAAGAGAACAAATTAATTTAAAAAAATAAATTGTACAAGCAAATGCAAAGTAAAATGAAACTATGAAAAAATTAAGTAGGGGCAAAGGAAGGCATATTATAAGGTGGATAAAAATTCCTTGCGGGAGTTCCTAAATTTGATTATATGAGAGAGAGAGCGAATGCGGACAGGCAGAGAGTTCCACAGTCTCGCTCAGATATTTCTCCAATGAGAAAATAAAATATAACCATGAAAAATCTCCATTAAAGCTAACCATACGAGTGGTGTTTAGTTTCCTCGTATTTGACAACTGAACACGTTGCTTCCCCAACTTTTTAGGAGGAAAATAAAGATAAAATGGAGCATAGAGTAAAATAGAAGACGCTGGAGTATTTCCGTGAAGGCACCTAAGCATTGGGCGGCAACGAATTCCACGAATTTCCGATGGAGACCGAACTGAGTTTTTTTACTCGTACCTAGTTAAGAAAAGGTCTCCGAAGCAACACGTTTTTATGAACTTCCGAACTGTGCCGTTGTTGAATAAAATTCTCGGAACCCCGCTCCTAAACAGCCTTGTTCAACATCCCTAGCTTCAGATAGTCATTTTCGCATATCATCATTTACTTGAAGTGAACCTTAAGGCCCCCATCCACGGTCAAACAATTTGCGCAAATTCTGTGTTTGTGCAAAGAATTTAATCGTCGATGGGACTGTTTGATGGTTGTGCAAACTGTTTGAGTAAAATCGGTCTGGATCGAAATCTTTTGCGCAAACGACCCTAGTTTGACTAGCTGTTTGACCGTGAGAGTCAAACATGACCCATAGAGTATTGTGCAAACTTCGAATCAGTCTACGTCTTTTCCCCGTCGTGAACAGACGCCTTTTCGCCTTTTTTGAGCTGAGATGGCAGTTTGAAATTTCAGCTCTTCAAAGGCCCTGCTTACTAGGTATCTCACAGTTGCCAATAATCTCAGTTCTGGAGATATTGCTTCTCTCATGTTCGTGGTGATTTTCTGTATAAAGGGAGTAACCATTTCGAGTAACTCGCTGAATAGCTGCGTCCACTCGAAGATAGTTTCTGTAGTCCGCAGCTGAGGTAAGCCTGAGCTCTGTGGCCAAGCGGTCATGACCAAATTTGTTCCTCTTCAGAAGCCAACTCATCACCCACATATTTGGCTTTCTTCTTTTTTAGCAAGTTTTTCGCAGTGCAAGGATAATCGCGGCACAACAATTGTCCGTGTCTGACATGCTCACAGGTTGTAGAAAACGAAACTGTTTTCACAACGGGTCGCAACGTGGATGGGCTCACGTTGGTGCAAACTGGCATTTGCACGAACACCGAACTTGCGCAAATTGTTTGACCGTGGATTGGGGCCAGGAATGTATAGGCTCCCCATACCTCTGAAGTTTCCTGACTTAGGTTCATTTTATTTTTATACGAAATTCCCTGATGTCTCCCGGATATTTCCCGATTCATCAAATTCCCTGACTTTTCCAGGTATTCCAGGTTTTCCGACTCGCGGCTACCCTGGGAAAAATCTGAACGAGAAACAATGGTTTCTGTTTGGAAATAGATTTACCTGAGAGAGAGATTTACGACTCCTTAATGATTTTCACATCGTCACACTGCACAATAAATTGTTGTAATTACTTATATAGATGAATAATTTTGTAGTTATTAATGTATGTAATGTTTGTAATGCTCGCCTAATTGTATAATTTTTCTGCTTATCATAATTATCACATCTTCGTTTTGTTCATTTAATGCGTTATTATGCCAAGTACAGAACCTACCATGGATTCACTTCACCATCTCCCTTCTTCATGCACGGTGGTCCTCGATCGGATTTGACCTCAAAGTGCTTGCCCTTCAAATTTTCTTTCGAAATATGATTTGGGAATATTTTAGGATTATAATTCAGCAAAAACTGAAATCAAGCAATAAGCCGTTTTTTTAAATTCAGTTTCTAACTTTTTAATTGATACTTTAATCATAAAAATACGCTATAATCGCCAAAATTCAGAAAAAAATATTATTTATTATTTATGTGTCATTATGCAATAGAATCTTCATCTAGTTTCATAGTTCTGACCTATTTCGTGATCAAATATAATTAGAAAAACAAAAATAACAACATTTTATTGAACAAAATAATGATTATATTTGCATGAAGCTCTTAATAAATACCTGTGAGTATGCGTGTAGTATGTGCGTGTGTGTCTATGTCTACACTTGTGTGTGAGTTTATAATGATTCATTATATAAATTTCAGCATAAAATATATATCTAAATTGAATAGAAGATAAAAATAATGGCATTTCAACAGTTTACATATGCAGAGAATTATATTCGCAATAAACATTGTCCATATTCAGGATGAATTCGTGATACTTTATATTTGGCCCACGTCGCAGAAAAATCATGATGCACGGCCTCCATAGCCTGTTCACTGTAAAAGCCGAGGCCATTTCCGTGTTTGGTACAAAATTCTTCCACATAAAAGAAAACTGTGTGAAATTTTGGAGTGACTGGAATATCCAAAGATAAATATGATGCTTTGAATTCATTGATGTATTCAATGAATTTTGGATCCAGCCTGACTGAAAAAGATGCTTTGACAACTTCATTGAACTTCTGGAAAGCATCAACGTATTTTAAACAACCTATGCTACAGTTTGAACAACGCAATAAATCAAGTTTCTGTAGCAAAATGCGGCAACTATTTCCTTTTAACGAAGGGCTCCCATGGGTAACACCTTGTTCTCTCACATGTCCAAAGAATTTGAAGCTGAAGCTCTTCTTTGGGCAGAGCGCTGTAGTGTTCAGCGTGAAATGACCCATGGGAGCCCTTCGTTAAAAGGAAATAGTTGCCGCATTTTGCTACAGAAACTTGATTTGTTGCGTTGTTCAAACTGTAGCATAGGTTGTTTAAAATACAAGGATGCTTCCCAGAAGTTCAATGAAGCTGTCAAAGCATCTTTCTCAGTCAGGCTGAATCCAAAATTCATTGAGTACATCAATGAATTCAAAGCAACATATTTATCTTTGGATATTCCAGTCTCTCCAAAAGTTCACACGGTTTTCTTTCATGTGGAAGAATTTTGTACCAAACACGGAAATGGCATCGGCTTTTACAGTGAACAGGCTATGGAGGCCGTTCATCATGATTTTTCAGCGACGAGGGCCAAATATAAAGTATTGCGAATCAATCCTGTATATGGACAACGTTTATTAAGAGCTGTATGCGAATATAATTCTCCTCATATGTAAACTATTGAAATGCTATCATTTTTATTTTCTATTCAATTTAGATACATATTTTATGTTAAAATTTATATAATGAATCATTATAAACTCACACAAAAGCGTACACATGGACACACACGCACACTCACAGTCATTTATTAAGAGCTTCATGCAAATATAATCATTATTTTGTTCAATAAAATGTTGTTATTTTTGTGTTTCTAATTATATTTTATCACAAAATAGTTCAGAACTATGAAACTAGATGAAGATTTTATCGTATAATGACACATAAATAATAAATATCATTTTTTTCGGGATTTTGGCGATTAATGTATCAATTAAAATGTTAAAAACTGAATTAAAAAAAAAAAAAAAAAACGGCTCAATGCTTGATTTCAGTTTTTGCTGAATTATAATCCTAACATATTCCCAAATCATATTTCGAAAGAAAATTCGAAGGGCAAGCACTTTGAGGTCAAATCCGATCGAGGACCACCGTGCATGGATTTGTAGTTCCGCGCTCGCACTACTTTTCTGAGATGTCGCTCCTGGCTGGTTTCTACGGACTTCAATGATGGTTCACCCTGGAAAACCCTAAGTTTCCCTGAAGCTAGCTGGAAAAAGTACCATAGATAATTGGTCGTTGGAGGTGCAGACTGAATGCGGCCGATTTTTCAGTAGATTTCTGCAATGTAACGCACATGTTTTTACACCCTATTATTACTACGCTGATATGTTCACGTGGAGATCTCCCCTTTTCTTATAGGTTATTTCAATTAACCGAGAACGATTCATGATTTTTCTTCGCACTGCTAGCGTTAATCAGCGTGCCATTTTACTGTTTCGCCACAAGTATTCGGGCCTATGGGAGTTTTTATTACCCATTCGCCGTTCCTGCTTTTCTGCCTGTGGGACTCAACTTCCTGGATTTCTACAAGGAGCAACCACCGCTGGAGCACACGGTTCGATTCGTTATTTTCTTTTCTCTTTGGCCAAGGAGTAGACTTAGGTAGGTCTAATCAAAGGACTTTAAAGGCGTTATTTCGTTGCCTAATTCTATAGTAATAGTTCATGCGCATTTTCAATTTTGTATCGCATCAGTACCAACCTTTAAATACATGCGTTCGTTTCGTTAATCAAAAATAAGCTGCCTTCTTATTTAGCATTATCTACTATAAAACTTCCATACAAATCATCATTCCAGTTACTAACTGGTGGTCCTTCGAGGGAAATTATTAGTTTGTACAATTTTAAGGATAATTGGTATGCACACAGTGCAGCCCCATTCTTATATTTGCAGTTTCCAAGTGGAGAAGAAAGTATTTTGAAGGTTTTGTCAAGATTATTTCTTATTGAATGTACCTCTTCATTTCATTCAATGATTCGTTAAATTGTTTCGCGCTTAATATTTTGCTTCTGCAATACGTACGTAGGCAGGGAAGCTTTGTGCGCATGTAAGAAATCGAAAAACCCTTTGACCTACAAACTCAAACTTTCAACTGGATCAGAGTTTCGCATCATGCTGATTCGGTTCCATGTTTGTCAGTGACAATTACTTGTCTCGCCCAAAAGTATAGTAGTGCTAGTCCGATTTGTATGACATTTTCAGGGATTTTGCGGACTAGCTCATATTTTCCCCAAGAAGTGAGATATTACATCGAATATTGGAGCTAATCGTTCACAGGTCAACTCCGTCTGGAACGTTTACTCTCTGCTTACTCCTCTTCACCACTATATTCTTCAGCATGGGTGTTCGTATCTGTCAATCAGTAAGATGTATATCTATTATTTCGTAACATCCACGAGTTGTAACCCTGTTGTTACATTGATCTGAGTTTTTGTACTCCGTAATTGGGTAAGACTGAAAGTATTATTATAAATAAATGTATGAATAAGTGATTGATTTGATTACTTGGTTTCCATCATGGTTGTAAGTAATTAATACGCCAGGTAAAAGACTAATAAGAATTGAAAAATTATCTGGCTCCAAGACTCTCGACTACAGCCTCATTTGAGGTTGCTGATGTAAAACCACAAACCCAATAAACCCATACGTACGTACACAAAATAAGCTACCTGAAAGAGCGGAAATCGTCTTTCTTTTCAGCAGATTCATGTTAGAGATTGTAGAAAATTTTGGAAAAATAACTTCATTACACTTCAGCTTGTAACCGTAAAAAACGAAACAAATGACATCAGCCGTTTTCAACGATCAAACTTAGAAATGGACTACTACCGTCAGATTGATAAAGAGCATTATACCCTTTCAAGCAAATAAATTCTATTTTATATACTATATTGATCAGCGATTAATAGATACTGAGTGTTACAGAAATCTAAATTTTCAATTAGGTAGGTACCTAAGTTATATACTTTTATTATCAATTACAACGGTTAAGGTTGTTCGGCGCATATACTCAGGAGTGACGCGCATGAGTTGAAAAGAAGAAAGATTAATTCACATTCTATCGCAGCATCCGGCATATGATATCCGTGATACAGAATGTCCGGTCGTAAATGGATTCCGCCTGTTGAATAAACACACGAATACCGGTTCCTGGGTCCAGCGCGTCCATGCATTGGAATAGTAATGTACATTGATAGTTAGTAAAAATAAGAATTATCTTCACACAAATAGCCCTCTCACTAAGAGAAACTTTGGAAGAATCGTAACACAAATATCACCTAATTTGTAATGCGGGGTCCTGTGCTACATTTCTGGCATATGTAAACATGATTTCATCCCTTAATTATGTTTTCCGTTGATAAGCATGGTTAGGGAAGTTATATCTCCACATTCCTTAGCTGTGGAAGAAACAACGTGGCCAATCTTGTTCGTGCCCCTATCATAACCTCCGGAATTGTGTTAAGTGTTACAAAACCTCAAATCGTTCCACATTTCAAAGATATTTTTCAAACACAGCCGTATATATATATATATATATATATATATATATATATATATATATATATATATATATATATATATATATATATATATATATATTCCATCATCGTCTTTCTTCCATAGGCTACTTTGTCTATGCGTTAATGTTTACCATATTCTTCATGTTTTACTCATGTTGAAACAATCAACAGGCCCATATAATTACCAGCACAATTTAACCATTTCATCCAAATCAGTCATTTAAAGTCTCCGAGTTTTGTTCTGAAACATCCAATTTCAGATTTGCTCAGGATATGCCAATGTGGAATTTGCATGGCTATTATTTATTTGCTCACCAGAAAGGTCTAATCGAGAGCTTTCCAAAAAGGTGCAATATGATGGGTTTCTGAGCAGTAACACGGCACTTGAAATTCATTTGCACGATGACGTCACGGCCCTCACCCGCCTGGGGGGAACTCAGCTCCCTTGCACCACTACGTCACGCGTGATCTTCCTACCCGTTTCGTGGCCAAACTGAACCGTCTTTTGAGCTGAAAATTGGAACATGAGGGTTTTCAAGTGCGCTAAATCCGAATCTGAGGTCTAAATTGTGAAATTCCTGCATACGAAAGTTCCCCATTGCAACGAAATTCATGGGATTTGAACTAGGAGTTTGAACGAAATCGGACCGATAGATCATGAGAAATTACGTTATAAGAAATTCACGAAAGCAATGAAATTCATAGTTCATCTAGGAACTCACCCAAACAACCCCTGAGCATTTCATCAAAATTCTACCAATCATGTCTCAACCAATAATAGTTTTGCGTATACACAGTAAGATATTTATTACTCGAACATTAGCGATCAAATTCAAAGGACAGCATCCTGCAACAATGGTGTACTCCTGCTATATCATCCTGTACCCATCCTGAATTGAACGAAATCGGAGTTATAGATTACAAATAATAGCCAGATGAAAACACAAAATATGGTTGCTTTACTAAAAAACGTGGCAGGCCGCTCGTACTTTCTCTCTTATGAGAGAAGAGCTATGAGCATTGAAAATGTCTCAGTAATTTCAATGTTTTTTATTGTTTTAAATAAAATAACAATTAGAAAACATAAAATAATTATTGACACACATAATTATAGCCACAATCGTTTGATTCCATCATTCGGTTCATTACCATATTCTATGTATTGCAATGTGCCCATAGCACCATTAACGAGACCATCGAGCACATCGATATTCACTTTAACCATATATGGTTTCCCCAGAAGTAATTTGATCATATATGGTAAACTAGCAGTATCATCCGGCTTCATTTTGTGAATTTTGTTTCGAGCACTAGCCAGTTGTATACACAGTTACTAGTATACACAATCATAACAACACCTAACTTGTTTGTAGGTTGCGTGAGGTTTTTTCTTTGCGTAACAAAATTTCTGTAACAAAATTTCCGGTTGACCCGTCGACTAAGACATTTTCAATGTCAAAAATCGATGTAGTAAGAAATTCACGTTTGTGCATACGCATAGGCTACTATTGATCCGACGGTAATGAGATGTATAGGGACCATCTGTGAAACTAGGGAACCCGCACAATCCCTGATTTCATCAAAATAGGATCAGAACCTAGTAGGTATAGCTAGTGTACCGTGTGCTAGTGTGTCGTTGGCCATCATTTGGGGCAATTAAACTATGACGTTGTTTGTCGTACAGGATATGGACTATTTGTTGTGCCTACGTATATTGAGTAAAAAAACCTGCGTTTAAATTGTGATTGCAGGTTAACAATGGGTTACGGATGCGTAGGAAATGACTGAGAAGATGATCGTGAGTGCGAACCGTGAAATTGCGCTGGAGTTCATTTGCAATCTATGAATAACTGTACTAGTTGGGAGATGACTCAACGCTCATCGCTTGAACTCTTACAGTAATGATTCGCCTAATACGGATGGTACTCGTATATTATAAATGAATATTTTATTAATTTACATTATACATTCTACATTTACATTATAAAATGTTTTTAGTTTAGGGGAATTATTATTCCCCGAGTAGCTGAAGCTATAAAGAAACGCTCAGTTAGTAGCGATACAAACAACACAACTTTTTTCCCCGTCCAGGATCCAATCAATATTTAGGTCAGATCCAATCCAATTTAGATTATCTGCAACTCTTGTGAGGGTTTCTAACCCTAATGGAAAGAAATGAAGGAGTAACAGTTTGGGTTTGCACGTCTTCTCATGATTAACACATTTTGTAAAAATATGCCCTAGCGGTTACAGAAGATCACTTTTCGCGGACATAACACAAGGGGGGGGGGGGCTGTGCACAATATTTCTGGTTTTGATGAAGTTTGGATTTTGATGAAATTCACTCAATACTCTTTAAGGGGAAAAAAAGGAAAAACTGTCTTCTGGAAACTGGATTATAAATGAATCAGCAGTAAACGCAATTCCATTGTTTATTATTTTCAATAACGATTGTTTCTAATCCACTGAAATTCCCAAAGCTGTTGGTAATAATAATAATAATGAAACATTTATTGGCCCAAAGACATAAATTTTGTTATTTCCCCATTTATTACGTTTTTTCCCTCGATTTTAGCAATTTTTCAAGGTTTTTGTGACCTACCACTCACTTGTCGAGGAGTTCCAAGGATGTTGGTAGGTCACGAAAATAGTGAAAAATTGCCAAAAATCGAGGAAAAGACTGGCGTTGGACTCGGTCGATGCGTAATTCCACCATCTACAATTTTTTTATCGTACGAAAAAACTCAAGTATTTCAAAGATCAAAAAGTTAAAAAAAAAAAAAAAATCCATTTTTTGGGTCAAGAAGCTATTTTCGGAATCAGCGCAAAATTTACTATAAGAACAGCTCATGAAGTAGCTTTGTCCACCGGTTTCTGGCCTGCTGTGAGCAGGCTTGGGGTCGTTCCCCTATGACGTCAATCACCTTTCTCCATACGGCTATTTTGACCACTTCTAATCATCCGATGCCCTTCATATTGCAATCATTTTGGAAAGCTTCGTCGAGAACTTTCAGCAAATGAAATAAAATGAGATAGGTGAAATTGCCCATACCCAGAAATAATCACCCAATCTGAACACAGATATTCCACCAATATAATCTAAGAATGTTTGTTATGTTGTGTATGTGAAAGTTCTAAACTTTTTTGAAAAGAAAGGCGCCTAATGGCGATTTTACTTGATTGAGCTCGATGAAATGAAATGTGAAAGTAGTAAAGTAATCAATCGAACTTAACTGTAAACTGCATTCATTCCCATTAATCTCCAGAAATAATAATCCAATCTGTACACAGATTTCAAAACAATATAATATTAGTATGTTTATGACATTGTTATAAATGAAAACTTCAAATGTTTTTGAAAAGAAAGACATTGGCGATTTTGCTTGTAAGCTCGATGAACAGAAATGAACCCTCTTGAAAGAGGTGCAGTAAGAAGTACGCGGTAAACCAGTTATTACGCACACGCGCGCACGATCCCCTATCCCTGACAATCCCTTATACGTCAGGACGTAGGACTAGTTCAGTTGTAATAAGTAAAAGAAGAAGAATGCAGCTGAGCGAGGAGGAAGTGAAGGGAAGCGCAGTTATGTTAATTTCGGTAATAGTCGTATACCTGACTCCCTCTACGACTGCTAGAGAAGGTATTACGGCAAAGACAACTTTTATAGGGACAACTTCGAAACTCAATAAGGAGATAACTTCATGAGTTAATCGATCTGCAGGTAGGTAAACTAGGGGATTTTCAATCTGAAGAGTGATTACGGTGCAGGAACTGACATACTAAAACCGGTAGAAACCAACTCAAGAACAAGAGTAGCATCACAACAATGTTACGTTCTAACATTAGAATGGCGGAAATAGCTTTCTTTTTATTTTGTAAACTGACAACTGGGAGATAAGAACCCAAGAGGATTGAACTAATTTAAACGGATTGAAGAAATGAGCTGGGCTTAAATCGTTAAATTCGTTTAGTTGACGACTGAGGAAAAATAGCGTTACGAAAATCCGAAACGTTTCTCATCAGACCAAACTTCGACATTCCTCCTACTAGAGCACTGAGATTTGAGACGCAGCTTCTTGGGGAGCACTAGAAGTGATTGTGAGGAAATCAGATCAGCTGTGCGAGCGATAAAAGTAACTTCCCTCCTGTACATCCTAGAGCACTGAAATTCGGTACACAGCCTCTTGGGAACCAGTGGAAGTGATTGCCAGAAAGTCAGATCAGCTGTGTAAGCGATAGAAGCCACTTTGCTCCTGTACATCCTAGAGCCCTGAAATTTGTTACACAGCCTCTTGGGAACCTGCGGGAGTGATTACGAGAAAGTCAGTTCAGCAGAGCGAGCGGCAAAAGTAAATTCTCTCCTGTACATCCTAGAGCACTGAAACTTTAGAACTGAAACCTTCTTGGGGAGCACTAGAAGTGATTGTGAGGAAATCAGATCAGCTTTGTAAGCGATAAAGGGCAATTCCTAAATAAAGGTAAACAGCTTCTTGGAGACCTGTGGAAGTGATTGGGAGGAAATCAGATCAGCTATGCAAGCGATAAAGACCACTTCGTTCCTGTACATCCTAGAGCCCTGAAATTTGGTACACAGCCTCTTGGGGACCGGTGGAAGTGATTGTGAGGAAGCCAGATCAGCTGTGTAAGCGATAGAGGCTACGTCGCTCCTGTACATCCTAGAGCACTGAAATTTGAGACACAGCTTCTTGGGGAGTACTAGAAGTGATTGTGAGGAAATCAGATCAGCTGTGTAAGCGATAAAGGCCACTTAGCTCCTGTACATCCTAGAGCCCTGAAATTTAGTACACAGATTCTTGGGGACATGGGGAAGTGATTGTGAGGAAGTCAGATCAGCTGTGCGAGCAATAAAAGTAACTTCTCTCCAGTACATCCTAGAGCACTGAAATTTGAGACACAGCTTCTTGGGTTGCACTAGAAGTGATTGTGAAAAAATCAGATCAGCTGTGTGAGCGATAAAAACAACTTCTCTCCAGTACATCCTAGTGCACTGAAATTTGAGACAGCTGAAAAGATTAGAGCACTAGAAGTGACTGTGAGGAAATCAGATCAGCTGTGTAAGCGATAAAGGCTACTTAGCCCTTGTACATCCTAAAGTCCTGAAATTCGGTACACAGCTTCTTGGGGACCTGTGGAAGTGATTGCAAGGAAAGTCAGATCAGCTGTGCGAGTGGTAAAAGTAACTTCTCTCCTCTACATACTAGAGCAGTGAAATTTTAGACACAACTTCTTGGGGGACACTAGAAGTGATTGTGAGGAAATCAGATCAGCTGTGTAAGCAATAAAGGCCACTTACACAGCTCCTGTACATCCTAGAGTCCTGAAATCGGTACACAGCTTCTTGGGGACCTGTGGAAGTGATTGCCAGAAAGTCAGATCAGCTATGTAAGCGGTAAAGGCCACTTCGCTCCCGTACATCCTAGAGCCCTGAAATTCGGTACACAGCCTCTTGGGGACTTGTGGAAGTGATTGCGAGGAAAGTCAGATCAGCTGTGCGAGTGGTAAAAGTAACTTCTCTCCTGTACATCCTAGAGCAGTGAAATTTTCGACACAGCTTCTTGGGGGGCACTAGAAGTGATTGTGAGGAAATCAGATCAGCTGTGTAAGCGATAAAGGCCACTTAGCTCCTGTACATCCTAGAGCCCTGAAATTTGGTACACAGCCTCTTGGGAACCGGTGGAAGTGATTGTGAGGAAGTCAGATCAGCTGTGTAAGCGATAAAGGCCACTTCGCTCCTGTACATCCTAGAGCACTGAAATTTGAGGCACAGCTTCTTTGGGGAGTACTAGAAGTGATTGTGAGGAAATCAGATCAGCTATGTAAGTGATAAAAGCCACTTCGCTCCTGTACATCCTAGAGCCCTGAAATTTGGTACACAGCCTCTTGGGGACATGGGGAAGTGATTGTGAGGAAGTCAGATCAGCTGTGCGAGCGATAAAAGTAACTTCTCTCCTGTACATCCTAGAGCACTGAAATTTGAGACAGCTTCTTGGGGAGCACTAGAAGTGATTGTGAAGAAATCAGATCAGCTGTGTAAGCGATAAAAACAACTTCTCTCCAGTACATCCTAGTGCACTGAAATTTGAGACAGCTGAAAAGATTAGAGCACTAGAAGTGACTGTGAGGAAATCAGATCAGCTATGTAAGCGGTAAAGGCCACTTCGCTCCGTACATCCTAGAGTCCTGAAATTCGGTACACAGCCTCTTGGGGACTTGTGGAAGTGATTGCGAGGAATGTCAGATCAGCTGTGCGAGTGGTAAAAGTAACTTCTCTCCTCTACATACTAGAGCAGTGAAATTTTAGACACAACTTCTTGGGGGACACTAGAAGTGATTGTGAGGAAATCAGATCAGCTGTGTAAGCAATAAAGGCCACTTACACAGCTCCTGTACATCCTAGAGTCCTGAAATTCGGTACACAGCTTCTTGGGGACCTGTGGAAGTGATTGCCAGAAAGTCAGGTCAGCTATGTAAGCGGTAAAGGCCACTTCGCTCCGTACATCCTAGAGCTCTGAAATTCGGTACACAGCCTCTTGGGGACTTGTGGAAGTGATTGCGAGGAAAGTCAGATCAGCTGTGCGAGTGGTAAAAGTAACTTCTCTCCTGTACATCCTAGAGCAGTGAAATTTTAGACACAACTTCTTGGGGGGCACTAGAAGTGATTGTGAGGAAATCAGATCAGCTGTGTAAGCGATAAAGGCCACTTACAAAGCTACTGTACATCCTAGAGTCCTGAAATTCGGTACACAGATTTTTGGGGACCTGTGGAAGTGATTGTGAGAGAGTCAAATCAGCTGTGCGAGCGGTAAAAGTAACCTAGACCCCTGAAATTTAGTACACAGATTCTTGGGAACATGGGGAAGTGATTGGGAGGAAGTCAAATCAGTTGTGTGAGCAATAACTGTAACTTCTCTCCAGTGCATCCGGAAACCTGAAATTCGGCACACAACTTCTTGGGGGACACTAGAAGTGATTGTGAGGAAATCAGATCAGCTGTGTAAGCAATAAAGGCCACTTACACAGCTCCTGTACATCCTAGAGTCCTGAAATTCGGTACACAGCTTCTTGGGGACCTGTGGAAGTGATTGCCAGAAAGTCAGATCAGCTATGTAAGCGGTAAAGGCCACTTCGCTCCCGTACATCCTAGAGCTCTGAAATTCGGTACACAGCCTCTTGGGGACTTGTGGAAGTGATTGCGAGGAAAGTCAGATCAGCTGTGCGAGTGGTAAAAGTAACTTCTCTCCTGTACATCCTAGAGCAGTGAAATTTTAGACACAACTTCTTGGGGGGCACTAGAAGTGATTGTGAGGAAATCAGATCAGCTGTGTAAGCGATAAAGGCCACTTAGATCCTGTACATCCTAGAGCCCTGAAATTTAGTACACAGATTCTTGGGAACATGGGGAAGTGATTGTGAGGAAGTCAAATCAGCTGTGCGAGCGGTAAAAGTAACCTAGAGCCCTGAAATTTAGTACACAGATTCTTGGGAACATGGGGAAGTGATTGGGAGGAAGTCAGATCAGCTGTGTGAGCAATAACTGTAACTTCTCTCCAGTGCATCCGGAGACCTGAAATTCGGCACACAGCTTCTTGGGGAGCGCTGGAAGTGATTGTGATGTATTCAGATCAGCTGGGCCTTCTTTTCGTTATATTCTTGCTCTTAAGCACAGAAGTACAAAATATATATGCATGGTGTTTTTTGTTTGTTTTTTTTGCTTGTTTATTCCTTTCCATAATGCAATAGTTCCTCGTTTTAGATCGAACCTATCAACGAGTCTGTCGACTTAATATGACGTTTGCGCGGTGCAGCAAAGTCTTTGAATTTTATATATTATTATTATTATTTATTCATTCATTTTTTTCCCCTCAAGAGGTAAAGGAGTGTGTCAGTTTTGTTTACCCTTCACAGCGCATTATTTGCAGCTATTAAGGATTTCCTTCTTCGAATGTTCGAGTTAGGCGTCTGCCCAACGGCCACTTCAGAAACTCGGGAACAACACGTTCAACCTAAAGAAACATCGCAGGGTAGACGAACTCTCCTGGGTGAGACGGTAACCGCCACAACATACAAACAACATCAATACTTAAATACGCAGTATCATTACATCGCAACGGCAGCAATGTTGGTTATCAAGCGACAAGACCATACTATGGTAATAAACGAGTGACAAAGTATAATCATATAGGTGATTTGCACGCCAAGCTTACGTTATATGAATGACAAGTGAGAGAAACGAGATAGGTTTTGTAGGCACAAGCAGCTAAGAAGCGTGAAGGTCAAACCATCTAATAATTGAAAACAAAGCCCGAGACTCCCAATATCCTATAACACCAAGACGTCTTGCGCAGTAGGTGTATAGTTAGTCATCGATTTGGATTCAGAGATTCACCAGTTTCGAGAGAATATGCCAAGAGCAAATACCAAACACTCGAGTTTGGCAGGTATTGAATCTGACCTAGAAACTAAGAATATTTACCTTTATAGCGTCGAGTATGTTTTCCATGGGAAGTTGTGGGACTGAATGCCCCTGTACGATAAGGAGGTGGTAGGGAGTGGTATGATGCATTGTATGATGAAATAGGTGTTCCACATCCTTGAGGTCGGGATGATTCACCTGTTGAGCGGGTCAGGCTGGGGGAAGCGGTCGTGTCCCGCGGGATGACTCAGGGACCGGTCGGTGATTTTCGCGTCTGCGGTATCCCACGAGCCTGTTGTTTATTCAAACGGCAATATTTACGTTGTTGGAGGATATAACTCACTATAAATATACGAATCCAATGAGGTCAAGCCACGAGGTGTCAAAGCTACCATCATCGACGTACCAACACAGAAATTGTCACGACAGCACCGTGTCCCGACATTCAATCAAAATACTGTATTGACATTTTATGTCTTAACTTTGGCACAAACGAAAAAAGCGTTAAAAAAAGCGTTACGGTTGGTTTTCTGATGATTTCCGCTTACAACCGAGTCGTTGCTAGGGAAATGGTACTTCGTCGTTTTTCATCCCACGAAATTCGTTGACCATTCGTTCGAAAGCTTTCGATTTATCCAACCATATTATGTTAACTACTGCTAAGTGCGTGGCCAACAAACTGAGTTATGAGCATGGTTATATAAATAATTGTTTACACACAGGTGATCATTCTCAATAATTGATATTGTGAACATGATTGCAACCGCTTGTTAATTTCTGATGATTTCATTGAGCTGGTGTTTCGATGATTTCATTCATAGCAGGTGATCCAAATATTGCGAGAACGGTTTGATTTGTGAAGCGGTGGTTAAATCATTTTAATAGGTAATTTCTATACTTTACACTCTAGGAAGCTGTAATTTCGTATGTAGCCTCTTTAGGACATTTACTTGACGATGCCCAGGGTTCGGATCAGCTGAGTGGCTCTTAGAGCTTGCATACGAGTCTGCAACACATACGAGTCTGCAACTAAAGACATAAAATGTCCCAATGTGTTGCAGACGCATATGCAAGCGTTTGACTTATGTCTTTGCTTTGGCACATAAACGAAAAAAGCGTTATGTTTCTGAAGATTTCCGCTTACAACCGAGTGGTTGCTACGGAAATTATATCGTTACTTTGGCTCATAAACGAAAAAAGGGTTAGCAAAAAGCGTTAAAAAAAAAAAAAAAAAAAAAAAAAAAAGCGTTAGGGTTGGTTTTCTGATGATTTCCGCTTACAACCGAGTCGTTGCTAGGGAAATGGTACTTCATTTTTTCTAAGCTTTTTGAACAGAATACAAAAATTATTTTGTCAGAACATTCAATCTGTGTTATGATTAATTTTACGAGTTTTGCAAGTAGTTTACCCAGTGAATAAAGTAAAATCTTGCTAGTTTACAGACACACTAAAACCTTTTTAATAAGAAATTTCAGTTTCTTTGGAAATGTATGATAACCAGTTAATTAAGTTTAATAGATAATAATAACTACTATATTTTAGCTTACAAAATCTATCCAAAACTCATGATTAATGAATCTTACATTAGACATTGTGGTCAGTCACTGCGCGAAGTGATTACAATTGAACTCTGGGTTGTAAAATTGATAAGGGGACCATCTACAGCTTAAACCGCACCATCCCTGAATTTTTCATCAAATCGAACTGTAGATAACTTCTAGAGATTTAACATCAACGCTAACTACTATATACGTAAACCCAGATGTCAAATAGTCATCACTGTTTTAATTTTCGGCGCTATTCCCAAAAACTTATCGAGTTAATTTGAAAGTAACAGTAGATTTTTTGCGGGTGACTTGAAACGGTCATGTTGCTCATTTTCCTTACACGTAAGAGTCAGATTCTACTTTATAGCCTAAGCAGCTAAGA
This sequence comes from Adelphocoris suturalis, assembly GCA_030762985.1. Lineage (NCBI taxonomy): Eukaryota > Metazoa > Arthropoda > Insecta > Hemiptera > Miridae > Adelphocoris > Adelphocoris suturalis. The sequence continues at coordinate 7,721,094 of CM061043.1, forward strand.
CATTTCGTTAATTTCATTTTACAAACGCTCTTTTTGTATTCATATGTATTTGGGCTGGGGGTCTTGCGGAAATTTCTGTCACATTTTTGATATGGAACAACCAATCAACAGCTCCCACTAGTTGCGTTATAAGTATAATGATTTTCCAATAACAACCGGTCCAAATAATATTTTACTAGTATTGAACGTGGTAATATAACCCAAAAACATACATACAGGCTTCAATGTTCTTACGTGCAAGGGGAGACAATTTGAATTTGTTTAAAATATGTGGCTTCATTTTCGATGAGGTTTGTTTCTTTATTTGTTTGAAAATTGGCTAAAAAGGAAAAAGACTGGTCTATAGCATTTCGTAAGGTACTGATTTAAAAAAAAACCTGAATAATACCAGTCAATGTTTTTTTTTTTTTAATTTTTACAAGTTCCATTTTTTTTCCCCGATATAAAACCAGAGATTGATTTTTTGTTAAGCTACGGATACTGTTTGAAGTCATTTTCGGCCATTATTACTTGAAAAACAGCGGAACTTTCACACTGTTTCACGTCACCCGATTTTGCAGATGACTTGAAAGTTGAAACAAGCACTAATATAAAAAAAACGATGCTTATTTCTGTTCTAGAACCAAAAATTTCAACCATGTATCATGTTTTCTCCTCGATTCCAAGCGGTTGCAATCATGTTCACAATATCAATTATTGAGAATGATCACCTGTGTGTAAACAATTATTTATATAACCATGCTCATAACTCAGTTTGTTGGACACGCACTTCGCAGTAGTTAACATAATATTGTTGGATAAATCGAGAGCTTTCGAACGAATGGTCAACGAATTTTGTGGGATGAAAAACGACGAAGTACCATTTCCCTAGCAACGACTCGGTTGTAGGCGGAAATCACTGTAACACTATATGTTTCGTGCGCGGAAAAAAATTGACTCGCAAAATTGACTCGCAAAAATTGCTAGGACCCCAGGGCTAAAACATGATACATGTTAAAATAAATTACCTGCACGTCCGATTTTGTTCTCAGAAGAGCTTTTGACCTTTTAACAGCATAACCAAATTTGTATGCGCAAAGCTACAGGAACCACAGCTATTGAAAGTTGGAAAGTGTTTCAAGTCACCCGCCTCTACAGTACCTATAGTTGTGTCTTCTTCCTACTCTCTCACCTACTTTTATTTTTACCTAGGGATACTGTTCAGTTTTCTAAAAACTCTCGCGGAGCACTACTTGGAACGGGCCATAGGTTAACAACCACTTTCCTACAGGAACGATGAATAAAACTTTGAATCTATAATTTTGCGGCCCAAATCTAACACGACCTCTTGTTGGTCGAAAGACTCACGTGAGAGGAATGGGTTTGGGACTCCTGATCACGGAACCAACAGAGATCGTATCCCGTGTAGTCAGTGGGTTGCACAATGAGCTCGAGCCCCTCCAATGAATCACGGCAGGCAGAAGTTGTTGCCTAATGAATGGGCCACAAACGCTGTGAGGAGTCCCGTCGTAGGCGAAGGTTTACCGCGATCTACGTGAGCTAAACAATGCGAGATTTCTAGTATCGAATGCGGAGCAGATTATCAGGAAATCGAGTACTGATCGGTTAATAGGAAGCCACTCATTTATATTGATCTATTTGTCCACATAATCTTCATTTTACTAAAACAGGATTTATGATTTGGGTGGAGGGACCAGCGTTTGACAGGGACCCAGGGATTGACATCTAACCCAAAAGTTTAAATAATAAGGCATAAAAGTGTTTTACTGGCTTGATCCTTTTGAATGCTGGGATAATATACCTTCTCAGAAAAGTATAAAGGCGGTCAAAGGTTTCAGGCGAGTATTTGTGAAATCTGGAGAAGTTTACCCAACAGAACCTCGTGTTGATTTCTCTTTGGTGATGTGTCTTGTGATTTTGCTAAGGGAGTAGGTGTTTTATTTTGCTTCACCATGCCCTCCACATTTTCAAATTCGATTGTTCCCATGTTTTTTCTCAATCAGTTTTTTTTGGTGCTGGTTGCATTTTGTGTTATCATTTTTTGGAAATAAACAAAGATAACATGTGAAAATGCAAATGCCAATTACTAGTCCCCATGCTACCCTCAGTAATTGACAGTCCTGTAAATATGGATCTCTATTCGTTCTTGCATTCGTTCTTTTTTAACGCAGAATGTGTTTTAGCCATGGACTAACTAGCCGAAAATGGAACGCGGGATGGTAACGAAATGTGTGACGGATGATTTTCACGTACAACCGAGTCGTTGCTAGGGAAATGGTACTTCGTCGTTTTTCATCCCACAAAATTCGTTGACCATTCGTTCGAAAGCTCTAGATTTATCCAACAATATTATGTTAACTACTGCGAAGTGCGTGTCCAACAAACTGAGTTATGAGCATGGTTATATAAATAATTGTTTACACACAGGTGATCATTCTCAATAATTGATATTGTGAACATGATTGCAACCGCTTGTTAATTTCTGATGATTTCATTGAGCTTGTGTTTCGATGATTTGATTCATAGCAGGTGATCTGAGTATTACGAAAACGGTTTGATTTGTGAAGCGGAGGTTAAATAATTTGAATAGGTAATTTCTATAGTTTACACTCTAGGAAGCTGTAATTTCGTTTGTAGCCTCTTTAGGACATTTACTTGACGATGCTCAGGGTCCGGATCAGATGTGTGGCTCTTAAAGCTAATTTCTATGCTTTACACTCTAGGAAGCTGTAATTTCGTATCTAGCCTCTTTAGGACATTTACTTGACGATGCTCAGGGTCCGGATCAGATGTGTGGCTCTTAAAGCTAATTTCTATGCTTTACACTCTAGGAAGCTGTAATTTCGTATGTATCCTCTTTAGGACATTTACTTGACGATGTCCAGGGTCCGGATCAGATGAGTGGCTTTTAAAGCTAATTTCTATACTTTACACTCTAGGAAGCTGTAATTTCGTATGTAGCCTCTTTAGGACATTTACTTGATAAATCGCTCTTGATTTATCACGAATTTATTTCGTATTTTTTTTCGTAGTTTCATTCTATAACTATATAAATTGATGTTATAAATGAATAGTAAACAATGACGCTTGTTTGGTTGTCACTTGGTTGCGCGACAACGCAAACACATTCTGTGTTTCAATAATTTCGTCCGAAGTATGTAAATAGAGGTAACCGGGGGTCCAGGGGGCTTGCCCCCTGGCGAGGCGCGGAGCGCCGAATTTTTTATTTATATAAATACATAGCTACTGAGAAGCTGGTAGTTTACCATTAGAAACGTACTATACTTATGGTATTGAGAAAAAATTGTAACTAACTTTTTCGTTATGTTTTCAACTTTGTCTTTATGAATACTCATATTAATTTTATATTTAGATTAATAAAACTAAGTTCGAATGCTCAATTCATTAATAAAATGTTGAAATAAACGTTTTTTTTTATACACGGAATCATTTATTGCAGAACAACTGCTGTGTCAATCATAGGGTGTCGATCACAGGTGCAACCAAAAATTTTGCTGACAAATACTGGGTTAAAAAAAATTATTTAAAAAAACGAATTTATGATGTGTTCTGGCTTGAATTAGTGATTTTTTCACTACTGAGCAGTTTGAGGAAATCCTGATGCAGTAGTAGACGTAGATTCAAGTTTGAACAAACAAAAAAACATAACTTAATTGCTTGTCAAAGCAAAATTTCTCTTAAGGTGTCGAACACTGGCCCCTCTACCCTATATGAATATGATTTAGGATGTTTATTTATTTTTGAGATGCGAGCATCTAGACCACAAAACAATAAACATCATTCAGTCGTGTTGCCATAGTAATCGATATTTAACTGAAAAGAAAGGGTGAGTGGCCTCCCGTTAACCGATAGGTACAATATATCGGCAGTGTATGATTATATCAAAGATAAGAGAAAGAGTTATTAATGTCTATTTCAGTGATCAAACCTATAAATATCATACTCGCGTTCATCTTTCCTAGCAGTCATAAACCATGACGAAAAGGCAATAAACTGTCAAACACTGTTATTCCAGTTTATTACCAATCGTTGAAGAATTGTGAACAACAAACTACTATCTATTCGTACCTACTGATCGGCAAACTAGTGCCATCAAGTAGGCATGCAATTCTGCCCTAACCAGCAGATGTAATTCATACGAAGATTATCAAATGTGATAATTACAAAGTACTAAATTATTTAAATACATTTTCATTCATTTCGAAGACCGATGAACAATATGATTCTTACCCACACTCTTTTATAAAAGCAGGTCAAATTTGGTTGTAATGAGGGGTTGGCAACCTTGCTGTTATCACTGCACATGCGAACCATTTCGAAAAACTCGAATGAATTAATTACAATCTTGAAGTGTTATTTTAAATGTGGATTAATTCTGATTTCTCTTTAGTTATAGCAAAGTACAAAAAAATACACGAGCTCCAGCAATCAGACGTCTACTGATCATGTTTCTGGATACTTCATTGGCATCCAGAAGTTTTCAGTTTTGAAGAGATAGGTAATCATACCAAACAATGAGTTTAATCTTTGGTTCCACAAAAAACCTTCCGTTTTTGACATTGAAAATGTCTTAGTCGACGGGTCAACCGGAAATTTTGTTACGGAAATTTTGTTACGCAAAGAAAAAAGTCACGCAACCTATAACGAGTTAGGTGTTGTTATGATTGTGTATACTAGCAACAAGCCGGATGATACTGCTAGTAGTTTACCATATAATATGATCAAATTACTTTTGGGGAAACCATATATGGTTAAAGTGAATATCGATGTGCTCGATGGTCCCGTTAATGGTGCTAATGGCACATTGCAATACATACAATGCGGTAATGAACCGAAAGATGGAATCAAACGATTGTGGCTACAATTATGTGTGACAATAATTATGTTATGTTTTCTAATTGTTATTTTATTTTTTAAACATCTAGCTAGTAGGTAGGTGAAGAGCATCAACCTTGGCAGACCACAAACTACGGTCTCCTAAACGCCTAATCTTCACGGGATATTTCAGCATGTATTCAATAATTTGCAGGTCTAAAATGGTATTTTCTAGGTAAAACCATGAAAATTCCAAATCCCTTCCTCCTTCTCAAGCTGCAGTCAAAATTTATCAATGGCTTGGCAGGATTTATATACCTATCAGCCGTTATGGCTGTTATAGCTGTTACGATTTTTTCAAAACAATATTTAAATTGATAAATTATGATGTCGTGATGTCTTATTTGGTAGGTGCATGCGACTTATACAAATAATAATTCCTAACAACAGGTATCGGAGTCAACAACATATACCGCAGTTCTGGAGTTTACCGAGCGAAAACATTCTTCAAGGACGCCCAATTACCAAGCAAGTGGAGTTAGTTAAGCGGCTAATAAGTTACCGATGATGTTGAAGCGAACACGATTGAAGACAAACCACGTTTTCTTCATACTGTATGCAAATCGGGAATGAATGAGCTTATCTCACTGTTGCTAAGCGATGTAAAGAATGATGGTACAAACTCGTGCCTTTCAAACAATACAAGGTTGACGCCATAGCTCCTCTTTGACATTTCGGGTTGTCATGAGAGTAAACATCTGACTCGAGGCTTTACAACTTTTCTTACTTCCGCTCGTTATATTTGATCACTTTTAGCGAATTTTGGCAGAAAATGAAACAATTACAATGGCTCCAAAAATTCAAAAATAAAAAATTCCGAACTTTCCTTTTGAGGCATTCTGTAACGAATTCTTAACGCTTTTTCATAAGTATATACATATACATAATTCTGGACGATAACTCCCCTTAGGATTGAGATAAAAATCCCGTTCTTGCGCCAAAAATCAAGCTTTCCAAATGAAAGGATGAGTCCGTTGGCCAGTACGTACTTTTTGAGCAAATCAAATTGCTCCTATTTCAAAAATTATAACGCAATTTTTAATACAAACTAGCAGAATTTTAGTCAAAAGAATTTTAGATAAAAGAATTTTATCAACAATGAACTTTTGGGTCATGGGAAAGATTGGAGCCGATATAAAAGTTGCACATCGTTTGGACATTGAAAATGATCTCGACGAAAGGAAATACCGCATCGGCAGAAATTGGAGACGTTGCTGGCTGGGGATGGATCTGGAATCCATCCGACGAAGGTTGAAGGTAGTAATCTTATATTTCAATCAATAGCGAGGTGGAAGGTTATTGGTTGGAAACCATATGATGTTATAGCATTTCCTAATAGAGTTAATCTTTTTGCAACTAAAATTAATCTTTTGGCAAATTTAATTAAACTTTTGACAAATAAATTTAATCTTTTTACAGATAAATTTAATCTTTTTACAAATGAAGTTAATCTTTTTGCAAACTATAAACTGACTTAAAATGTTGCGTTATGGAAAATGTTGTGTGTGGTGACTTGAAATGTTGTGTTATGAGCGTAGGTATGTAGACTTGAAAAAAGAAAGGACAAAATCCTCGAATCTGCATAAAAAGGTAAATTTTTTCTAACAGTGGATTAAGGGTGCATGGAATGATTGTCGAATTCTCTCGGTTCGAGATAGGTAAATTCCGGTATATTTTCCGGGTACCCATAATTGACTGTTGGAAAAAAGTTACCTTATTATGCAAGCTTGTCATTCGAGGGTTTTTTTTTCAAGGCTACATACGTCCATAAAATAACATTTCAAGTCAGTTTATAGTCGCAAAAAGATTAACTTCATTTGTAAAAAGATTAAATTTATCTGGAAAAAAAAAGTTTATTTGTAAAAAGTTTAATTAAATTTGCCAAAAGATTAATTTTATTTGCAAAAAGTTTAAGTCTATTAGGAAATGCTATACATCGTGTTTCAAGAAGCAATTCTTTAATTTATCACGAGTTCGGAACGGTTCTGGGCAAGCGCAGTCGAGTTTTGTCGTTCGCAGTGTTTTGCGAACCATGTTCCGAACGGTTCTGACAGTCCCCGTTTTTGTTGGAACTGCCAGAACTCGAACGCAAAGACACAGTTAACGCATGCGCATTTCACAATTTTTCGGATCTCGTGGAGTAAACAACTCTCTCCTTCTTCATCGAAATCATACTTTAGTCTCAAACGTTAGTATAAGTACCTATTCTATGATCCAAATCTCAACTAGCTCGTCAAGTTCGGAAAGCGATAGTTGTTGGTTTGTACACAAACACGATGGTGTTTGGTTTGTAGGACGAGATTGAAGTTATAGTTGGATCTCGTCTACATTCACGAAACTCAAATTTTTTCAAGTATACTCCTCAGCCATCGTGATTTTTTTTATTGATTTTTTTTTTTATTGCCGTGGGGTAATAGTTAAGCAATATTCACGAGCATAATAAGTAATAATACATTCAAGGGCACTAAAAATATTCTGAAAAGGAGCACCAGAAGGTAACACGGGTTGAGTGAGGTTAGTGTTGTTACAAATAACAACACAGGTTATTTATTCCACTTCCAACTTCTGAAATCGTTCGCAGAGCAGAACGCGGTTCTACAAGTTCCGGAACGCCCTGGAATTTTTCGTCCCAGTTCTGATGATTTCGAGAACTGTCGGAACACACAATGAGAACGAAGCTCTAGATAACGTCTAGTAAATCTACACCATAATCAAGTTGGGTTATCAAGAAATTCTCATTCAGTAGATATACAAACTTTCTGAGAATTTTGTTAGTTTGATAATCGGTTGATGCAGAAGATTATTGATTGTCACCAATAATATTAGTTGATATGAGAAGGAGGGTTGCCCATTGGTCTGCAAAATTTGCGTTTTTTGTTTTTAAATGCGAGTAGATTTCAACCTTGTGAATTTGCAAAGTTTTCGCAAATTGTGACGTCACACAAGGAGGAAAGGGGTGACGCAGCTTTAGACCAAAAATTTGAAAGATTGCAAAACAAAAACTACTCATCGCAGAATAGTGGAGGTTGGTGTCGTCTCTAAGCTCGGAATTTCTGTTTTAATTCAAAAATATAAATCAATCATGCAGGTATCACTTATTGTCGTTCCCGTGAGTCTGTCTGACGGGAAATGCGTGTTGGGCCAGTAGATTCAAGGTCATAACTGTATTGTTCGCAAGGAAGTGAAATTAAATGCTGCCGACGTCGAGACCGTATTCGTCTGGTCCATTGAGTTTTACAGCTGATATTTAGAACTTTAAAAATTATCTGTAGATACGCCAGAAGATAGAGTCATATGATATCTCATTTATGGTAACACACGTACTGATTCCGCCACTAGCTGCTAAAAAGAAGACAGATTCCTATAAAAGATATTCCTATAAAATTCACTTATGATACCAAGCATACCGACTAATTCTGCTATGCGTGTGTGCGCGCGCACGCGCGTGAGTTCGTGTGTGTGTGTGTATTTATATATTTATGTGTCATTCCAAACGATAACTCTCCTCAGGATTGAGATAAAAATTCCGTTTTTGCGCCATTCTAAACAGAAGGATGAGTTCATTGGCCAACACTTTTAGAGCACATTAAATTGGTAAATTTTCAAGAAATGTACCAATAAAATCACTTAAAAAGGCTAAAAACGTCTAAAAATCGTTAAAATTATATTTTTTTAGAATATTGCTCAAATAAAGTTTATTAACTACAAATGGATCATTCAAAAATTTATGTAAATAACATTGCTGAAAAATGTACTTGAATTTCATTAATATTTGCTAAAAAATCTATAAAAACTGCAAAAAAAAAAGCTAAAAATCCAAAACCTCTTTTTGAATAGCAGGTTATTATTTAGATCAAGTTTTTTGCCATAAAATTATTAGTTAACAATTTCTTTGTACCCAAAAAGCTCTAATTTGAAAAAAATTAACATTATACAATACGAAAATTCGCTCATACGATCATGCTGCATGACTAGAACTTTTTTTTTTTTATCGTAGCTCTTACTACTCGGGCAACAGAGCCGCGGTTGGTCGCATTCTATGCAAAAATGTCTCTTCTGAACGATCCTCGTATCAGATTTTTTCTGCTACCACAACCGTGTCCAAAATCTCAAAAAAATTTCCAAAAACCAAGGAAAAAACACGAAAAACCCATATTTTTTGGGCTTTAAAGTGCTCCAGCTCTGTAACCATTAATCGTAGTGACCTGCGGATGGTCTCATTCGATTCAGGAAGTCAAAAACTATAGGAAACGACGCCTCACATCCTTCAAATACAACAAATGGAAAAATTGGACAAATTTGACCAAAATTGGACAAATTTGACAAATTGGAAAAATTTGACCAAAATTTTGGTGAGATGGAATGAGACGGGCTTCGGATTCGTGTTCAGCACACTCAATAACCCCTAGATTTGATAATGAGATCTCCGTCACGGAACATCATATTTATTTGTTAAGCCCGTGTAATTCTCCATTACGAGTGTAAATCTTCATTGGTGGGAAATGATGTGTGGTGTGAACGAGAGCGAATCACACTTCATACATGAACTTATAAGCGGTCTCTCATTTGTACAATAGCGAGGGATCGTTTGAGGAAGGGCAGGCGGAGAATATGATTTTGCTCACAATGAAAGTAACTAGGTGTTGGAGGAGCGGTCAATCAAGATAACGTCCAACAGAGAAACAGACAGTCATTTCGCATTATAAATGACCAAGTTCGTTACACCAAGGCGGGAACGGCTCATCAATATGGTAAAATATGCTACACAATACCTAACATCAATTGTTGTCAAAGTCAACGCATCGTCACAAAATTGTGTTACGAAAAAGGGTCACGAAATCGCGTTACGATTACGTGAAATATCTCCGGATCGACCTACGGTGCTGGAATTTGAAATTGAGCTCTTTTGAGGCATCTAGAATGCAATTACAACGTACAGCGGCAAACTGGTTGCTGGGAGGGGGGGGGGGTGTATGATGATAATTTTTTTCCAATCACACCAACGGTGCTGAAATTTGAAAAAAGGTTCCAGTCATGCAGCATGAGCGTATTAGCGAATTCCGAAGATTATCGTACTATATTATGTTACTTTGCTTTGAAATTTGAGCACTTTGAATGCAAGGAAATTGTTAACCACAAATTTTATGGCAAATAAACTCATTCTAAATCATATTCTACGGCTGAAAACAGATTTTGGATGTTTAGCAATTTTTCAGTTTTTTAATCGATTTTTCAGCAAATATTAATGACATTTTAGTACATTTTTCACCATAATTTTGTGAATAAAATTTTAAATGTTCTAGTTCATCGTTGATAAACTTTTTTTTTTTTTTAAATTAAAATTCTGATAAAAATATAAATTTAACGATTTATTTAATAATTTAAATTTAACGCTCAAAAAGTGTTGGCCAACGAACTCATCCTTTCTTTTGGGAAGCTTGATTGTTTGGCGCAAAAACGGAATTTTCATCTCAATCGTATGGACAGTTATCGTCTTTAATGACACACACAGACACGCACACACACACACGCACACACACACACACACACACACATATATATATATATATATATATATATATATATATATATATATATATATATATATATATATATACTTATATATATATATATATATATATATATATATATATATATATATATATATATATATATATATATATATATATATATATATATATATATACATATGAAAAAGCGTTAAACTCTAGGATTCGTTTCAGAATGTCTCAAAACGGATTTCAATGAAGAAATTTTTCGGAATTTTTGATTTTGAAATTTTTGGAGCCATTGTAATAGCTTCATTTTTTACGAAAATTCGCTAAAAGAGCGCCTTGGGAACATCTAGAATAGAAAATGACAAGCTATGGAGGTGCACTGATAAGCTAATGGCCTTTTGTTTAATATGATTTACTAACTCATTAACTCTTCCACTTTGTGAGAGAAGAAGGCAATCAAACGGGCTGCTTGTCACAATAGACCAATAGTGGTCTCAGTGAATAAGGGGAGAGAGGGAAAGAGAATGAACGTCAACAATTAATTTTCTCTGTCGATTAAAGGACTCATAAAAATTATAAACCAGAAATGATTTGCTCAAAAGGACATACTACAACACTGAGACTAAGTTTATCAAAGTTTGCGAATTCCAAGATTGTAAACGGTTTTGAAAATCTGGTTGAGAGCGGTTAAGATTAGGGACAATGTCAGGGGAGACAGGTCGAGTCTTTCAACATTATAAAACCAGCTTCCAGTTTATCTGTCGCCTGATGGCGTTATGGACCGTATGTTGACTTGGCTGAGATAAATGAGATATAGCACATGTTCGTGGGAGAGATAGGGCTAATGTACTTTACACGGAAATCAGTAAGTTATGTAATAGGAACTGATGGTGTCCGCTAATTTTCCCCCTCATTTCAGAAAATAATGTTCTATTTCTGGAGGTGACCACTTACGTTCAACAGAAGCCATCATGACTGTAAACATCTGAACATGCACGAGCATAACTGACTAAACATTAATGATCATGTTGTTTTCAAATGTAAGTCAATCTCAACTTCGCTCACTCGCTGCACAACCGACTTCTGCAATTATTCAATTCTTAGGGGACGGTCTAGGAACTAAACAGCACAGATTCCGAAAATTTCATCAAAATCGGATGAAAACCGTTTACGGTTATGCTTGTAACTTGGACTTTTACATTTGCGCAAGCGCAGAGGATACCGTTGATCCAGCATCGATAGTAAAGTATAATAAGTTTTTCAAAATAATATTTCGATGTATGTAAGAAGAATTAAGCCTTTAGATACTTTGGGTAGAGGCGAATAAGTCAAATGTTATCTCGTTTCTAAGGTCACACATTTTCTGGAAGGACACTGGCTTATTGGATTGCTATCTAAAACACCATTAATAGTAATACGTATGTACATCAGGTAATGGTTGTTGGCAAGAGAAAGCAATTCCAGTTTATTATTATCTACTCTGCTAAGGGATCTAGAACATTATCCTAAAAACCTCCTAAACTTGCGTTGAATACAAGTAGTAGAAATGCATGCGGAAGAGATAGACCGAAACCTTATCAACCATTCCTTACATGTGCCCAATCAACCTCATGACAATACCAAGACCCACATCACTCTAATTTCGTAAGTAGGTAATTCGGATAACTCCAACACGTTCCAGTCGGAAGTAATGCCCTTATCGAGTAATTAATGTGAGTACATTTTCGAGTACATACAATTCGCAACGCTCAAATGTATTCCACACATATTATAGCATGGAACATGCTTTAGACTTGGACTAACTAGCGAAAAACGTTACCTACGCGGATATTTCATGAAATTGTTCCTTTTTATTCACGTACAACCAAGCCGCTGCTGGGAAAATGAAACTTCTTTAGTTTTCACCGGACAAAAATCGTTCTCCACTCGTAGGAAAGCTCTCGATTTATCACGCATTCCTTCGTACTTGTCCTTCTATTCATGTCGTAGTTTTATATTTATTTATACTACAAATAGATATAGTAAACAATGCCGCTTGTTTTGATGTCACTCGGTTGAGAAGTTAATCTTGGTTATAGTAATTCTAGACGCGCACCATTTTAACAGAAAACTACCTACCTACTATGTTCTAATTTCGATTAGTAAAACATTTATGTCGTAGCTTTAAATTTATCTAAATTTACTAATTAGCGGGACGAAAGCATGTTCCATCTTTTAGCATTTTAGCCGAAGGCTCAAAGCGGAAAGCAACCGAGGGGTCCAGGGGGCGAAGCCCCTTGCGAGGCCCGAAGAGCCGAGTTTCCCTTTAAAATCGTTAACTAAAACTCATAGAAATTTGCTGATTTCATTTTCTACAAAAATTCACTATAATTATGACGAATGGTTTTAGTTAAAAAAAAAAAAAACTGCTCAACTTTCAAAATATATGCTCAAAAAAATTACTAAAGATGGCAAACGACGGCTTAAAATCTTCAATTTATAACTTTAGTTGAATATTACTTTTAAAAAGTTAATCAACTGTTAATTAGAACATTCAGAAATTCGTGCTCAAATTTTTGATGAAAAGTAGGTCCTTTATTTTAACGAAAATATCGAATCTGGGAGATCTCCCCTAGCAATTTACCGATTTCGGTTCCTTGTATGTCTGCCTATGATATTTTCATTGGTACTAAGTTCTTAGTGAGGCCTTTGAACACACAGATTTTATTATTCACACAATCAGGGCCTACCATCCAGTTTTAAATAGGTAATAAGTCAGATCCTTCTTGGTGATCCCTAAGATTGTCAACTCTCCTCCAGAGCTTCGGTATGACAAGACCCCGCGAAAGACGTGAAATAACTCGCTAAATATTAGAAAACCTCGTTAGCGAGGGCTGTCCTGAAATTGCTTCATCTCAGCTAAACACTTTCTATCGTCAAAACATCGAGCTCGTGTCCTTCAAACATCCCGTGTTACCAAGAAAACAAATTCCAACTATTTGTTAAAAAAATATTGGGTTCACTTGTTATTGTTATTAGTATTACGTAAGGAGGTTAATTCCCAGTCAGCAAGTGTTGCACAAACCCATTCCATACCTTCGTGGTAAAACACTAAAACTGCTCATTACAATTTTAAGCGAATTCCGAAGATAATTAAGCTAGGCACTGCGTTTCAAAATTTAAGAAAAGCCAACAAAATCCGTTTTGGAGCATTTTGGATATTGATATTTTGTGTCTTTACTTTGGCACATAAACGAAAAAAGCGTTAAAAAAAACGTTACGGTTGGTTTTCTTATTATTTCCGCTTACAACCGAGTCGTTGCTAGGGAAATGGGTACTTCGTCGTTTTTCATCCCACAAAATTCGTTGACCATTCGTTCGAAAGCTCTCGATTTATCCAACCATATTATGTTAACTACTGCGAAGTGCGTGGCCAACAAGCTGAGTCATGAGCATGGTTATTTGAATAATTGTGTACACTCAGGTGATCATTCTCAATAATTGATATTGTGAACATGATTGCAACCGCTTGATTGCAATCTGATGATTTCATTGAGCTGGTGTTTCGATGATTTGATTCATAGCAGGTGATCCGAATATTGCGAGAACGGTTTGATTCGTGAAGCGGTGGTTAAATAATTTTAATAGGTAATTCCTATAATTTACACTCTAGGAAGCTGTAATTTCGTATGTAGCCTCTTTAGGACATTTACTTGACGATGCTCAGGGTCCGGAGCAGATGAGTGGCTCTTAAAGCTAATTTCTATGCTTTACACTCTAGGAAGCTGTAATTTTGTATGTAGCCTCTTTAGGACATTCACTTGATGATGCCCAGGGTCCGGATCAGCTGAGTGGCTCTTAAAGCTTGCAGACGAGCCTGCAACACATACGAGTCTACAACTAAAGACATAAAATGTCCCAATGTGTTGCAGACTCGTATGCAAGCGTTTTGTATGTTTATTTAAATGATGAGCAATTAAGATGCAATTGATTTTTCTTATGATTCTAACGTACAAACAAGCCATTGCTGGGGAAATAAAACTTCTTTAGTGTTTATGGGACAAAAATCGTTCTCCATTCGTTGGAAAGCTCTCGATTCATCACGCATTTCTCTCGTATTTGTTCTCCTATTTATGTCGTAGTTTTATATTTTATTTATGTTATAAATGGATATAATATAATGCCGCTTGTTTTGTTGTCACTTGGTTGAGAATTTAATCTTAGTTATAGTAATTGTAGACGGGCACCATAACAGAAAGTTACCTACCTAGGTAATTCCTTCTAATCGGTTTTTATTTTTTTAAATCGATGTTTTGATGTTTCAAAGAGCAATCCATTAATCGATTTTGATTACGAGTTTTGCAGCACTACTAGGTAATTCGAAGATTTCACTACCAGCGCATGATTTCTCTAAGTTCTCGCGCTTAAAAATCTCGAGCTACAAGAAGCCTTGAGGCAAAATGTGTGCAGATAAGTAAGTATGAACCCTGATCTGCCAAACTCTGCCTCAACACGATCATTCTTCTACCGATTCGTCACGCTCGTCGACGTAAGAGAAAAAAAGAAAATGTTTTGTCGGCGTTTGGCAACAATAGCTCGTCCACACGATGCCCAGTTGAACCGTTGGAGCGGGCAAGATTTTCCACAGCGTAGGTAAGGCTATCGAAATATTAGCGAGTTTTTGGTGACCACTAACGTACCCTTAACGTCACCCTACCGTACCCAAGAGTACGTGACCTTGAGGGGACGTTAGCAACGTCGTACGTTAGAATGGCTCATTTAACGTCACCCGTTTGGGGACCTAAAGGCACACGTCACCAGCCTAACCTTCCTGTAAATGTAACACTACTGGGCACCTCAGAATTACTCGAATACTGACGAAGTAAATAGTAATAGTTTTTCTTTTCAAAATTCCTCATTACCAACTAATTATGTTGATGTAGCGGGTAGGTTTTTGAACACCCCTCAAACTTGGTTATTTTACGTTTCAAGTCGCGTAGAAACTGAATGTGCCATCTGAAGTCCGCCTCCGCTGTCTAGCTTTGATAACCTTCAACTCGATAAAAAAAAATCCGTTCTTTTGCGCACAGGTTCAATTTGGTCGATTAGAGCTTTGCTTCTATTTATTATTTCACAAATTTTAAATGAGAAAACTGAGTTTTAAGACACTCCTTCTTCGTAGTATTATTCTCATTTTGCCTGATCTCTCAGCTATTTTCTCGTAAACATTGCGTGAAGTGCTGCCTCCACTGATGATTGTGTCAGGTAACATCCTGGTTCATTGTCATAGAGATAAATACTTTTTCATAGTTGTGAATGCGAAAAGTTTAGCAGTCATCGTGCTCGCTCTAACAGCTTGTTTTCTTGTTTACAAGAAATACCAATATGGGAAATACAAAAACTCTCCATTAACGCTTACCTATTTCGTTACAACACTGCCCTCTTTTTCGTGGACCCTCTTAGCGCGCATTTTAGCCAAAACCGAGCTATTCTCGCGAACATCTGTCGGTGGTATGTGAAGTGATGAGGATGCAATCTACAGGTCTCGCCCGATTAGCATAACAGCGGCCTGGACGGGCTCAGCTGAAGTCAATTTTACTTTGCTAATTGAGGGAGAAAAGTATGTTCGTATGTTGAAAACATGGTTTTCTTCCCCAATTAGCAAAGTAAAAGCAAAATTGACTAGACCGTTCAAAAGCAATTTTGAGACTGATTTCATGAAGTCCAATATGGTTTCGGAGAAAAGTTTAGGACGGCGGACGGATTTTTTTTTCGAGTTTAGGAATCTATGTATTTTTAAACGTAAACCAACAAATTTTGAGGAGGGTTTTTTTTTTTTTTTTTTTTTTTTTTTGTTATTACAAAAGTAAATTATTGAACATAATGAACCAATAAACCTTTGTGTACATTTAGAATGATCCCAAAAGCTATGATATGATCGTGTCAAAAATATTGAGTTTTTCCAAATACACAATCACTTCTTTTTGGCATTTTATTAAAATACAGCCATATGGAATGTTTAAATAAACATTCAATAAAATAACATCATAACTTCAAATTACAAGAAATTATAAACTTTAAAAACTCCAGATATATTATCTTAATATTTTGCAGTAATGTAACATAATTGAAAGGAACTCATATTCTAGTGTACAAAAAAATATGAAAAATATAAATAAAAAATTAATATGTATGAAGAAAAAAGAAAATTATCTGATTTTCAAATAGATTGCACTCTAAGATCAAGTGTTCAGCACTGTGTTCATCACTGAAATTGTTATCGTGGAATTCACTTCATTAACGCTTATTTCGTAACAACACTGCCCAAACAATCTACACAATTTGTATAATCTAGTCATAGTTTTATTTCCCTTAGGCGATTATATATAATAACATATATTTAGTTATTAGCCCATTCTAGATCTAGTCATAGAAGAAGAAGAAGAAGAAAAACGTTTATTGAACACATAGCTCTTCACAATGAAAAATACATTCGTTATTAGAATAAACATTACAACGTGGTTGGTGTAACCGTCCGTCGGAGGTTCGAGCCATAATCCTAACTCATTGGTTTCTAAAGCTACAGAATAATATTAAAATAACGCAACATTTTCCAAAAAAAATTAGAAATAGAATATAATAAATAAATTGCAACTAATAGTCATGTGTACTTTGTATTACTATATACATCGGGAATCGGCCTTATTTTTTTTTATTTATTTATTTTTTTTTTTTTTTTTCTTTTTTTTTTGTTAGAAATTAAACTGTTGTACAAGAAACTTCCTGTAACGCCAAGCTTCTTTACAAAATTGTATTAAGCAAGACCATCCCACACCTCCGATTTGTCAGTGGAGTCCGTGATGGCACTCCGTTTGGTGGTGGAGGGTAGCATGGCCTCCCTTGGGATCGTGCCACTTGCAGTGTCCCTTTGGACACCATATTCAATGCCGCTAATGACTCTTATGGTTGAGGTGCGGCTTAAACCAGTAAATAAAAAAATTAAAAACACTGCCCTCGTATTCGTCGACCCTCTTAGCGCGCATTTCAGCCAAAACCGTCCCATTCTCGCGAACATCTGTCGGTGGTATGTGAAGTGATGAGGATGCATTCTACAGGTCTTCGCCCGATTAGCATAACAGCGGCCTGAACGGGCTCAGCTGAGCGCATTTCCAAGCAGTTGCCGCAACCGCTCATCATCCCCGGGTTTTTGACCCCCGTCGTCCCAAGTGCTCCTATTACTAACGATCTTGTCGTACGAGTTTCGGCTCTCGTATCCATCGATATTTCTTCACGAGATTAGATACCTAATATTGACCGCCCACGCTATCCCACTTGGGTCGAACAAGTCGAAGATGGGCTGATACGTTTGAGAGGTCACTCGACTATAAAACATCTGGTCCTGCTAAGCCACAAGTTCTAAACAAACCAAGACCAAACCAATTACCGACACGAGGAGGAACAAATAACATTCATTTCTGTAATTTAAAATTTCAGCGAATCATAATAATTGTCCTCTGTCAACAACTATGTAATTTTCGCGAAAGAGAGAGACAAGTTTGGATGGTGGCATGCTCGTGTAAATATCATTGAAATGAGTTACAACTGAGCGCATTCTAATCAATTATACAGAGCAATATTGAGGGGGGGGGGGGGGGGAGGAACTCCCAGCCATGCAGCATGACCGTATGAGCGAATTTTCCTAATTTATCGTATTATATTATGTTAAATTGATTTAAAATTTGACCTTTTTGAGTGCAAAGAAAATTTTAACTATTACTTTTATGGCAAAAAACGTATTCTAAATGGCAATCTGCTATTCAAAAATGGATTTTAGGTAGATATTTTAACTTTATTGCAGTTTTTATCGGTTCTTAGCATATTTTAATGAAATTCAATTACATTTTTCAGCATAATTTTGTACATAAATTTTTTAATGTTCGATTATATAGTATATAAACTTAATTTGAGCAATATTTTGCTTAAAAAATATATATATATAAATTTAACGATTTTTAGCCGTTTTTGCTATTTTTAGTGATTTGTTCAACACTTTATTGAATTTTGACCAATTTAATGTGCCCAAAAAATGTTGTCCAACAAACTCGTCCTTTCGTTTAGAGAGCTTGATTTTTTGGAGCAAGAACGGAATTTTATTTTTGGGATAAGTCATCCGAATTGTAAATAATTCTACAGTCTCCGACAGTACGATGATACACATCGGATCGATATAAAAGACAGCCACACACTCGAACACAAATAGAGAAATACAGGACGAGTCAAAGTAGAGAATCACTTCGTTTGTCAATACTAAGAAGGAAGATAAAT
The DNA here is from genome assembly GCA_030762985.1 of Adelphocoris suturalis. Lineage (NCBI taxonomy): Eukaryota > Metazoa > Arthropoda > Insecta > Hemiptera > Miridae > Adelphocoris > Adelphocoris suturalis. The sequence goes on from CM061043.1 coordinate 7,739,813, forward strand.
TATTAAAAACTAGCAGATTACCCAGCGCTTTGCAGACGTACAAAAAGTTTGGTACAGAAACAATGAAATTCAAAAGCGAAAACTATGAATGGAAATCATATTCTATTTACAACATTTTTTTCCAAATTTTACCCATGTAACAGCTAGGCAATGAAATTAGTGGGGCAGCGTTCCACCATAAGGGGTTAATCCAGAGTCGGAAGTTATACCTCAAAAATGACAGTGACATGTATGGATTAACTCTGGATTAGTTACCTACCTCTGGTTCTACCTTCAGTTATTTGAATTGAACTCGAGTTTTTTGTTTGTTCTTCACGAGATTTTTTTCTTTCTTTTAATGCGGAAAACCCGGTCATTAAGCAGACGACGAAATCTGCGAGTGTTACAGATCAATTCAGCGTGAAAAATTCAACGGAGAAATCGATCCGAAACTCGCCAGTGGTTCATGGAGGTTCCACAAAAACCCTCCGTTATCGAATTTCCATAGGTAATGAAGCTAATGCAATGACTCCAAAAATTAAAAGAAAAATTCCAAAATTGTCTTCATGAAAATCCGGTTTGAAGCATTCCGAAACGAATCCAGGATTTGAATTTTGTGCGCGTGATTCCAGACGATAACTTCTCTTTTTATAAGTGACATATTAAATCTTATCTTTAGCCAAAAGAAAAAAAAAAAAAAAAATCAGGCATTCCAAAAGAAAGAATGAGTTCTTTGAACAACTGTTTTTGGGGACAATAAAGTGGTCACATTTCAAAAAAAGGGCTGGAAATGGTTAAATTTATATTTTTTTTTACAAAATGTCACTCAAAAGAAGTGTATTAACTATGAACTAGAGCATTAAAAAATGTATTATGCACAAAATTATGCAGAAAAATGTACGTACTTAATTTTTATAAATCAATATGTGTAAAAAAAAGTATTAAAACTGAATAAAATGCTAGCTTAATTTTCTTCAAAAATTCGCTAAAAGCGGGTTCTCTTGCGAGGAAACAAAGGTGATGTGCGTTGCGCCACTGTGGTGCGGTCAGAAGAGAACGGCGATTAGTATAATTGGGTACCGAATAATATGAATGGTATATTCATATTATCAATATTATATGTGTATAAATTTTCGATCGTCAATAATCCAGTGACCTAAAGGAAAATTACACAGTTCAACGGCAACACCTACCGCTCATACGAGCTTGTCTGAACTTTCCAGGTCACTGTATTCCTCTCTGTGCAAAGCACCAACTCCACTAGTTCTATAAATATAAAATTAATAGTACTAATAGAACGAATATTATAATTAAATTAATAGTAGGTGCGAGATAGGTAATAATACGAGAAGCTGTAAAAGTACAGAATACGATACGAGTAACAAGGATAGACACGTCTGATAGAATCTTTTCTGAATTACTGATCATGATCAATCATGCAAATAATATCCGAATGATTTTTTAATCGTTTCTTCTACTTGGTTGCTGGTTTAAGTACATTTATTGCTTCCGAGTCTACCTAAAGATAGCGGAAGCACTGTTTTCTCTTGAAAATAAAAATGAAAAAAATTACTTAAAAATCAAAATGTTCACTCAGATTTTTAGGTCCGAGTGGACGTTTTAGGCCATTCCAAACAACTTTTGATTGGTGTCTGTCTGCCTGTGCGTGTATTCGCAAATCCTTGTAACAAAATTAATTAGGTAGCGCAGTTTTCATCCGATTTCGATAGAATCTTCAGGGAATGTGCGGGAACGGCTGTTGATAGTTCCCTATCAGTTTCGTTTTTTCACAAATTAATAGTTCACGCTGAGCATGCGCAAACGTAAAATCCATCAAGCATAATTTGTCCGCACTCAAGTCGTTGGATCTCGCTCAAATTTGGAGAATGGTCGGGGAATGACAATCTTATCATCTCATATCAATTTCAAGACAATCGTATCATTATTAACTGCTGCACATTTCGGGGATTGTGCGGGATGGGCTGAGAATAGCTCATTGGTAAGTAATGCATGCATTACAAGGACGTCTCTATGAATGGATTGTTTATAATTTTGGTGAGAATTAAAAGAAGAGAATATATATATATATATACATATTTTTTTTTTTTTAAATAGGAATCCCCCCCCCCCCCCCCCAACCACCACAGCCCCATTGGCAACAGTAAATTCGAAACTTCCAAGGTTGCATAACTGAACTAAAATCTGAATCGAACAAACAATAAAAACTGTCACGTACATCGGATGAATATTGTCAAAATATGTATCACGATTTATCGCTACTAACCCTTCCATTCACCCACTTTCATCACGAAATTTGAAACTCCTGACACAATTTTCAAAACTAGACCAAATTCATAGCTGAACAAAAAAAGAATAACGAAAATTGAACGAGTATTGTTAAAATACTGATGATTTATCAGTACCTATTACCCCCTCTCGTGATGAAATTTGAAACTCCTGACATACATACCAAATCATATCAAATTGAACTTGATGGTATATTATAGTCCAAAAGCAACAGTTTTTGAAGTTGTAATAGATTTGTAACAGAAGGCTATTGAGTTGTTGTTGAAGGCTGGAATTTGGAATTGATCATGTATGGGCCTGCTGTGTACCAATGACAAAGTGAGGATGACACAGATCAGCTAAGCGAGTTTGGGAGCTCATTTCTCTCCTAATAGACCTAGAAGGCTGAAATTTGGTATGGAGCATCTATAGGCATGTAATGTACGATTGACAAAGTGAAAACCATCGAGCAATGGAGGGTCATTCCATGTCAATTCAACACACCCAATTTACCTCACCATACTAGATTTTACTCAAATTTGGTATACTCATCAGTGGCGTAGCAAAGCAATTTATCACGGAGGGGCAACAACAACAGCCAAAGATTATATATGTAACTATAGTATAAATATGTATGGTGGGTACTACTAGTCACAAAGAGGGCATTGTAGCATGTATACAGGGTGTCCCACAGAAAGGTTACCCCCCCCCCCCCCTTCATTTCCCCTGAATTCAGCGTAAAAAATTATGAAGAATGATGTTCTTCATAATTTTTTAAGTAGATCTCAGGAAAAATACTTTCGCGTGCGCCACTTGCACCAGAAGTTTAGCAATTAGCAAAGTAAATGTAAAATCACCGAAATTATACCTTATATCTGCACAAAACCGAAAATCCAAATTTAAAGTCCTTGTCAAAAAGTCCGGGTCATATAAAATCAATGGAAATCTGATATATAATAAATTATAACGAAGAGGAGAATGTAAGAAGTAGATGGGGAAAAGCGTTATGCTTAGTACGACGCACAATAGGTATTTCTTTTGTACTTTGTCCCGAACGAACCTTGAAGTGACAATCGGTATTTTTACCCATCTGATTTCGCAGAGGAGAAATGCCTCCCTCGATACCGATGCCAGAAATAGTTTATTGCAAAGGTTCATTGTTGAAAAAAATTAAGCGAAAACAATCACTTTAGAATTAATTTGAATTTGAGTCTTAGGTACCTACCTACCTACCGAGAGAAAATGAACATGAAAGTAATCATTATGTAGGAAGACGAATAGGGAAGAGCAGACACATTGTATTATTTTTACAGCATAACCTTACGTACCTTAAATTAAGGTAATTAACCCTTCTTTTGATGGACACAAAAAGAACATTCTTACCAAACTAAATCTGTCTTTATTATGAGAAAATGCTCATGAACTGGGGAGCACGGAGCACTAGCCTTATCATTGACTTACCGTTTCCAATCCAATCGTCTTTGTAGATCTTGATGTATCCCTCCTAGGGGTTCATAACTCGTAACTTTAGCACTCACTTTTACACTAATTACGGTTCCTTTCATGTTAAACATTGTATGACAATTACCACGGAATAAGATACAGGATATTGGGCATTAAACGTTGATGAGAGACATCACAAACGTAAACAAACTGAAGTAAAATGATTTATCGGTTGGTTCACATATCGATTGTTTCAATCGTTTCCATTCGACTATGGATATTTCAATCACCACAGCACAGACATTGTTTAGCCCGTGTAAGATTCTATTAATTTTATTTTACCGTTATTTCTACTGGGACTCATACCAAAAATCAGGGACAATTGAAGACTTTTATGAGTTAGAAAACTTATTGATGGTAAGAAGGACGCAATCGATGCTACTGCATTGAATCGATCAATCGAACGTGAATCGGAGGGGAAGGTGGAGGAAGGTAGGGGCAGTGAGAGAGGGGTAAAATGACTTCTGGCTTCCAGAGGGAAATGAGGATGGGCCAGCCCCATGCGAGCCCAAAAAGAAGAGGAGGGATGACGTAGTTTCAATATAGTTTATAGTGTCCACACTTGATAGTATCAAGCATTCCATTATTTTCACTGTAGTTATTTCGCTTCTGTAGGATGGGCAATTATATTATCCACGGCGTTTGGCCCTCCCTGGAACCAGCCTTGGAGGAGCGTTCTAGGTTGCTAGGTAACTGGACCCACATAACAGGCGTGCTTTGCGGGTTGCATTCTCAAACTCACCGTAATTGGTACTGACGTTAGTAACATGAAATTATTAATTATTGTTCAGGCAGCATCCTTTTCAAGAAGAACTTCTACATCCTCTATGATCGTGGGGGGGCTCTGCCCACCCTGCCCCTCCTCAAATTACGCCACTGATACTCATAGTATAATTTAAAATTTTCAAAATATTCCTATAAATACTTAGTAGGTACTGTTGTAAACAATGTGACAAAATATAAATATGGGATGATGATGGGTTCATTGTTTAAAAAAATATTCCTGACACTAGTTTTCCACTAATAGCCCAGTTTTGACTAAATAATAAACATACGTACTTTTACCAAAGAGGTAAGCTATTTAATTAAATATATAAAGGTATACTATGTATACTAGGGTGGTTCAAAAAAAAAAAAAAGTTCTGGGATTTTTGGTCCCCATTGCGTTTTTGCTTCCTCGGTATGTCAGGATGACCCTCCTAGAGTTTTAGCAAAAAATATTAATCCTAACCACTTTACCTGGGTCGATTTTTGCCAGTTATCGACTGCTATCGTAAACCAACCTCTAAATTGGGGCCGACGTGATGATTTGAAGGACGGATTTCAATTTTTTTAGGTCTATTTATGGGTTTTCGCATGCGCTGAACACGATGAACCTATTTATTTTACGCTCCGTCCACTAGTTATCCGGTAAACTGGCGGAGGGCACTGCTTGAAGATAGTAAAAATCGAAAATTTCACCGAAAATGCTGTCGCCTGGTTAAGAATTGTACTAGAAACATGCTATTATGGTCGGATAATATGCTTTGGCATGTTCTGAACATGATTCCGTTTTTTACTATACTTTTTTACTTCGTTTATTGGCCATAAACCTCAAATTACTTGTAGGGTAATAGACAAATTCACCCTAATTTCACCAGAAATTATGTCGCGTTGATAATTTAAGGTCCCAAAATACCTTGTGCCGATAAAATTTGGTATTTTCCAGGATACTCGATACAAAGCCGTAGGTACAAGGACCGATACAAGGACCTGAACCGGCATTGTACTTATTCGCCAAATATAGCGGCGAAATGGAGAAAATAGCTAAAATTTTCCCATTTTTCTGTAAAATTCCTTAGTTTCCATCGGTTTTCCGGGGTCACATTCATAGTTCTGAATTGTCTGAACTGTGATTGGATTGTTAAATAAAAAAATGATGCAGTATAATTGAAAATAATATGTAATATAATTTTAGTTTCACAAAACATAACATTTTAACGAGAATAACATAACAAAAATATACAAAAAAAAAAAAAAAAAAAAATTAAACACGATGAAATATCGAAACATAAAAAAAATACCAAATTTTATCGGCACAAGGTATTTTGGGACCTTAAATTATCAACGCGACATAATTTCTGGTGAAATTAGGGTGAATTTGTCTATTACCCTACAAGTAATTTGAGGTTTATGGCCGATAAATGAAGTAAAAAAGTATAGTAAAAAACGGAATCATGTTCAGAACATGCCAATGCATATTATCCGACCATAATAGCGTGTTTCTAGTACAATTCTTAACCAGGCGACAGCATTTTCGGTGAAATTTTCGATTTTTACTTATCTTCAAGCAGTGCCCTCCGCCAGTTTACCGGATAACTAGTGGACGGAGCGTAAAATAAATAGGTTCATCGTGTTCAGCGCATGCGAAAACCCATAAATAGACCTAAAAAAATTGAAATCCGTCCTTCAAATCATCACGTCGGCCCCAATTTAGAGGTTGGTTTACGATAGCAGTCGATAACTGGCAAAAATCGACCCAGGTAAAGTGGTTAGGATTAATATTTTTTGCTAAAAATTTAGGAGAGTCATTCTGACATACCGAGGAAGCAAAAACGCAATGGGGACCAAAAATCCCAGAACTTTTTTTTTTTTTTGAACCACCCTAATGTATACAGGTAAAAAAATATCAGAAATATTCATTCAAAATACTATCTTGTTAAAACAAAACCAATAACCATATTTATACAATTTAAACTAAGTTAATCGCCTATTAATTAGTAAAAAAAAAAAATCGTGAACATTTTTATAACAATAAATTTGAAAAAGGTATGAAAATAGTCTAAATAGTTATGTAATAATTCTGGTACAAACAGATTAATCAAAATTTACATAATATTATACATATTTATGATGATGAGTAGGTATACGAGTAGGTAAGTAAATGTAACCCAACTGGCTTTTACAAAATGTAATTCCGTAAACTGAGATAATGTTTAGGGAAACTGCTGTCAACTCAAAACTTAATTTTTCCTCAGGTTAGTGTTAATCTAGTTTGTTGTTTAAACATTATCGTTAGTACTGCACCAAGATAGTATTTTGAATTAATATTTCTGATATTTTTTACCTTTATACATAGTATACCTCTATATATTTAATTAAATAGCTTACCTCTTTGGTAAAAGTACGTATGTTTATTATTTAGTCAAAACTGGGCTATTAGTGGAAAACTAGTGTCAGGAATATTTTTTTAAACAATGAACCCATCATCATCCCATATTTATATTTTGTCACATTGTTTACAGCAGTAAGTACTAAGTATTTATAGGAATATTTAGAAAATTTTAAATTATGTACTTTTTGGAAAAAAATTAAATCAAAATTTGTTTTTGTATTTTGACAAAATTTTCTTATTAGAACCTATGCCCTGTTGTATATCACTGGAAAGAGCATAAAAAAAGCTGCAAAATGATACCTCTCCCAGCTCTCTAGCTCAATTAGGACAGTTCCTAGAGCGAATAGTATAAACTCCGTTCATGGTTTTTTGGCGAGATTTTGTAAGTTTTACATAGCCATATTTAAGAAAAGGTTTGAGATAAAAATTTAAAATTTGGTATTTTTCTTAGTCTCAACACCTACTATGAATATACTAAATTTGAGCAAAATCTAAAATGGTGAGGTAAAATTTATATATAAAGTGTGTTGATTTGGCATGGAATGACCCTGGAATACAGAGGTGAGGATCCACGTGATCAGCTGAGTGCGCTCATTTCCCTCCTAATAGACTCAGGAGGCTGAAATTCGGTATGCACTTTCTATAGGCATGCAATGTACCATTGACAACGTGAGGACCACCCAGATCAGCTGAGCGAGCTCGGTAGCTCATTTCTCTCTCAATAGACCTAGGGCTGGGAGACTGAAATTTGGTATGGAGCCTCTATAGGCCATGTGTGTACGATTGACAAATTGAGGGATCACCCAGATGAGTTGAGTGAGCTCGGTAGGTCATTTCTCTCCTAATAGACCTAGGAGGCTGAAATTTAGTATGGAGTCTCTACAAGCATGCTGTATACAATTGACTATGTGAGGAGCCACTCAGATCAGCTAAGTGAGCTTGGAAACTCATTTTCCTCCTAAAGGACCCCCTAAACGGTCAGTATTTTCATCAAAAGTGGTTGATCAATCGACTGAGACAGCCAATATTGAGCGTCTAGAAGCACGTTTGATGATTGAGTCAATGAATGACGAGATTGATGAAAAGTTTGATTCACGTCAATGACTGAAAAGGGGGTTTGAGCGTCTAGGAGCGTTTTGAACAATCTTTCCCTCAGTCACGCGCTCGGCACCAACGATGTCGGAACCATATGCATTCATGTGCATATTTCCATTATGATGACCTCGAGAGTCTGAGGAGCTATGGCACACATGAATTTGAGGTCCACCAAATCCATGCCTGTAGATAAGTACCTCAATGTGATTGATAACCTCTGGTTTGCAGGAATCGCTTCGCGCATAACGGTGTAATTTTTCTCAATTTTTGGTCGTACTAACTCCAAAAGGTTGTCAGAACTTTCATCGTTCATTCTCAGAAAGTTCTTGTAATCCTCTGGCTCCGTATCGCGCAGAATGCTGAGAAGATGCTCATGACTGAAACGGTGTCTCATTTTGTACCACTCTTTTGACCACCGCCTTTTCCTCTTCTTTTTCTTTTGATCCTTTTTCTTCTGGAGGGCAGCTACGGACAGTAAAAGCATGGCCAAATCCTGGTTGGAACCAATTGTTTCAGCAGAACACTGCGGCAGTCGTCACACTTCACAAGTCGAACAGCTAGACGAAACTGATTCAAACGACTGAAGACATGATTGACGAACAGATTGAACTGAGCTTCAATCCGTTCGTACAATCTTTTGATCAACCAGACTGAACGTTTAGGGGGTCCTTAATAGACCTAGGAGGCCGAAATTTGGTATGGAGCCTCTACAGGCATGCTGTGTACGATTGACCAAGTGAGGACCCTTCCTAATCAGCTGAGTGAGCTCGGGGACTCATCTCTCCCCTAATAGACGGAGGAAGCTGAAAGTTTGTATTTAGCAACATTACGACGAGAGAAAAATAATACATAATTTTTATTTACATATTGGTTGCAACAGAAAATCGTTTTGCATGATCTTCAAACAAATACCTATAATGTTTCATATCTGTGGACATAAATCAATCGAATACGTATCAATAGAAACACAATCTCAAATTAGCCGGCACGCTTCCAACCCGCCTAGAACTTTCCTACTCGCCCTTCGTCAACAACACAGCTTGGAATAGAAACCTTCCGCTCGTCCGTATTGCGAAAATGTCTAACCAAAACAAAACGTCTCCCATCAGGGAAAAACCCGAAGAAACGATCGGGCAAAAGGAACGGGTTGCATTCCGTCAAAAATAGAATTGTCTCGGAAACGTAGATTTATACCACGACGACGGGAAGTTCTACCTTATTTATTCGCTATAAATAGCAAAAACCCGAATGTTTGGTTGTTTAATTCACGTTATTGATTCAATCGATAGGATTAGACTTGTCAATGAAAGAAATTATGATAAAATAAGCGTACAAATTGAGTGAGCGATGCGGTAGTTATACCTGTATCAATCGATAGCTAACATCCTCTACCTTGGCAACGGAAATGCGTGAGTCGACGGTTACATGCGCCTTATTTCCGGGACCGGTCGGCCCTGGTTGTATAAAAAATGTAAAAATAATTATTCTAAGCTGAAACTAACGTAGAATATTAATTTTAAAAATCGCTCACCTTCCCCTTTTGGAAGAATTCCATAAAGCCGCTAAGCGACATTGCGTTGCTGTTGATATTGAAAACCATTAGATTACGCGAACGGAAAATCGGAAGTTGCGGAAAGGGAATTCAATGATGAAAGTTGCCGGGAAACCTCCTTCGGGAGATGTTGTCATCTAGACGTTTTCGAAGAAGTTTAGAGCGGAACTCGCACGAGTTGCAAACGAATCAAATGATGCAAAATTAATCCGTCGAACCCCGAGATCAAAACATTGTTATCTGAAGAGCAGCCGATGTTGTACTGAGGGTTTTCGGATCGTCCGCACTCAGCGCTAGTTGTCTTCCCCCTTCTGATGGAGGAAGTGGAGGGGCGGACAGGAAGGGCGGGAATCGATAGGGTTCACGCAGACGCGGGAAATACGAATCTTTTGGCGTGTAACCACGGAGTAATAAAATAGGAACCCATAAAAACAAGTTTTTTAGAGTTACAACTCTTTCTTTTTCTCATGTTCTCGGTTAATTTTATTGAATAAAATATTAAAAAGTTCCATTCATGCAGCATGATCGTATGAGCGAATTTTCGTAAATTATCGTATTGTATAATGTTGAATTGTTTTGAAATTTGAGCTTTTTGAGTGCAAGGAAATCGTTAACCATTAATTTTATGGCAAAAAACGTATTCTAAATAATAACCAGCTATTCAAATAGAGGTTCTGAATTTTTAGCTTTTTTAGTAGGTTTTATCGATTTTTTAGCAAATTTTGATGAATTTTAAATACATTTTTCAGCATAATTGTATACATACATTTTTGGATGTTCTATTTTATAGTTAATACACTTTATTTGAGCAATATTCTACCAAAAAATATAAATTGAACGATTTTTAGCCGTTTTTAGCCATTTTTAGAGATTTTTTGAGTACACTTTTTGAAATTTGACCAATTTAATGTGGTCAAAAAGTGTTGTCCAACGAACTCATCCTTTCTTTTGAAATGCTTGATTTTTTGGCGAAAGAACGAAGTTTTTATCTCAATTCTATCGAGAGTTATCGTCTGGAATGACACATACATATATATATATATATATATATATATATATATATATATATATATACATACATATATATATATATATACATATAAAAAAGCGTTAAAATCCAGGAATCATTTCAGAATGCCTCAAAACAGATTTCGATGAAGAAAATTTTTGACAATTTTTATTTTAAAATTTTTGGAGCCATTGCAAAAGCTTCATTTTCTAAGAAAATTCGCTAAAATTGAGAAGGAGCCATGCAAAACCCCACTAGTCCGTCAAATTAAAATTTTTAGAATTAAGGAAAAACTGTTTCATATTGTTCTAGAGGCTAAAAACTTGCGTATTTTTACTTCAATGTCTTGTAGGAGACTTTAGTAACTAAGTAGTATACTCGATTCAAATTACACTGCCACTAAAGTTGCAAAAATCCTAATTTTAGTTTGGACATGTGGGGGTTTTGATTGATTTTTTCTTACTTGTGGGGTTTTGGTGAAAACATATGGAGGACTTGAGGGGTTTTGGTCTTCCTCATTCAGAGGAAAAATAGAAACTAGGGTAAAGATAATATCGTGGGGTTGGTGGTAAAAGTGATCAAGTCCATTTGGCAAAAGTGTTCAGGAGAGCCTGTTGAAGTTCTCCAACACACGGACTGATGGAAAAATGCGGATTGTGAGCTTAAAATCAGGTCAAACCCAATAATTTCATGTTATGTGAGCTCAGTAATACCTTTGTTATGTGAAAGTAGTTGGTACCGAACCTTATATAAAATAATCTTAAGTACTTTTAATTGTCCCCGATTTTTAGTGAAAATTGTAAGTTGAATACTTTTACCTGAATAAAAACTGTTATGACTTGGACATGATCACTATAATAAAACTTCAAATTCACAGTAAATTTTACCAGTATTATCATTTTCAGGTGTTCAACCCTTCAATATCAATCCCTCGGGATACTAACAATCAAGAAATAACAAATTTTAATTAGATTATCCCTTACAACTGTCATTTGACTGACTTTACTTGTAAGCTAAAGTATTTCTACAACCACATTATGTAGGAGTAATGACGATCAAATGACAGTTGACATTGTTTACTTGTAATGTGTTGGTACTACAATCAGTTGCTGTACCTACATGTAAATCTAGTTAAATGCCATTTGATCATATGTGATCCACTGGTTCATTCAGGTAAAAATAAATTTTTTTGGTTTTTGACATTTGTCGTCATAAGTTGTTTTGTTTTTAAATTCTCAGCTGTAGATATTGTTTTATAGTATCCGGAGAGACCATAACCTAATTTTCTAAAAAAAAATGCACTTGATCACTTTTACCACCAACCCCACGATATGCCATTTTAAACGTTTTAAGCTGAACCAAAATTTTCAACTGATAGGGAATAAAATTCAATTTGAGTTAATGCATGAAAATAAAACTTGAGTAAATTAGACGTGAAAGGAATGCAGATGTAGGTAGTCTGCAGGAAGGAGATGCAGATGTCCTCTCCAAATAACTGAGAATAGGTAGTGATACTTAGCAAAAAAAATTTTACACATTGTACGTATTTGCTGACCATGCTGCTGCTGGAGTATCTTATTACACAATCCATAGATATTCTGGCGAAAATTTAAAGCATCCCCTGGCCATATTTTGAAGCACTCTTAAGCTTTACTGTTGTGCTTACATGGTATGAATATGTTTGAACCAGATGGAATCGAATGCTTTACATTTTTAGGAATTTCACGCGAACTACTGGTTTTTGCCTTTCTCCTCGTATCTTGATTACCGGTCTATCACTGTCACTGCACCATCCATTTCACTATCAACCATTTCGATTCACATAAATAATCACTTAAAATAACTTTGCTGCACGACTTTTTATTTAAAATGTTATCAATTTGTGATCTGAAGCTATTTGTTGAAGTACATTTTTCCTTTCTGGGGATAATTCAAAATTTTCGTCCGACAACAAAAAATGTCACACTTTTTTTCACCTACTACCAATCGTTGACAGAGAAAGTATAACTTCCTGATTTTCCATCCCACAAAAATCGTTCGCTGGAAAGTTTCTCAGTGAATTTATAACACATGACGCCACATTCCAATGGGCCAATTTCCCCCTCCTTAACCTTCCTGAGAGCTGAGAAGCCCTAGCTCATGTATAGCATTCGCACTTTGAATTAAACCTTTCGCGAATTGAATTAAACTTTCCGCAAATTGAATTAGACTTTCCGCAAAATGAATTAAACTTTTCGCTAATTGAGTTAAACTTTTCGCAAATTGAATTAGACTTTCCGCAAAATGAATTAAACTTTTCGCAAATTGAATTAAACTTTTCGCAAATTGAATTAAACTTTTTGCAAATTAACCTTTGGCGAATCTGTTGTTTTAATCAAGACAACACGTAAAACTTCAACAAAATGTATATAGCATTCGCACTTTGAATTAAACCTTTCGCGAATTGAATTAAACTTTCTGCGAATTGAATTAGACTTTCCGCAAAATGAATTAAACTTTTCCCAAAATGAATTGAACTTTTCGCAAATTGAATTAAACTTTCCGCAAATTGAATTAAACTTTCTGCAAATTGACCTTAGGCGAATTTGTTGTTTTAATCAAGACAAAATGTATCTATTGGTGAGTGCTATATGTATATATTGTGACAAATCGTGCAAGTGATGGAACGAGCACAAAAATTGAAGATTTAAACAAATGTTTATTGAGCTTTTCACGTATTTAGGTTTAATTCAATTTGCGGAAAGTTTAATTCAATTTGCGAAAAGTTTAATTCAATTTGCGAAAAGTTCAGTTCAAAAGTTCATTTTTAATTCAATTCGCGGAAAAAGTGCGAATTATATATCATTTTGATGGAACGGACAAGTCTATTGGTTTTGTATTCAATTGGTTTTAAATTGTAGATTTAAACGCAGAAAGTTTAATTCAATTCGCGAAAGGTTTAATTCAAAGTGCGAATGCTATATATCGTAACAAATTGTGCAAGTGATGGAACGAGCACAAAAATTGTAGATTTTTTTTTTTTTTTTTTAATATGCGTAGGCCGGAAGAAGAGAGGCTCCGAAAGGTTTGTAGAAGTTACGAAAATGTCTCCTGGGAGTGGTACGTCAATTCCGTAAACTTTTTGGAAACGGTGTAGTTTCCGTTGCTGGGTCTACTGCCGTACGCATGGCGAGTAGAACTTTCGGAAGTGCGTCGAGCCAATTTTCGTTTTGTGCTTTGAGAGCCTCTTTCAAAGATCTATTTCTGCGTTCTACCATTCCGTTTGTTGATGGTTTGTATGGTAACGTGTGAGTATGTTTTACTCCGAGACGTTCCATAATGGAATTGAATAGATCTGATTCGAATTGTGTGCCTTGATCACTTGTGATGTATTTAGGTACGCCCTTTGAAGCTACCCAAATATTGATAAAGGCGTTTGTGATCGTGGTTGTTTCGATGTTGTTAAGAGGGACTGCCTCTAGCCAACCCGTTGCTCTATCAACCATCATTAAAATGTAACGTTTCCCTCCTTTAGCTAAAGGTAAGGGTCCAGTAATATCAACGTGTACATGTGAAAATTTGTTAGCCGTCTCAAATTCGGAGTACGGGAGCTTCACGGAGCGAGTGATTTTTGCTCGTTGGCAAGTTTCGCACGCTCGGACCCAGTTTGAACATCTGCACGGAGTCCGTGCCAAAAATATCTTTGTTTAACTTTATACACTGTAGAGTGTATACCTGGGTGTCCCAAATTGTGAATTTGGCTGATTATTTCTTGCCTTATTTCGTTTGGAATATAAGGTCTTGGGTGTCCTAGATCTAGGTTACACCAAATTTCTCCTTGAGGGAATTCAACTTGTGTGAGTTTCAATTTGTCCTCTGCGTTAGGGGGAGAACGAATTTGTGCATTTGAAATGTGCAGTTTGCACTCTATTGCAGCCGTAATTTGTGAAATTTCGGCTATGGGTGGACCCTCGTCCGTTTGGGTTGAAATCGATTTTGTTTGAATTTCAACCGGGTCGAAGGGTCTGGAGAGTGCGTCGGCGACGACGTTGTTCTCTCCGGGTATATGACGAATGTCGCTCGTCATTTGAGAGATGTATGTTAGCCATCTTAATCTCATTTTAGAAAAATGTGCATTTTTCTTAAGCATCGTGCCTAGCAGAGGCTTGTGATCTGAACAAATATGAAAAGATCGGCCGTCCAAGTCATTGTGCCAATGAATGCAAGCTTGGTAAACGGCGAACATCTCTTTGTCGAATGATGCTTTATTCTTCCATTGTTCCGGAATTTCTTTACTGAAAAATCCCAATGGTTGGTAAGATTTCGAGCCGAGTTTGTCTGTAATTTCTTGTTCTAGTGCCGCTCCGATGTGTGTGTCGGATGCGTCGCAGACCAATCTCCACTCTGCTGTAGGGTGTGGATGAGCGATATTATGTAATGTAGCTTTAATCATTGCTTGTTTTAAGCTGTTGAAAGCTTTTTCTCTCTCTGATGTCCATTTAAAGCAAAAGTTATTGGAGAGGTCGTCCAAGAGCAGAAGTTGTGAGCAGCAGAACGTTTGTACAAATGCTGAGCCGTCCTATAAGGATAACTTTGGTACCTAGCAACATGGAGGGATCAGTGTTCATTTCTTCATGTTTTTTCTTTTAAATTTAAGCCGCGTCTCAACCGGTAGGGTTTCTTAATGTTATTGATCTTTTCACGTATGTAGGTTTAATTCAATTTGCGGAAAGTTTAATTCAATTTGCGGAAAGTTTAATTCAATTTGCGGAAAGTTTAATTCAATTTGCGAAAAGTCTAACTCAATTTGCGAAAAGTTTAATTCATTTTGAGGAAAGTCTAATTCAATTTGCGGAAAGTTTAATTCAATTCGCGAAAGGTTTAATTCAAAGTGCGAATGCTATATACAAACTAGTTTTGGGAACCTTACTGGATCATTCCACTACTCTGCTGGGTTTTTGACATGGATATGTCTTTGCTCTGGGGGGTCAACCAAAAATTTTCGTGACGCAAAAAATATGTCACAATTTGTAATGATGTTCACGTACAACCAATCCGTTGCTAGGGGAATGGAACTTCCGTAGTTTTCATCGCACAGAAATCGTTCGCCACTCGTTGGAAAGCGCTTGATTTATGTGATAAATGTGCACATCTCAAGCTACCAATTTCCCCCTCCTTACGTACATTCCTAAACTAAGTTGATTGGACTACAAACAATTTTAGTAAGCCGGTTACAACATTCTAACGTAAAGCAATAGCATCATTTACTCCACTCCATGACAACAGACGACTGTAAACAGCAACTCATTGTAGTGGCTTCTCTCCACAGTTATTTTCAACATTTCTATAAGTTAGTAAACCGTTGTTTTGTTGGAATTAGTCGGGATGCGGCCCAGGGAAAATAAATGAAATTATTTCATTTATTGTTTTATTTGATAACGTTTCGTCCTCTTACTGAGGACATCTTCAGATCTTGTTGTGTCCAGGAAAAAATTTATAAACATCCGAATATAACGGATTTGTCAAATAAAACAGTGGCTCACCAAGTCAACTCAAAGTCAAGAAAGCAAGATCTGAAGATGTCCTCAGTAAGAGAACGAAACGTTATCAAATAAAACAATAAATGATATAATTTCATTTATTAATGAAAAATCAGGCTATCATGAACATAAAAAGTCCAGTCATGCAGCATGACCCCATGAGCGAATTTTGAAGAATATTACCGATTTTTACAACCAGCGAACGGCATTATTCCGATTTTTGACTGATTTTTCGACTTTGAAATTTTTGAAAACATGATACATATTCTTATAGGAAATTTTACGCTGATTCCGAATATACCACGTGTTAGTATGCTGAAAAAATTATTTCGCACGACAAATCGCAAAAAACAGGCTATTTTGAAATTTTTGACTACATTTTTGAAAATTTCAACCCGAAGATGTAATCCGATCAAGCTGGCCAACGAACTTGAACTTTCGTTTTGTGCCCTTAACATTTTAAAATTTGTTTGAAGTTTCTAGCAGAATTCTACGGACAGTTATCGTCTGGAATGACACATACATACATACATATATACATACATACATATATACATACATAAAAAAATGCGTTAAACTTCAGAATATGATTCAGAATAGCCTGAAACGGATTTCTGCATAATTTTTTTTCAAAAATTCACATTCTACAAATTTTGAGGCGAGAGCAATAGCTTAATTTTCTTCAAAAATTCGCTAAAATGATAGCGCCTGTATTGGAGAAATAACTTTATTAGTATGTATAGTATGCTTATTGTGTCTCCAAGAATAATAGAATAAGTTCTTTATCCTACATTTCGTCGCCTACAGTCCAAAGTTAAAGGATTTTTTTACAACTCTCGAGGACAACCGTTATGAAACATATTCTATACATACATATACAATACACATCATGTACAATACTGATGATGGCCTAACCGTCGAAATCGATCTAACATTGTAACTCTTTATTGTTCGTGGAAATAGACAAAGTTTTTTCACGAACTTCCGTTTTGAAATGGGTTTCCACAACTTCGTCGCGAGTGATTTAGTTCGTATCATATCGTATGATGGTCTATGAGGTTCTATGGTAGTGTTTTGTATTTGAAGATGGCATGTTGGAACTCAGAATCCCATGAACTGATCGATTCCCCTCCTCCGAAACAAACTGTGATGAACGATCTCTCTCTATTAGTCAGAATAGATCTCTCTCCGAAGTCCTATACAGTCCACAGTTAAAGGATTTTTTGACATCTCTCGAAGACAACCGTTATGAAATCCTCAATCAAAGACATATCCATGTAACATGGTATCTGCTTGTAAAGCAGATAGTGGAACTCGTTTTTCTCCCTAGTTCAATACATAGAGAAGCATACATAGAGAAGCTCTTAAATTTAAAGGTCTGGGCGAGTGTCTGAAAAAAACTCTTGACGATGCAGTAAAAATCGTCAACTTTATCAAAGCAAGGCCAAAAACTCGACACTTTTCAGTGTTTTGTGTGATGAAATGGGCAGTCAACACAAATACTACAAGATTGTTTGAACTTCGTGATGAACTCTGGGTTTTCCTCATGAAGGCATATGATGGGAAACGTGGAAGTTCTTTCTTAGACTGTGTGACCGATCAAAACTGGTTAAAGCGGTTGGCGTATTTGGCAGATATTTTTGGTGCCCTCAACACTCTTAATCTAACTCTTCAGAGCAAGGATATTCATAAGTTTCTTGTACAAGACTAAATAGAGGCAATGATAATAAAACTTCAACAATGTGCTAAAAAAATTAAAAAAAAAAAAAATTCTTTCGACTTACCTATTTCTTGTCCTAAGTGATTTCCTTGAAACCAGCGAAGTCAAAAATTGATGAAACAACAGCTGCAACCATAAAAGATCACCTCTCATCTTTGGCTTCAGACCTCAGGCAGTTTAATTTTAAATATATATTTATCAAAATTTATTTCAATTACTTGTCTCGTCACTTTTCTTTTGCTTTGTGTTTTAACTTTTCATTTTTGGACTGAGAAATCACAGTGAGAAACTAAGTCTTTTCATATTTCTTTTAGGAACTAGTTCCCTCAAATTGAAGGCGAAATCCAATGGATCAGAAATCCTTTTCATGAAGATAACTTAAAAAAAGTTAACACATCTTCAAGTTAAGAGGTCTCTTTAATTGAACTGTCTTGTGATCAGGATCTGAACTCAAGTTCTAAAATGACCCCATTGATTCCTTTTTGGATAAGTGTGCGAAAAGACTATCTCGCAATTCGCAAAATTACACTGACGCAATTGATGGGATTTTCAGCTACTTATCTGTGTGAAGAGCGTTTTCTACTTTAGTTTATTTGAAAAATAAGTATAGAAATAAGTTAAACGTGGAGAGTGACTTAAGTCTGAAATTGTCAAGTTTCAATCCCGATATTGATGCACTAGTAGGGAACAAACAATGTCAGAAATCCCATTCAGTTTGAACAGCCATGTTAATATATCTATAAATAAATAAAGGTTCTTCAGTAAAAAGTTTTTTTTTTCCTTTTTTGCTCAGTATGTTTTAATTTAATTTAATATTTGCTTAAATACCTATGGGAAAATTATATATATATATATATATATATATATATATAATCGTGGTGGGCCTCGAGTTTTTTCAAAAAATATTATTGGGGCCCCTAAGCAAAAAAGGTTGGGAACCGCTGGTTTACACTGTGATGTAATTACCAGGGAAGCCAATGGTTTTATCCATTCACTTTTATGTGCGTGTAGCGTTGTTACTTTTGAACAGTTTAACCACAATTCTTGATAATCATTTTTGTCATTCGTATAACTCACCTATGAAATAATATGCACCAAGTATGATAGAGTAAGCTATTGAAGTTTGATTGTTTAGGAGTTAAATATACTTAAAAACGCTTTAAATTATTACACCAAGTTTTCATTTCAAAAATTCCCTGAATTTTCCCAAAGCAAAGAATTCCTTGACAATTCCAGGTTTTCCCTCACTTTTCAAGTTGGGGGCCACCCTGGTATAATTACTCTCTCCTCACCGACAGCAAATCCGAAATTCCTAAAGTTTATTGCACAACTAGACTAAAATTGGAATCGAACCAAATAAGAATCACGGGAATCAGTTAAGAATTGTAACCTGGGCGGCGTCAACAAAATTTGTTGAAAAAAAAAAACAAAAAAAAAAAACACACGGGACCGAACATAGAGTCTCGAAAATCAGTTGAGGATTGTGGTCTGGGCAGCGTCCACAAAATTTGTCACACACACTTTTTTTTAACGAAACTCCCCTCAAAGGCGGAGGGGGCACACCATTAAATTGAAAAAAAAAACAAATAAAATGTAAAAAAAGTGGGGAGGACGCCGAGGTTTACTCAACGACAGCTCTAGGGATAAGTGAAGTTGCAGGATGAGGAGGAAAAATGGGATGAAAGGAAGTGCCCCTATAAAATGACCACCAGTTTAAGTAAGAACCCCTCAGGACGCGGGTGGTGATACTACGGACCACTCCTGCTGAGATGCCCAACTCGAGTAACTCCGTGGCACTTTTCCCACACCACATCCCGCGCCATGACACGTTCGCGGCCATGACCTTGATATTATTGGTCGCCACTCCTATTAGCTCAGATATCGCTTGCCGCAGATCATTTCTATCATATTTACTTTTCTCAGCCCACCAGGTCTGCTCCATGTCCAGGCTGCTGTTGACAACCAGGATTATGGCAGACCCATCAGGCTTGTCGCATTGATGTCTGGCTTCTTACTCCGGTCGCTCGGCATGTGATATAGTCTCTCCCTTCCAACATCCCAGCCGCCAGATGACAAAGCAACTGCTATCTGCTTGGCAACAGCATCGTGACGTAAAATGCAGCCACCATGAGTAGGAGGAGGACATTGCTGCAACACAAGATAAATGTTGTTTATACAAACTGACACTCTAATATTAATTTATTTAGTTAGGTAAATGTGTTATATTCACATGTTGATTATCATGTTGTGTTGTCAACAAATAAAATTACTTCGCCTCTAAAATCTATCAAAGATAGTTGTGCTAATTTCACTTATAAAAATAACTAACTCTGCTAAAGTAAAATTCACTAAAAATCACATATTTACAAGAGGTTATGGGCCCAGCACGCTTCCACTGCGAAGTAGTAAAAAATAAATAGGTACAAATATAAATCAAGTACCAACCATGAGCGTAAAAATTGAAGCGCTAAATAAAGACAACTTTGACACTTGGAAAGTCCAAATGGAAGCCCTGCTTGTCAAGAATGATGTGCTCGGATATGTCAATGGAAAAAAAAAACGTCCAGTCGTCACTGAAGGAAATCAAGACACCATCAAAGCAGCAGAAGAATGGGATGACACCGACTTGAAGGCACGAGCGGACATCATTTTAGCAATATCACCTTCGGAGATTAAACAAGTAAAAGATTGTATAACATCTAGAGAATTATGGTTGAAATTAGAAAGTATTTACCAATCCAAAGGTCCTGCTAGAAAAGCCACCTTATTAAAACAATTAATTTTATATCGAATGAAAGAGGATGGCAACGTTAGGGATCATCTTGCAAAGTTTTTTGACGCAGTAGATAAATTAAAAATGATGGAAGTTACAATACACCCTGATATGTTATCTGTAATACTTCTTTATAGCCTCCCAGATAGTTATAACAACTTCAGATGCGCCATTGAATCGCGAGATGAACTGCCAGATCCTGAAATATTGAAAATAAAAATAATGGAACAAGGGGATGCTAGAATAGATAATAGTTGGAATTTAGAGGCAATGACAGCGAGGGGTAATAATAATTATAGACTACATTCTTCTAAAGGTAAAGAAAACTATCAAAATAGATTACATACAGAAAAACGACAAAACCACGAAAAACAAAACTATCAGAATAGGGAATGGATTGCTTATAGGCCGCAAATCGAAAACCGAAATTGCCCGTACTGTACTAGGCGAGGTCATAAACCATCTTCCTGCTATTACAGACCAAAGGCAAGAAAAGTAGAAGAAAGGGACAACAGCTTATTCACTGAAGAATTCGCTTTGAAAACCAACTCCAGAGTATGGTGCTTGGACAGTGGATGCAGCTCCCACATGTGCAACGAGGATGAAGCGTTCACGTCTCGAGAACCCATTTCTGATGAAAAAGTAAACCTCGCAAATAATGAATCGACAAAAATTCAAGGTAAAGGTACAGTTAAAATAGCTATAACTAGAGATGAAAACGTAAAAATTATGACACTAAATAATACACTACATGTACCTGACTTACGTACAAACCTCATGTCAGTGAGTAAAATAACTGATAAAGGGCATGCCGTAGTATTTACGAAAAACGAAGCTGTAGTTCAAAATGATGAAGGCAGAATAATACTGACCGCAAAACGTAAAAATAATTTATATTATGTTGAAGAACGAGGTATCGAGAATTGCCGTGTAATTTCACAAAAAAGAAACATTAATAATATCGAAGAATGGCATCAACGTTTAGGTCACCTGAATGAAGGAAGTATGAGAGAAATCGTAAATCACCGTAGGGCACTAGGAGTTGAATTTAGTGGACAACTATCTACCTGCAAAGTATGTGCCATGGGGAAAATGGCACAGAAGCCATTTCCAACAAAATCTATTAGAACTTCTAAAATTCTGGAAATCATTCATACAGACATTTGTGGACCTATGCGAACATCATCCAAGAAAGGTTCAAATTATTTTTTAACATTTATTGATGACCACACACGTTGGTGTGAAGTAAGATTTGTGAAAAACAAAAGTGACGTTCTAAATGAATTTATAAAATATAAAAATTTAGTTGAAAATCAAAAAGGGGGTCGTATAAAATTTTTACAATCAGATAATGGAAGCGAATATAGAAATAAAGCATTTGATGAATTTTTAGATAAAGCAGGAATAGGCAGAAGATTAACTGTGACACATACTCCAGAACAAAACGGTATAGCAGAACGAAAAAACCGATCACTTGTTGAAACTGCGAGATGTATGCTGATCCAGTCAGGACTGCCACCATCATTCTGGGCAGAAGCCATTTTTACTGCAAATCACGTTCGGAACAGGTGTCCTTCAAGAAGTTTGGATGGAAAAACACCATTTGAAATGTGGACAGGTAAACCCCCTATTCTAACCCATTTTAGAACATTTGGTTGCAAGGGCGTTGCTCTTGATAAATCACCAACCAAAGGAAAATTTCAGCCACGAGGGAAATCGTGTATTTTTCTTGGTTATTCGGAAAGATGTAAAGCGTACAGAATATTTTTGGAAGAAGAAAGAAGAATAACTGAAACAAGAGATGTAAGGTTCCTGGATGAATTTCAGAAAGAAAATCAATATGAAGAATTCGAAACGAAATTGAAGAAAGAAGCAACTGAAAGTAAATCAATTACAATACCACTGAAGAAGACAAATTCAAGAAACGGACAAGAAGGAGATAATCTACAACAAAATTTAGAAGACGCTGATGAATATGACACAGCTGATGAAGAACCTGGCCCGATAACATCCACTACCAACGATGAGCAGCCAGTAGTTTCCAGCCGAGGGAGGGGAAGGCCTCGGATCATTCGGTCTGGAAATCCTGGCAGGCCACGGAAACTATATAGGCCAGTTCAACCGCAGAATTGTACATTGGCGGATGAGGATGTGGACATTGAGAATCGTTTTCAAATAAATGCAAAAAGTTGCGGACAAATCCGTGACAGATGCTATGAACAGCCCAGAAGCAAACTATCTAACCAAGAATCAGACACAGCAGTTGGACACGAAACACAACAACATTCCTTATCAATTCCTAAGACAATGTTCATATCACACAATGCACATTCATTATCTGTCAACCGAATCCATGATTGCTGATGTGTTGACAAAAGGGTTGCCTGGAGCAAAACATCATGTTTTCACAAGTGAACTTGGAGTTGCCAGTTTGAGGGGACGTGTTGTTTATACAAACTGACACTCTAATATTAATTTATTTAGTTAGGTAAATGTGTTATATTCACATGTTGATTATCATGTTGTGTTGTCAACAAATAAAATTACTTCGCCTCTAAAATCTATCAAAGATAGTTGTGCTAATTTCACTTATAAAAATAACTAACTCTGCTAAAGTAAAATTCACTAAAAATCACATATTTACAAGAATAAAGACCACACACACGCTCGCGCGCGCGCACACACACACGAACCTATGGTTTTTTCACGGATTCGGTCTTATAATTGTCTGAAACGGATAATGCGGTTACTTTTAGCGAATTTTTGAAGAAAATTAAGCTATTGCTCTCGCCTCTAAATTTGTAGAATGTGAATTTTTGAAAACATTTTATGCAGAAATCCGTTTCAGGCTATTCTGAATCATATTCTGAAGTTTGACGCATTTTTTTATGTATGTAGGTATGTATGTATGTGTCATTCCAGACGATAACTGTCCGTAGAATTGTGCTAGAAACTTGAAACAAATTTTAAAATGTTAAAGACACAAAACGAAAGTTCAAGTTCGTTGGCCAGCATGATCGGATTACATCTTCGGGTTGAAATTTTCAAAAATGTAGTCACAATTTTCAAAATAGCCTGTTTTTTGCGATTTGTTGTGCGAAATAATTGTTTCAGCATACCAACATGTGCTATATTCGGAATCAGCGTAAAATTACCTATAAGAATATGTATCAAGTTTTCAAAAATTTCAAAGTTGAAAAATCAGTCAAAAATCGAAATAATGCCGTTCGCTAGTTGTAAAAATCGGTAATATTTGCATGAAACATTGTCCAAATTCAGATTGATCACTTATGGAAGTATCCCTGTATAACCAATCCTGACACCATGCTGTTTAAAACGAAGGTAGTAGGTGCTTCTTTAAAAAAAAAAAAAAAAAAAAAAAAAAAATGTAATCAAAACTGATGAGTTTACTCTGTGAAATATTTCGTCCTCCGATTCTCTCAGTCGCTCTCTTTAATGTTTTACGATCAACCGTTTTAGGACTCTATGTCAAGATTTGATGATGTTATGATAGGATACTGTTAAGATTTCAGCTGCCTTGAATACTGACCACATTGGACATCGAAATCTATGAATATTTACCTACATTTGTCTTTAAATCTACAAGATTAGTTTAATAATAATAAAGTATGAGTACCTCCTAATTATTTTTAATAATTTGATTCCATGTTTGTCTAGCAAAATCATAAACTAAAATTTCTCTACACGATCAATAGCGACTGAAATGTCGAAGATTTCTTCAAAAATTCGCTCATGGGGTCATGCTGCATGACTGGACTTTTTCTTTTTTCTTTGTCTTATGCTTGGGGTTGTGCCCCCCCCCCCCTTCCCCCTCTGAATCAATTCCAATAGGCGTCCCTCTTGTTAACGAAGCCTTGCCTATAAGACAGCTTCAGAGGGACGTCCTAAATCACTGTTGGAAAGCATTTGTACATTAACTCTAACTTTGTAAGGCACCTGATCATTGAACCCATTAAGTTACTCTAGGAACGCTGAGACGAAAGAAAAACACATGGACTGAATTATAAGACTATAACTTTATTACAAAGTGTATTATTTTAATAAGCACATTTAAACTGTTAAGAAGCTAACAATACGATTATTATGATCACAGAACAACACGTAAATCACAATACAAGGTAATCCAATAATCAATTACTTGTCTATACAAAAATAATGAATAGGAAGTACTTAATAATTAATATTCGGTATCAGAATATTGGTAGGTACCTAGGTAGGTACGACTACGTTTAGATCTTCATGGAAAGTAAATAACGATTAACGAAACAAAGAATACCCTTATGGTTGGTAAAATATGAACTAAGCAACCATCTAATTTTTATCTAGTGCATCTTCATTAACTGGTACAATATTTAGGTTAATTCTAAAAAAAATGAACACATATCTCACTATTTCAGACCCTCAAATTTATAAGGGCTTTAAGAAATGAAAGGACATCGGCAATAATGCTTTAACTTTGAACAGGTACGTCAAGCATAATCACAATACTTCTAACTGTAAGATATATGAGTAATAATAATCAATCGAATGATGAGTGATTGATATGCAAATAAATAAAAACTGATTTTTATCTAATACGCACATATTGTCAGTCACATTAAAAACAAAAAGAATGGTAATACAACAGCAAAACTAAAAGTGCAGAAGGAACACTATGTTTTGAACATCAGTGACAAAAATTAGTGTGCTACCACCTCTGAAAAAAATCCACAACCTTTCGTTTCATTTCAGAAAAATCACTCATTGAAGTTTACCGCTCGATACATTCCAATTCTTGATTCAGTCACTCTCGTTTTGTTCGAAAAACAAAATTATGTTACTATCTGTTTCAAGTATTGAAAAAAAAAGTAGCACAGATACACAATTTATGGCCTGAAAATGGGAGCAGAAGACGCAATTTTTATGCATAAACGTTCTTCAGAATTGAATCGTTTATTTCAGAAACCACCTAAGCGACAAAAATTCAAAAAATGTTGTTTTGGTGGTACTGTTCACTTCAGAGGTGAATACATCGTTTGGTTCAGAAATAACCAATGTTCCATATCAACAATGCTATTTGACAGCCTTGAAAAGAATCCGTTTATTTCAGAAAGAGCCCAAGCGCAATGGAGCGTGTAGTCTACTTGTGCGAGTATTTTCCGTTTAATGCCTCGTAAAAAGCACTCTTGTTTATACTTAAAAGGGTGTTTATACTTACCTTTGATACCAAATCAGATAAAAATTAATCGTTTGACTTTATTTCAATAGGTAGTAATTTTTAAAAAATCACTTTGGATTGCAGAAACCACCTAAGTGCCAAATTTTCAAAATTTTTAACTCAAAAACTTGAAGGAAAAAAATATTTGAAGGAGACTAGACCTATACCTAAGCTGAAATACAGTTTATTTAGTTTTTCAAAAGTTGAAAAAAGCGCACTTACGTGGTTTCTGAAATGAACGATTCAATTCTAGGGTTGGTTCGCTGGAACGACTCATTTTCACTTAAAAATAGTCCATGTTTATTTTTAATGATAATATTGATTTTCTATTAAGGTTCAACGTGTTTCAATACGAACGAGATGGCAGTAGAGGAAACAAATAAATTGGTGTTGATGATCACGAATTGATGTGCTTTGGACAAACGCGATTCCCAAAAATAAAAAAATGTTATAATTCTCCCAGTTGATCAGTAATAGTTCAACAACTGTAAAAAATAAAAAGTAATAATTTGTGTACAACATTTTATGACAACAATGGTAACATGAAACGTGAAAGCTATGGGAGATCTAACTCCCACCAAATTTGGATTCATCGATAAAATACTTGAAATTGAACTCATAAAATTACAAAGAACGTGAACACCGTGGCATATTTTAACTGAAATAATACAAAATTAATGGCCAGCATGGAAAGCTAAGTGGCATAGGATGGAAGGTGCTGGAGAATTACACCCAGGCCGTCAGATGACCAAGTTAAGAAAATGAAGGGGATGGATTATGACACACATAACATTTGAGGTCCAAAAAGAGATGCTGATGTGATTGCCAAAAATAAATAAATACAATGAAAAATCAGATCTTCAGCAAGCTTTTGGTTTAGCAAATTTATTTAAATTTGGTTTAGCAAGGTTTTGTAGGAAACGATCTGACTTATTGGTATTTGGGTACCGGTAAAGTATGCTACCTACTGGGAAGCTGGTTCCTACTCCTCCCAAGGTGGTATATAATAGCTTTTCCAAATTAAAATGAACATTTTCCAGATAGCTGAAATCTTTTCCAAATTGAATGGCACATTTTCCAAATAGATTGAAACAATTTCCAAATGAAAATATAGAGTTGAACATTTTCCAAATGAGAATATAGATTTTCCAAATAGATCCAAATTTCAACTGTGGCGTCCATGGATCGAGTAAGTAGATCCACTGCGAAGGGGCAGGTGGCACTCCTTAGCCATGCAAGGCAAGTTCCTAAGGGAGGAGACCCTACAAAAAATCACTGGTCCTCCAGGTTGGGGGTTAAGCGTGGGTCCGGTAACCCAGCCTTGTAAAAAGCACCAGTTACTACGATTCCCAAAAAGAAAAAAGCCGGACTGATCTCACAGATAAGACACAACGCCCGCCTAATTGACTTTCGTCTTCGTCTTTGCAGTGGATCTACTAACTCGATCCATGGACGCCACCGTTGAAATTTGGATCTACCCGTACTTGGAAAATCTATGTTTTCATTTGGAAAAAAATGCTTCAATCTATTTGGAAAATGTTTCATTCAATTTGGAAAATGTTTCAATCTATTTGGAAAATGTGTCATTCAATTTGGAAAACGTTTCAGCTATTTGGAAAATGTTAATTTTAATTTGGAAAAGCTATAATACGCTACCTACAGTCGATTTTGATCACTGTATTGTCCCGTGCGTTCGTAAACAAATATTCCTGAGTTTATAACTCTAGAGTTTGTGTGGATCTTATCCTGACCTTTAAACTTTTTTCTGGCTCTCTCGAGGAGAGTCGGTCGAAGTGAACAGTTTAGTTTGGGAACCGGTGCCGTCGTGTGTCTTCGACAACCGAAATGAGTTTGGGCCACCTTTTTAGAAAATTTATTAATGACAACTACTTGTGTCAAGTTTTTGAAGGAAAAAGGAGTTTTAGCGGATGAAAGAAAGTTTTGTGACAAGGTGAAGGATGGTGTAGCGTGTGGAGGTGAACTGAAAACTTACTAGAAATCTAGTCAAAAACGGGATAGTGGAGGCAATTCCATTAGAACTGCTTATTTAAGTTGCGCAGAACAGGGGTGCCAGATATATTATTTGATGAGGAAACCAAATAAAATTTTGACATATACCAACATCAACAGGAAAGGTGCAATAGCGGTTTATCTTTTTGTGAAATTGTAGAGATAGTGTGGTACTGGAGCAATTTGGTCGGCTGGTAGCTACCGTGGACTGGTATAATTTGTGTTGTGATGTCTGTGTTCTCCTCGAGCGCAAACAGAAAGAGGAATGGTGGCGTTCCGTTCATCCCCTTAACCCTTTCAACATTTCTAAATCCAGGAAAACCACATCCCTTGTCTTGAACCACATGATAACACAAACTTTCGAAGTGGACGGAACTATAATTTTTACAAGGTAAGATGCATGTAGGTAGTGAGGTTTGGTGTAGGTAGCATACTTTATCAATATGATTTAGGTAGCAACTTTACCACTGGATGGCCTGTAGGTAGCATACTTTACCGCTAACGATATTTGTTCATTAACGAATATAAATTTAGAGATTCCAATAAAACCAAGAAGTTACGTTATTTGGATAAAAAAATACCAGTTATGTATGACTTTGATTCAAAGTGAAAGGACTCCAACTGAAATGGAGATCAACATTCCACCTTTCGTGCTGATATTACCTAGGGTCCAAGCATTTCACAGACAGGGAACCAAGCTTCAATTAAAGACCGAACAGATCCGTTGATCATCATTATACCAGGTTAAGATGGCACCATAACTCATTAAAAAAATACTCTAACTGTTCAGACGACCTGTTTTGTACTTCTCGTTAAAAGCCTTCAAAAGATTGCCACGTAGCACGTATTATTTTTATTCCCATGCTATAATATTTATATTAGGTTTGTTCCAGGAAAGGATGTGTGGTAGAGCCACAGATAAAACGTGGTACAGCCTTCTTGATTGCACTTTGTCAACTTTAACTGTGGTTTGTCAACTGGGGCTTGTCAAATTTAAACGTGGTTATAGTGCTGCTGGAACACAGAGCCTTTAAAGGTTTTCAATCTCAACTTACTATTCATATCACTATTCCTCTGAACAATCAGGTTCGGCTGAACCGCTGGAACAAACCTCTTACAAACACAAAAACACTGTCCAGTCCAGTGGTCTGAACAATAACATTTGTTGGAAGTTTGATTTCAACCCATGTGGGTCCCAAGGATGTTGTCGAAAAACTCCTCATCCCAACAGATATCACCACAGTCGTTACAGATGATGAACTGGGTCACTGTGGAAGGAAGCGTATCAGGAATCTTCTGGAGCTGGAAATCATGAAGAAATCAAACAGAATTATACTACATTACCGTTGGTTTTATACATACAGAAAAATCGTCACAGTAAAGACTGTGACAATGAATAAACCTATTAAGGAAGAATGAGCACAGCTTATACGTGTTTACAAGTGATTGTGTAGAAAGGCTATACAATACGTAAATGATTAACCTCTGTGATGATTTGCAGCGTTTTTCTTTAAAATTAGTGTTACAATGGGTCAGAATTGGTCTGATATTTTCCTCAGATTCGTTTTTTTGTGTTCATACCAGACGGGAAAAGTGAAATAGTACAGGCAAAATAGCGCATATTCCCTTAGTTTCCAAATTTATCGACTGCACAGTGATAATGTCACATTTTAAGCTTCCTCCACGCATTGACTCGAAAGTTTACCTCAACGTAGTAATCGTAGCTGCCCTCTCGCAAGCAGCCTCAGTAATCGCCAACCACTATCACTTCCCTGTGATAACTGTTATCTATTCCTACACGTGCTTTGCACCTTTTTCCGATAGATATGTTACAACCATGCTAAAACCGGGATTCTGGAATTTTGGTCTAACTTCACATTTGCAGTCACTATGTGATGGTGCATACTATGTAAAAGCCTCAAATCGCTACGCCATAAAGTGTTGCCATAACCTTCCTATTTTTTTTTATTTTTATTTTATTTTATTTTTTCGCCCTACGAATTTGTGTAACTGGGAAACTCACGTAATGACTGCGACACCAGGATAGTATTGCTGAAGTCAACACCTACCAAGAATGAACAGCTGTTTCTTAATGCAGCTATCTGCACGTTGAGCATTTCCTGATTTGACAAACTTACTAATCTGCAATTTAATTCGTCTGCAGAGCAACAACCTCCACATTGTTTACTTTTGACAAACTAGCAAATCTGGTAGGTAGGTAGGTACCTATCTAAGTAGTTTTGTTTCTTGACGTAGCAACAACCTGCCTTTTTACATTAACAATCTATCCTTTTAACCATTCAAAGGGGGATATCTACCCTTTTATCCATTCAGTAAACCAAATAAAGCTTCTTTATATTGTAATACAAACGTATAATATTTGTACCTAGTTGATGAAACGTCCTGCACAGTGGCTATATACATCACAGTCATCTGATAAGTCTTAATTAATTTTTAGTTTAGCAGCTACTTAGTTGAATAATTGAAACTTTGTACCTATTACTACAATATTACTCTCGCAAAACGAAAATGTTGAAAATGTCATTATAACCCCATATTACATTGTAGAAGTATTATCTGGTTATAACTAGACAGCAAACTTCTTGTGTGAAGAAGGTTGGTTGGTACGATTCACTGACATGTTATGGGGACCTCCATATGCTGGCTGAGGCGTGACGTCCCAGAACATGGACTACAGACAACTCCCCAGCTCATAACACATTATGACAGTAAAGCACCCAGGAGCGTTTCTCATCAATGTCTTGGAGGTTGCATCAATCAAGTGATGGATACCTACACTTTGGGTATCAAGCGAAGTGCTGTGATGACATCAAAACGTACAAATTCAATCGAAAATCAATAACACAATTCTCAAAAAAAGTGGACAACACTCATTTCTGTATTAACTTACGTTGATGACTTTGTTTTTGGGAGTACTCCATCGCGGGCGAACTGGAGGTGCAGCTGAGTAATAGTCATAATCGTCTGTATCATACGTCCAGGATTCGTAATCATCATCGTCTTCCTCACCAGCTGGCATACCACACTGGGACATCTGTTGAGCATTGATCTGTTGTTGCCCGACTTCAGCATCAGATACCGTGAACAAATCGGCACTGTTGCACAACTAAAAGCAGGACAAATAATTGTGACTACAAATTCAAACGCCGGCAAAAATCTATAAGGGGCAAAATAATTATTACCTGACATCGGCTGAGTAGATCCTCCTTGGTAACCATAATGTTAAAATAGGTCAAAATGTCAGTCAGCTGCGTGTTGGGGTTTTTGGAGTTTATAACATAAACTCTATCCAAGGAAGGACATCGATCCGCCATCTGAAAAACCAAAATATTGGATTGGTGTCAGATAAATATGCGCCACATCATACATGGCATACGCTCTTTTCTCATTCAACTATAAACTCTCATTGGGTACGATTTCATTTGGTGTCTTTTAATTAAAAATATTAAATTCTATTTAAATTATGTAGTTGAAAATACCATCTTTAAACTTTTTGAGGTATAGCGCTATGATTCACCCCTTACAATTCACCAATAGTAAGTAGTTTCGAGATTCAACAAACCCCCAAATCGAATTCATCACTTCATTTAATCAACGTTGAATAGGAAAAGGGGTTTTAGTTTTTTGAAGGTCCATTACTTCAGGGCTTATTACTGAAAATAATGACAATTCCGAATACCATTACTGTAGCAGAAATAGTAGTGGGGGGAGGGGGGGGGGGGGTACAAACTAAACCCGTTGAAAATATCATATTTAAAATTAAGAAACTATTTACAGAGGTTGCAGAAGTTTGATTTGGAACCGGTGTTGGGTGGATAAAATTAATTTGAAAAACACAATTATTAAGCCGATTTCACATGGAGCGGTATGTCCGGAGACGGAAAGACGGAACGCAATGTGATTGGCTGTTGGGACAACAGTTGAGGATGGTGGCAGCCATGTTGCCGTCGGCGCTCGGCGGTAGAAATTTGTATACCGTTGCCGCTTGCCGTCGAGCGGAGCGCAAGCTCATTGGACAGGAATGTTTATAACCTCAAGTAGAGGTTTCAGATTAGGTAGGATGGTTATGATTCCGTTCCCCAAGGTGCCGTTTTCATGTAAACAACGTGACGCATTCCGCCGCCCCCTCCACTGGATTTTTTGGCCTTCCGTCTTTCCGGTTGTACGCTCATACCGCTCCATGTGAAACCGGCTTTATGCGACTGGTCGCCTAATAACTATGGACGCTCTTAGAAATAATGGATCGATTCAATGCAGTTTGATTCTCATGCTCGTTTTACCTTCACAGCTCTGACAATCCTGTACTAAATGGACGCTCTTAGAAATAATGGAATACTCATTAGGTTCGGTTTGTAGTCGGGCGAAATGACCTTCACTTCCCCTAATTTTCACTGCTCACCTGATCATGTTTGGTAGTTCGATTCAATGCAGTTTAATTCTCATGCTCGTTTTACCTCCAAAGCTCCTACAATTCTGTACTAAATGATTCGAAACTCCACAGTAATGTTCTCCATAATCTTCTAGCATGTCTGGCATAAATTTTGCCCATCTTAGTAAAATATAAATAAATAAAAAAAGAAAAATCGGCAAACAAATATTTTCAAAAGTATAGAAAGAATTATTTTTATGTTTCTTTTTTTCAAAAACCTTTAGGCCGAAAATATTAAAAATTTCACCAGTACTTCATCTATATATGTAGAAACATTGGTGCCATAACTTTGTCAAATGTACTGCAGATGATTCTAATACCCAAAAACACAAAACTCAAAAAATTCCCTGGGGATTTTTGTGACACAAAATTCTGTATCTACAAGAAAGACAATAGAAATTTCCATGGCACCACCTCTAATTTACATCTATCTTAACAACTTGTGAAAATAAGAACGAAATTGGTTGCGCAGTTACAGAGAAAAAGGAACAGTTGTTGGTATGAAACTGACTTTTCAGGAGAGCAGGTTTTCTGACAGCTGCCGCTTGAAAGGTCGGAACACGTTGTTCTCTCTCTCTTATTTCATAATTAGAAATTCCCATGTTGGCAATATGAATACTGCAGCACTTACCCATGAATTGTATCACTTCTGAATGCATCACTACAATCCATGAATTGTATAACTTCTGAATGCATCACTACAATCCATAATTTGTATAACTTCTGAATGCATCACTACAATCCATGAATTGTATAACTTCTGAATGCATCACTACAATCCATGAATTGTATAACTTCTGAATGTAATTGATGAAGGTTATCAATGACCGGGTTCCATGTTCCTGGAAGCCATTAGACACTTGCGCACAGTAAGATTTAAAAAAATCGTAACTCTGGTTCTGACCGTCAGACTTGAATTTTGTATTTAACCAACTGGACCTTACCAAATTTACCGAAAAATGACTGAAAACTAAAAAACAAAGAATACTTTTTTCGATTTTTGTTGCACAATATAGTTTTAGGCGTGACACAGAATTGGCACGGAGAGACAAACAGACACGGAATCAAGAAGAACCAGCAAGTTTTATAACGCAAAAAGCAATAGAAAATTTTTATTTTGGGGGTCAAAATATTTTTCAACTTCTTGCACGCACAAAGCTTCTCTACAATTGGTAGTGAGGTATCTGTTACATTAGAAAGTACTATCAATAGAACCAGTAAATAGAAATGAGCCAATATTTGGCTTAATTTCCTAATGTAAACTTACAGAGAAGTTAAATACATAGAATCGGAAATGAACGTACGGCGTTATAAACAGTTGATTTGAGAAGAAGAATCTTGTTGTCTTCCAGAGTCCTCATGGAAGAGATGAGTTCATTGTGAGTCACAGTGTTTGGCAACAGCTCTGTGTCCACACCACACCTTCTCAATTTGTTGGCAACACGCCCCATTCCGCTCCCACAAATAAACTTGAACGAATGCACTGTTGCTGGCTGGCAATTCTTGCTGTTGTAGGGTTTTCCTAAAGGCTTCACAGCAGGAGTCTGGAAACGAAAAAGTAAATTAGCTTCAGAAGATATGCGTTGCCAGAGTAACAACCATCTGTTTTTAATACTCTCGCAAACACTAGCTTTGTTCCATCCACCTAACCGCGGTCGACCGACTCATGCGCAGTAACGTCAACCGCTGTTCCATCCCAACAATCAGCTCAACACAGCGGTTGAACCGCTGTTCCATCATAGCAGCGTGGTCGACCACGGGTCGACCGCGGTCGAACCAAAACCGACCGCCCGATGGAGTGCGGTTCATTCCGGTTGTTATAGGAAACCTCACGCAATTGAAACCTACTCATAACCTTCCTCATTTGAAATTCGAGCTCGGTGGGTGGACACCTCAACCTACTTGTGGAAAATGGCTTCAAGATTGAAAAATAAAGATTTATTTGAATCCCAAACAGTATTGATTTATATTTTTCGCTGGTTTCTTCCCAAAATAATTATTTCATATGTTTTTCTTCTAAGATAAAACACTTGCGAATTTACCGTCAATGCGTGTAGGTCTATTCTGGGAAATTCTTTATTCTCTATTTTATTCTGAGAAATTCATTTCTCTATTCTCTATTCATTCTCTTTATTCTCTATTTTATTCTGAGAAATTCATTTCTTTATTCTCTATTACCAGTCCTTAGTTCTGTGTCAAACTCATCAACAATTTTTGTGACAAAAAAACGGTTGCCCTCGAGAGTTTTATCCAAATCCTGTAACTTTGGACTGTATACCGGCCAGAAATAGAAAATGAGAATATAAAATCACTACAATGAGTTGTTGAAAATGAGAATAGAAAATCACTACAACGAGTTGTTGTTTACAGTCGACTGTTGTCAAGGCGATGAAAACGTTTCCAATGGAGTGGAGTCACACGAAATGACTGGTGTAGCGCTATTTTACCTCATTTGCGGTTGAGCGTTCCATCCATGGTTGGATCGTGGTTACGGTCGTCCAACCGCGATCATAGAGGCTGTGGACCGCGTGCTGACCGTGGGTTAACCGCGGAGAGGTGGATGGAACAAACCTACTGTTTTTAATACTTCAAGCAAACAAAATACAAACTCTTAGGACCAAGTCAACAAAAAAATTGCCCTTATGCTTTGTTTGGCAGCAATAAACTTTAATTCGCCACAACTTAAATAGGTACCTACGAGTTATATATTACTAACCTTAGAGTTTTTAGATTTCTTGCATTTTTTTGGCCCAGCACTACTCATCAATTCTCCAACTATATCATCAATTGGAATATTGCAATCAACACACTTTTTGTAAATTATAGAATAAACATCCAAAAGGCAGTGCGCGTCCAGTGCTGAAAGAATAACGACTTTACGAATGCAGAACATTTCAAAAACATTACACTGGAAAATAAAATACTTGTATTCACACGAATACCTGCATAAACTATTTGTGACTCCCTTAATGGCCTGCTATCCCAGTTTGAAAACTGTTCGGTTTTGTTAAGGGGTCTCCCAAGACACATGGCCACAAGTCGGTTCAAACCATTTCCATGTTGATCTCCTAATTCTAACACAAAAAACACATTGCAATTAAAATGTGTAAGTAATTATGTACGCAGGGCATTATGTGAGAACTATCCAACTGAATTTACCTTTGTATGGGAGGTCAATGTTATAATCTTTAGCTAGCCGGGTCCAGAGAAGCATCAGATCCAAGTATCCACCATTGGAAGCAAACTGTGCACCACCGCAAGGTAACGATGACATCATTTTAAGATCTGATGACAAACCAAATCCTGGAACCACGATGAACGAATAATTTAAGATAGCACAAAATTGAAAAAAAGTAGCGAAAACAGAAAAACAAAAACTAATTATGAACACATATCAATTCATTTACTCACCAATTTTCATTACTTGGGGATTAGCTAAACAGATAGATGTGAACTCCATCCAAAGATGACTAAATTCATTAAGTTGTGGTACGTCCAAAAGGTAGACGTTGTCCCTCGTAGCTATTTGCAGCAATGAAAGACTGGTAAATGTTTTCCCAACCATTGTTGGTTTCCATTCGCAATCAAGGCCGATGATTTTATGACGATCAGCCATTTCTATCAAGGCCTCGAACTGACTTTCGGAGTCAACCAAATGAATGTTGGTCCGTGGAATAGGAAGATGAAGGTATACTAGGTCTTCATGAGATAGAGGTTGAGTTGATTTTTCGCTCCACCCACTTTCCTCAGAAGCATCAACTTCCTCAGTTTCACTGGAAACAAAAATGGAGTTTATGAAAGTAACATGTTATTCACAAAATTCAACAGATGGCATTACTTTTAAACGCAATTTGTGCGGATCATACAACGACTTCAAAAATAGTTTTAGGGCTACAAAAGAAGAAAAGTTTGAATTGGTTTTCATTAAGTGATGAATTATCACCAGGCTGTATGTACTACTAGATAGACGTATCTACTAGACTGGATGCTCAGGTTATTGTGGGAGTGGTCCCAATTGATCTCCTTGCTGAAGAGCGAAGGAGGATCTATCTGCGGAAGGGAGAGAACCCAGTGTGGAACATCAAGAAAGAGGAAAGAGGAGAAACACTGAGGAAATGGCAGGCTAGATGGGAGGATGAGACCCGAGGCCGCTGGACATACCGGTTGATTCCCAGCCAGGACGTCTGGGTAAAGAGGAAGCACGGTGAGATGAATTATTACTTCACCCAGTTCCTCACCGGCCATGGTTACTTCCGTTCATTCCTCGCAAAGATAGGAAAGACGGAGAATCAAGGATGCAGCTACTACCGACAGGGGAATGATGATGCCCATCACACATTTTTTGTGTGCCCAAAGTGGGGAGGTGCTCGCCAAGTGAGACCATCGTCAACAAAATGGTAGCCGGGAAGAATAACTAGGACGCGGTGGCAACATACATTTTTGCCGTCCTAAAAGCCAAGGAGCAGGATAGATCCTGGGAATAAAGGAGACATAGAGAGAGGAGGAGCCAAAATGGCCTAAAAAAGGGAACTACCCCGAAGTAATACTAAATAAGTGGTTCTGGGGTAGTTCTCTATAAGAAGAGAGAGTGGTGTTTTTTAGTTGGTATGCCCTACAATCCAAAAACGCTGCAAATGATTACACAAAGGTTTATTATTTATGTATTAGACAGCCCTTCTACGTAGATCTCTGGTCCATAATTTTATTAAACGCCCCTTATAGTATATTTAGTATCGAAACTCGGAGCTTCGGACCTCACAAATGGGTTCAATCCATTACAGCAGCGGAATCTCACAATTTTACGCTTTTTAATATAGTTGATAAACAAAACAATTTATTACCAAGTCATCTTTCCAACACATGAAAGTGTTACCTATACTGTATATTGATATCATCTAATTGGTCAAATTTCAAAAAATGTGCTGACAAAATCACTGAAAATGGCTAAGAATTGTTAAATTGATATTTTTTAGCGTAAGATTGGTCAAATAAAGTTTATCAACTATGAAATAGAACATTCAAAAATTTATGTACGAAATTATGCTAAAAACTTGAACTTCATTAAATTTTGTTTTAAAAAATCTATAAAATTGCAAAAAATAGCCTAAAATTAAAAATCTCTTTTTGAATAGAAGAGTATCATTTAGAATACTTTTTTCCCATAAAATTAATAGCTAACATTTTCTTTTCACTCATAAATCTCCAATTTCTATACAACTTGAAATATACAAAAAAAAGACACTTTTTCACCTATTTTTGGCTTATAGCACCCATGAGAGTGGAGCGATCGAGCTGGCGAGAAGTTAGGACCAACTAGACCCCAAGTGGAGTCTATGTGCGAAAGAACAGATTTTTTAAGTCAATTCTAAGGCCTTTTATGGCCCGGACGGCGCACAGTGGGCTGAAATGGCATATTTTGTTCAAAAACCTGATTTCAAGGTAATCTGTCAAAATTGAAATGCATTCCCATGGTTTTTTCATTTTTTGAATCGAATAAGACTAGTTTCAGAACAATGTGCTCAGTCGTTTTCAAGATATCTCAGTTTTGAGGCAATTTCAGCGACCGTGCTGAACTGAAAAAGTGAAATAATCAAAGTATTACTTGTAAGTCACTCATTCCGTTTTTCCGGTTTCGAAAACTTGATACAGTAATCATCAATTAATATTAGTTTATTTATTTAATTATTGTTGTTGCAGTCTTAGAAATTGAGAAGGGTAAATGAGAGAAAAGTTGAAACGGGAACACATCCTTTCACATTGCTGTATTTTTTCAATAGTATAACAAATGGTGCGTGGTAAAATAACATTAAAATATGAAAGAAAAAAACGAAAACTATGATTTGAGGGCCTCCCAACTTTATTAGATCCACTGCAGGAATGTGAGAAATCAGTATGGGTAACAAATGTTCCCTTCAATCAGTCACTATTCTTGGATAAGAATGTGGCTTTGTTATGAGTCACATCCCTCATTTTTTTAATTAAAATTACACAGCAATCTTCCCTTTATCTCCGAAATTACCTGGAGTAAGATGGTATTCTCCATTTCGGGGTAACGGTCCCGCAAACTCTCTTCCAGTGTCCTGTTAGGAGTAAATAACATTTCGCACAGAACACTGTAAGGAATAGTTATTTCCAACATATTAATGAACTAACTGGGAACGAATGAATGAGTGTTTAACTTCGGTTTACCGATATATAACTGATCATCGAATAGGATAAGATGAATGCCAGTGTGACAAAAGGTCGTAGACTTTACCAGTCCCAAGAGTGTTTAGTTTTTCACAAGCTAACAATAATTGTTTGTTTACTCTAAAATGAACTGTGAAAAGAGTCGGCGGAAGTCGGCGATGAAACTGATGGAGAATGCACTCTAATACCTCACCTTTCTAAATATTTCACTCACTCAATAAATGCTGGTAACACTTTTTTTTCCGGCCCTTCTCATTAATAAAAATACGTGATTTTTCAGCTTAAATTACGAAAACTGTAAATTTCTCGTATGGTTAATATTTAAAAAATATATATAACCCCATAAACCGTTCAATAACAATGTAATTTAATAATTTAATAGTAATTTAATTATTAAAATATGTAATACACCATATCACGATCATAGGTATAGGTATCATAGGTACCTACTGACATGACGCAGTCGTGCGAAACTGCCTGAGAAAAAGGCCACTATTAACCTAAGTCGTTGGAATATTTGAAAATCTACTACGTACAACTAATCACTAGGTATCTAGCTATGAAAAAATAACAAACCCAGCTGGATTGAAAAAAAATTTTTTTTGGGGTTTTTGAACAGTTCAGCCCACTGTGCGGCGGACGGACATTTCAAATTTGGATTCTACGCACCTTGAAACGTAAAGTGACAAAGTTTGAGGGGGGGTTATAAAAATGTTTTGCTATACGATCACATAGGCTTATTATTGGAAATAATAAACCAAAAGGGAGACTCCAACACTGTTGAGGAGTACAGTCACTCCTTTTCGTTCATAAAGAATTTTCCCCACTACAAAAAAAAAAAAAAAAAACTACACTGGATGCAACAAAGATCTGAATTTTTCATTTCACAAAGACTAATTTTAACAAGTTTCTCCCAAAAAAGGGGACTGAGAGAACAATTAGAACATCTATGCATGAGAGCTTACAAATTTTCCGTCGGAAGAAGTCGACCTTGGGAAAATACTGAAGATTTCGTGTCATGCTCAAGATGTAAGAAATGTGGGGGAAAGATAAGTGCCGATAGGTGCTGTAGTGAGAGTGTGATATAGGCTTTTAAGAACATCAGAGATAGTATTTATATTTTTGTTTTACAGTACATTTTACACATAATCTTCCTAAACTTAAAAATAAAGTCACAAATCATGATAAAAACCATTACTATTGAAAACCCTACAAATTTCAACACAACGATTTAATATTCCTGTATTAGATAGCCCTTTTGGAGGAATCAATACAGATATTACACTAGGGTATAAAGTTATAACGAAAAAACGAATTAGACCAAAATTAGCATAAGTTCAGCCTACTCCTGCATACCTAAGCCACTTTGTGATTCACAGTCATGTTAACAATTTGTTTCCCTTCCAACTATTCAGGGGACGTACCGGATAGTTTCATTTGGTTCGATAAAGAAATACTAGATACCCCTTTATTTCAAAAGCTTTCGAGGTCCCTTTTTTAAAAATATTGCAATCCTTCAATTTTACCCTTTAGGGTTGATTGAAAGTATTGCTGAGTATTCAGACCCAATTAGGACCCAAATGTGAATTTTTACCCAAGTTTTATGGTCCGCCAGTTTCAGGGAAAAACTCTGGACGATGTGGCATATATTATGAC
Organism: Adelphocoris suturalis; assembly: GCA_030762985.1. NCBI lineage: Eukaryota > Metazoa > Arthropoda > Insecta > Hemiptera > Miridae > Adelphocoris > Adelphocoris suturalis. The sequence goes on from CM061043.1 coordinate 7,779,926, forward strand.
TTGTTTTATTAAGTTGCATGCCATTGTTACAACATTCCTAGAATCACTCATGGAGTATGCTAACACTGCAGGGGTGTTTTTGTTACTGGGAGTAAAGAGTACTGTGCTAGTGATTGGTGTCTCAAACTGGTTTGGGTAAAACGCTCTGCATTTCAACAATCAGACGAGAAATGGTAAGGAGTCTAGCTCTGGGCTCCAACAAATGGAGTTGACGTTGGAGAATGGGCAGTATCTAGAACCAAGGATTTCAGACAGTTTTGACCCTCTAATTCAACAAAATAGTTCGTTGTCTGGTAGTGGCAGTATCACAGCAGACCCTGGTGGTATTACCACTTTTTCTTTCAACAGCGTATACTGAGTTGTACTCTATGTGGGACTCATGATCTGATTCTCTATTGGGAAATATTGCTCCCTCTTCTTGTGTCTGAGCTTTGGGTTCACCATACAAATTTAAAAATTTCCGTTTTACATCAAGTATGGCTTACCTCTCACTTAGCACATCACACATAGAAGCGATGGATTTTCATTTTATTTTTCAACATTCGTTTTGTGCATTCTCCACATCTTGAAACGTAAACCAATAAATTGGTGGGGAGGGAGGGGGGGGGGGGGGTAAATAAACTAAAATGTTTCCTTCGTCAAAACTGGTCGGGAGTGGAATAAGAAACGATTTCCTATTTACTCTGCTCCAGTCAGAAATTGGATAGTGAGTTGTGTATGACGGCTATGCTGAGCGAAATCTAATAGTACCTGATTGTCGTTTCTTGTGCCATCATGTTTTATTCTTTTGTAGGATTCAGAAGAATAAGATTTATATTTATAATTTCAGGAAATTTAACTTCTAGTTTACAATGTACCTACCTAATTTGGAAAAATACTTGAGAATGTTACAAACATTATGTAAAATCCACGGTAAATTAGATGAGATAAAGTATTGCAAAGAAGGAATGTAAGGAGATGCATGCAGATAGAGTCCATGCGAAGCAAAAAAGAAGTGGCAGTTCTACCGTGCACTCTAATTATATGTTAATTTGAAGCAAGCAAATAGCCAGAATTACTTCTGTAAGTAAGGAGCACCTAAATGTATCTAAATGTTCACCCAACAATGTAATTCAAGTTATCAAAACATAACTGGAAACTCGGGCCAATTTACGATCACTATTCACCATGAACCCAGAATGTATTAATATTGAACTATTATAAAACTCACTGTTGTGGTCAGAAATGTTTAAGGGCTCCGTGATCACTAGAGATTGTGAAATGAGTTAACAGAGCAACCAGACAAGATTGATCAGGATTGGAAAACCCAGCTTCTAAAAAATCAGACAATAGAGAGTTCCTAGTGGATCTGTCAGTTTCAATACGTCGTGCAGTAACCAGGACGCTTTGGGCGGCCAATTGGATCCTAACCACAGCTGAGAAAAATTTACTGCACCTTAAAGTCACATCAAGTCCTTTACGGATCTAGTTGTAACGCTAAATCCATGGAAGGAAGAAATTATCAATTTTTTCTATACTTTCCACATCGCCATTTTAATAAAGTTTATAAAGAACTGTAAAATGCAAGCGTGAAAACCGAGTGAGAGCAGGAACGCAAGTGACAACTGTCAACTGACAGGAGAACGAGTGGGAAAATGCAATGGAGGTTATCGGCACAGAAGGTTATTTGAGACAATTACGTTTTTTTTCGGATTGCGATCCGTTAACGGATCTTCATGGAAGGATGCGTCACCAAAACGCATTCCGTCAGAGCTTCGGCACCGGATTATCGATACCGCACAATGTATTGTGTTTCACGGGTCTACTAGGAACTCTCTAACAAAAAACTCACTTGCTACATACTCGAACACTTTACTCGAACGCAAATCTGGAATTCATACCTTTCAAGAGAAGGGTTCACATTTCGGGAGGCGTAAGATTCGTACACAAGAGAATGTTCGTCTGTATCTTCCTTTGCCACACTGTAAGAAGTCCAGTAATAGGATTCAGAGCCCACTTATAAATTTCATAACACGGCTGACCATGATTGCATAGCATGTGCGATTCCTTACCTTTCTTGCCGAGAGTAGGACATCCTTTCCCGAAATGGATATCATAAAGGTAGTCAAGTGCTTTAAAATGGGACACGGCCCTAACTTGTGTGAGAGAGATGATGGCATGTTTCCGAAGGCTGAGGCGATTAGCCTGTAACACCAAAGGGCAGTTCGACAGAACTGGATGACCTCAAACTTAGAGGAGACCCCCTCCCCCGAGTTTTGGCAAATTTGCCGATCAACAAAAATGCGATAATAGATTTTTTCTCGTTACTTGGACATTTTGAGAGTGCTACATGACATCCCGATTAGTGTGGTGTTATTTCAGAGTTACATGGCTCTGTGGCCTCATCCAGTTTTCCACTGGTTGAGAAAGAAAGCGTGAGAAGTAAAGAAAGTGCAGGTGATGTATTTTTATGTATCCCAGTATCACTATCTAGCGATTATGGATGGAATTGAGAGCTTGATCGTCTAGTCAATAGATCCTCTAGCAGCGCATTAGAAATCGCGCTTAGAAACGAAGGTGTTTTTCGATGTTCGAGCTCTTAGGGAAAACGGACCATTCAACGTACAGCGTTGCAGGTGGTTTTGATCGATTCTTTGGGATTATATTTATCATTGACAAGCAAAAAATCATGACTGTTACCTTGAAAGTTTTTGATATCTCGATTTTTGAATGTTTAGCCCTTTAATGCTACCCTTTAGGGTAGACAAAAATTCATGTCGAGCTTCTAGGACCATTTAGACCCCAAATGCGATTTTTGACGCAAGTTTCATGAAGTTTGGTCTATTGATTACAGAGAAAAGCCACGGACGGACGGATTTTTTTTTTTTTTTTTTTTTTATTCGATTTTTGGATTCTACGGATCTTGAAACGTAAACCAAAAAATTTTCAGGGGGGGGGGGGGATAAAAAAAATTTTTCATGGTCGATTACAAAGGTTCCCCAGAGTTTTGGCAATTTGCTGTTCAACAAAATGCGACATTAGATTTTTCTCGTTACTTGGACATTCTGAAAGTGCTACAATGCACCCCGATTAGTGTGCTGTTACTTCAGAGTTACATGGCTCTGTGGCCTCATCCAGTTTTCTATCGGTTGAGAAAGAAAGTGCAAACTAAGTCAAGAAAACACAGGTGAAGTAGCACAATATGGCACCAAACTGTCTTACATTTTCTTGATTCTATACCTACCGCACCATCAATATGTCTCAACAAACCTACCTATGTGACATTCCTATTTTCCACACCTACTTCACACTGATGTACCTATAAATTCTTGATGATACGAGACTGATGCTAATGATTTCAAAGATCTGGCAATATCGCTGGTGCCTCGATCAAGATCTGTCATGATTTGTTCTTAATCCAAACCACGGACCTCTGGGTTATGGTATTCCATTGCACGCTTCCACTGCACCACTGCTTCGTAGCCACACTCTGCTACCATGTGACAAATTTAGGCCCCCAGAGGTGCAGAGGGGCCTAAATCCGCGCTACATAGAGAGAGCAGAGTGTGACAGTACCATAAAAGATACAACTCGTACTAATAGCGTCATGTGCTGTGTTCGGAGAAGATGATTTTCCGGTTCTCGGATCCTCATCTATTGTCGAACACAGCATTCCAAGAACTCGAGCATGGCGTGTTCAACCCGGCGCGAGAGCGACGGATAGACGCGCATTCTCTTGGATCTTACGGTAACTGTCACAACTTTTATGTTACCAGTTAACTCAAATGAGGAAATCCCACCCTTGAGTTATAGGGGAAATTATAGGGAAATCATGAAACATATTCCTAGATAGATATCGCGATTAATTCATTCATCGATCAATTTCGAATCTTCACGGCAGGCTTAGTTGTTAATAGAATCTGGGCAACGATAGCCTCAGCCTATTACAGGTACAATAGTTCTAAGAACCCAATTGCATTATTTCTAAAGCTCTGTGAAAACCTAAGTGTACATTAAAACCAAGGAATCCTAGACTACCATAGCCAAAAATGTCATGATAAGCTTAAAAGTTATCATTCAGTGCAGCGAAAGGTGAATAATTTTAAAGGGTGTTATCACTATAGTAGATGGGGAACATCGTTTTATCACAACAAAGTTACCAAAGATATAGCCAACCGTATTGTTATGCATTTCGTAGTATATCCATGCTAAAACAGTAATTCCATGAAGTTCCCTCAAATAATTGATTTTACAGTATGATTCACTAAGGGGTTAGGGTGGTCCAAAATCACACTCAGCTACCATAACGTGAAGGGGGAACTATTGATACCAATCTTTAGGAAGTATCAACTTTTTATTTTACTAAGTGGTTAATTTTCATGCTCATCAAAGTGTCCAAACTAAGAGAACTTGACTGTCTTTCTTGCATTACTTACGGTCATAATAAGTTTTTCAGTGAAGATCAAAAATAATCGCACGAAATAAAATTATGTTACAGGGTACAGCCAGATACTGTAATGGTTTGCAAAAAATGGAAAATGATGGTAAGAAAGAAGTATTCCCCTGGTGGTAGCCAAAGTGCAGCTGTGAGATATGAATTTCATAATACAAACAGCATTTTTTGAACTTTTTTACCTTTTTATGTTAGTTTTCAACCATCAAACTAATAAGCTAGATAATAGTTAGATAATCATACGAAGCAAGCTTGCGTGATGTACGAGGGTCATCCCAAAAGTAAGTTTCCCTATTTTCTTTAAAAAAACCTACAAGTCATAGAAACCTACGGATGGTCTCAAGTTTTTTGTTTGGATGTAGTGGTAGTCCTGTAAAAGTTCAGGCCGCTGTGTTGGTTTGTTGATAACCTATTCAGTTAGAAACATGGATGCCCCCCTAGCGATTTCGTCCGATTGTGAAGTGCGTTCTGTGATCAAATTCCTGACCAAGGAGGGGGTTACCGCGATTGAAATTCATCGTACACTTTGTCAAGCATATGGTGACAATGCGATGAGTGTCCAAATGGTCCGAAAGTGGCGAAAAAGTTTTGAGGAAGGACGTGTTTCGGTGCATGACGAGCAGCGTAGTGGACGCCCGTCGAGTTCGACTTGAGAGGAGGCGATTGTGGCCGTTCGCGCAGCACTTGATGAAGATAGACGCTGTACAATTGATGAAATTGTGAATTGTGTTCATCCCAAGTACGAATTAACTCGCTCTGTAGTTGGTCGAATCCTAAAAGAAGATTTAGAGATGTCAAAAGTGTGTGCAAGGTGGGTTCCAAGGCTCTTGTCTGACAAACACAAGCAAAACCGTTTGGAGGCAGCAAACCGCTTTTCTGAGATGCTTGAGGATGAAGGAGACGACATTTACGATCGAATAGTGACTGGGGATGAAACTTGGGTCTTCCACAATACCCCAGAGTCAAAAAGACAGAGTATAGTCTAGAAAAGTCCCCAGAAAAGAGCACCAAAAAAAGCCAAAATTGCGACGTCTGCTGGAAAGATTATGGCCACGGTTTTTTTGGGACTCCAAGGGTGTTCTGTTGGTTGACTACCTACCTAAAGGTGAGACCATTAATGCTGCCAGATATTGTGAAGTCTTGGAACAACTGAGAAAAAACATTAAAGCCAAAAGACCCGGACTTTTGAAGAGAAAAGTGCTGCTTCTTCAAGGCCACATTCCGCAAATTTGACCCAGGATTGCTCAGAAAATTTGATTGGGACGTTTTCCCCCACCCACCGTACTCTCCAGACCTCGCCCCGAGTGATTACCATCTTTTCCCGGCATTGAAAACTTTTTTGGGAGGCCAGCGATTTTCCAGTGACGCAGAAGTCGAGGGCGCCGTCAACGAGTGGCTGCGCGGATTGGACAGAAACTGGTATGCTGTTGGCTTACAAAAACTCGCCACACGGTATGCAAAGTGCCAGGAACGACTCGGCGACTATGTGGAAAAATAGTTCAGGTCTGCAGCTTTCCAACCATGTAAATATTTTAGTCAATAAAGCGTTTTTTCGATTTTTTCAAAAATAGGGAAACTTACTTTTGGGATGACCCTCGTAAATAGCACAGTGATTGCGGAGGCCTACTCTACAGCAAGAGATAAGTATAAAACCCGCAGCCATGCAGCAATAATAGGTAAGCAATGACCCATGCACAAATTAATAGTGTTTTACTCAGTGATAAACAACGTACATACCTGTAAGAAGATATGCTATCCTGAGCAACTGGAGAAAGCTCGTCGAAAGGTACTTGATAGTACTCCATCCAATGCATGGCCTCTTTGGGGTCTCTGTTTTCACAAAGCTTGGTAATAAGGTGGAGGATAACTTCAGAGCTGCGGTTTTTGTTGTTATCCAGAACCATTTCTCTGAAACCTTCTTTGCCTGCAAAACAAACATCCATTCGTTTCTACAATATGCCTACTTGGTGGTTGAAACAAATGAATTAACCTTGTTTGTCTCAAGCAGATGGGGGAATGACTGAAAGAATCCTTAGCGAACTATGACATAGAAGAGTGCTATTATTTTCGGAACTGGGCTTGTTCCGATTGGAACGGATTCGGATTCTACTCATTGAACTGAAGCTCATGTTCTACTTGATAACTATTTATATAAAACAATGGTAATGGTTAACCAAAATCTGGCTGTGTTTTCTCGATCACTGAGTTAAATGTAAAATGTTTCGGGTTTCTTGAGGGTTGTTCAATATAAAGTCTATATTCTAGGCCAGCGGTTCCCAAAATGGGGGCGATCGCCCCCAAGTGGGCGATTTGGGTTGACAGGGGGGCGATAAATGAGTGGGGGGCGATGGAGGGGATGAGCATTCAAAGGGAAAAAATAGTTGCTGTTTTGGCTACAGCCAGTTTGAGAGACACGGAAAATCAGGTCGGAGAGCGGTGGGGGATCGATTTCCCTAGCAACCAACCGAAGCTGTTGTTTTGTTGGATGTGAACGTGTGAACCCAGCTTCACAAGCTCTCGTCTTTGTACCTTACTGATATTTTTTGAAAAAATGAACGAAGTCTATTTAAAGCTTCAAGGAACCAAGATGAACCTTATCATTCATCGCCAAGTTTGATATGCACAAGATAAATATTGGCCGTACAGAACTGATTCAGTTTCCGATCCCTGAAAACTGTTTGGTGCCAGAGAACGAGACTCGTAAACTCCCAGAAGAAAAAATTATAATATTTACTGAACACCTTGATCAGTTAAAAAACGACATGTGAACAAGATTTCAAGATCTGACCAATTTAAAAATCCTGGATTGGATTCTAGATCCATTCTCGCACGAAGCTATGGATACGCTTGATAATTCTTTGCAGACGGAATTTCTAGATATTAAGTATGACTATGAGTCAAAAATCTTGTTCAAGCTGTCAGATAACGAGTAAGCCTGGGTGAAGCTTATGGACACCGTCTATCCACAACTGTGGTGAAAAATTGAGCATCTTCTCATCTCGCTCCCATGAACGTATTTAGTTGAAAAAGGATTTAGTGTTGTTGTCCAGCTCCTCACAAAACAAAGAAGCAAGTATGACACTTGCCACAAAGGAGACTTGCGCCTGAACTTGACGAACATATAGCTGGACATTCTAACTTGAATTGAACTCCACCAAGCACAAGGCAGCCATTAAAAACAATTGTTTTTCTATTATACACTATAATTGTTTTAGGTAAATAAATGGTGGTAATAAAATTGTTTAAAATACTAAAACTGCATAAGGTACTTGAATTTTCCATTTACTATTTTTTACATCAAAAAAAAAAAAAATTAGAGATAAAACGAAAAAAGTCCAGTTATGCAGCATGACCTCATGAGCGAATTTTTGAAGAAATCTTCGACATTTCAGTCGCTATTGATCGTGTAGAGAAATTTTAGTTTATGATTTTGGTAGACAAACATGGAATCAAATTCTATCTACAGCATGGTTCTAGCCTTAAACAGCATGGTTCTAGGATTGGTTATACAGGGATACTTCTATAAGAGTAGTTTAATCTGAATTTGGACAATGTTTCATGCAAATATTACCGATTTTTACAACTAGCGAACGGCATTATTTCGATTTTTGACTGATTTTTCAACTTTGAAATTTTTGAAAACTTGATACATATTCTTATAGGAAATTTTACGCTGATTCCGAATATACCACATGTTAGTATGCTGAAAAAATTATTTCGCACAACAAATCGCAAAAAACAGGCTATTTTGAAATTGTTGACTACATTTTTGAAAATTTCAACCCGAAGATGTAATTCGATCATGCTGGCCAACGAATTTGAACTTTCGTTTTGTGTCCTTAACATTTTAAAATTTGTTTGAAGTTTCTAGCACAATTCTACGGACAGTTATCGTCTGGAATGACACATACATACATACATATATACATACACACATATATGTATTATATGTATGTTTTCAAAAATTCACATTCTACACATTTTGAGGCGAGAGCAATAGCTTAATTTTCTTAAAAATCAAAAAAAAAACCAGGGAGGCGATAGAGTTGAGTCAATCTCCAAAAAGGGGCGATGGGTCACGAAAGGTTGGGAACCACTGTTCTAGGCCGACGTTTCGAAATATTTATATTTCATTTTAAGGCTTGGACAAATGTATTTGGACGCTTATTTCATTCAATCCTCGTCATAGAGCTTTAGTAGGAAGCTATCTACTTAAACAACATCTTTGGGTATACTGAGAAAACTGAGAAAGAACTTTGGGGTATACTGAGAAAGAATTTTTCTAAGTTATACTGAACAGAGACTACTCATGGTATTTTCGTCAATGTTGCTGTTACACGCCTCTTATAACTTCAATTTTCGTCTCTGTTCAGTATAACTTAGAAAAATGTTTTCTCAGTATACTCCAACGTTTTTTCTCAGTATAACAAAGATGTTGTTTAAGTAGAAAGCTACTAAGCGTCCAAATACAGTTGTCCAAGCCTTAAAATGAAATATAAATATTTCGAAACGTCGGCCTAGAATATAGACTTTATATTGAATAACCCTCGAGAAACCCGAAACATTTTACAGTTAACCAAAATATTCATCAGCAATGGACCCCCTTAAAAAAATATGTCGCAAATATCTAAGTTAGCAACTTTAACTTCTTCAATTAATTTTGTGAGTAGGTAGGTAAATAAATTTTACAACAGTTAGAATGTAGCTAGATTTTTGTGAAGATATCATAAGAATAAACATTATATAAAGGCATATTTTAAAATAGTGTTTATAAAGAAATCATCAGAATAATAATTATGTAATAGCATATTTTATCTCTGGTGCTCTGACGGGAGCTTGATGGGCCTCTCAAGAGGTAACTCTGTTACACTCCTCCCCTTAAAGACATACTTGATTGAAGATCAAGTATGGTAATTGGGTGGAATAGTGAATAGCTGAGAACTGATGCTCATTCGTTCATAAATAGCTGCATTGGCGTTTTGGATGGGGAAATAGAAATTAAAACTGGATTGTCAATGAAGCTTCATAAGAAGTATCTTCATTGAACAATCGGGACAAAACGGATGCTCAACGATGGAGACTTATACCTTAGGAAATCAAAATATATATAGAAATTGAATGAATGAAAATCAAAGAATGACGACTGGCTTATTAGGCACAGACACTGGCTGACTAGGCACAGTAAAATTAAATTGCCCAACTATGGGGACTTAAAATGTGCACTAACCTGGTAATTGACATATAGCAATACTCAGGTGGCATGAATTGAAATAATATAAAATATAAATGGGGAAGAAAAGAGAAAAATTATAAGTCAAAGACCAATGAAATTATTTATATACCAAAGGGTGATAATGGGAATTCCTTCTGGAACCCCGGGCCATGTTTCTTCTGAAACATTAACGCCCCAAAAAATAGTGGATTGGACTACTAGGCGTCAGCCGTGCATAATCCAAACCACGCTCTGCTACCATATAAGGAATTTAGGTGCCCCCCCCCCCCCCAGAGGTGCAATGGGGGCCTAAATCCTCATAAATCAGGTAGAGGAGAGTAACAGGCATCCCGTCAGAGAGATACCACCCCTACTAATAGCTTTTAATGAGCCATGTTCGGGGAAGGTTGATATTCCAGTCACCTGGAATTCCATCCAACGCCAAACCAGCTGCCAAAAATGATCGAGAACAGCGCGTGGTTCCCATTGATTCCTCAACGGGACGCCGACAGCGCTATCTCTGGTGCTCTGACGGGAGCTTGATGGGCCTCTCAGGAGGTAACTCTGTTACAGCTGTGATATCATAAAGTCGTTTAAAAAGAAATTGGGGACAGTAGGGGTACTGCTCTTCCTGCCTTCCCTCCAAGCCTCAATATAAAAAGAACGGAAGAGCCATCAATAAATCATACTGGCAGAGCTTGATGACTCATACAAGCATACAGGATGTTTGGCTTAGAGCTCTTAGAGCTTTGATTACGTGCGGGAAGTGCCTCAGTTGGGCTCGGCGAATCAATCGCCTCTCTACAGGATTGAGTTCAGCTGTATTCAATGGAACAGTGCGTCGCTCGTACGCTCGGCAATTGTACGCAAAGCGTAGAAACCAACCAAGAACCTTCGTAGGCGGGAGTATGAACTGAAATGGGATTCTATATCAAAGGATGCAATGTCAGTTTTGGTATTTATACTTGGTAGGCTCTAATTTCGGAGTTTACATCCGGGGACTCTTCTAATGGGCCACTCTGACCTCGGTGAACACAACCAAGAGGGACCACTCCAGGAGTCATTAACAGTCCTGCAGACTGGGCAGGCGAAAAGTCGCCATTGTGTATTTGTGTCACGTAAGTCTTCTTGCTCTCCCATATTACCCCCTTTTAATTGCGTCATTAAAACGTTTATTGAGTCTGGATCCTGTAAAACATAAAGTGTTTTCCTTTCGACCCCGTTCAAGGGACATCAAAACAACCAGATAGATGTCAAGGACATTACTAATTATTTCTAAGGCACCTAAATTTCTAAACTTCTGAATCAACTACATACGACTTGAATCTAAGGCTTACTAATGCTGGCTTCTGAATAGCGTCGGTAGATCAGGAAGTTCACAGAGCTAATGCCATGTCTTATTGCGCAATTGGGAGTTTCTTCATCTGAAACATTATGGAGCGTTCGCAATTTCTTCACCAACTTCACCACAGTTTTATACTGGCTGAACTTGACGTATACACTGTGTTTGATATCGGGAATGTTCAGCTCCCTGGAAGTATAAAAGCATATTTTTCCTAAGAAATCATAATGACATAATCGAAAAGAAAATAACTTGTTCTTAAACAGTTCAAAAAGAAGAAGAAAAAATAGTTTAGTGTAGAAAAGTTCCCACCTCATACATTATAAGTGAAGATTAATAAAAAAATACATGCTCGATTATGACCTTTCTGGTTGAGGTGCGGCTTGAATCAATAAATAAAATAAACAATACAGCATGGTTCTTGTGAAAGAAAACACCTGATATAATGAGTGAAACAAAATTTTAACACCTATTGTTTGACCATCAGTTCAGGAGTACATATCTTAGTCCTACGATGTAATATATTTCCACATCTCAGCCCAAGACACCCCGTTCTTAAAATTCCACTACCATAATATTACGAAGTTCTGTACTCCGCATTCCTGCCACCGTCAGAATATAGCACAGATGATATCCCAACAAGAAGATTGAAAAAGGGTGAAAAATGAAGTTGAAAATGATATTCCGACAGTTTACATATCTTAATCCTATGATGTAATACCTGGCTAGAGTTTCCATCTCGAGTCCTGTGTTCTTCCCTCGTCCTATCATGTCGTCCAGAAATTTAATCAGTTTGAGGTTGTGTTTGGGACATTTCTTCATGAAAGAATCAACGACGTTCCCTTTATCCAATAAAATCAGAGGAACCAAAAACTCCATAATGCCGAACCGATCCTGAAGATTGAGTACTAATACCCATTCACAAACCTTTGAAAGCATAAAGAACAACAAAAGCAAGTTAATAGTGTAGTAACAACATTGCAACAAATAATTACGCTTAAGATTAATTTTTCAATCTCATGGGACACAAAGACAACATTGAAGCCAGAAATATCATTAAATATAATTTAACGAAAAGCGAGATTCACAGAAACAAGCCAACACATTTTGCACATGTCACACTGGCACAGGTGTAGAAGCTTTTATCAAAGATTACAACTAGACGAGTCGCAAAGATTTGCTGCTTGCAAATGCTGCAAATTACTACACAAAGGTTTCTTATTCTATATTGTAAAGCTCTTCTACGCAGAACACCTGACACGATTAAAACGAATCACTAGATTGGTATCTAAATATATCTGCACAGCTGAAGACGTCTACTGAAGAGAAATTAATAAAATAAAATAACACACCTACACTTTCCTTAAGTATTCAACACGAGCTTACCCACAAACTGAAAATTAATTATATAAAGTAAAAGTCGCGTTGGAGGTGCGGCGACTTGGTGTAACTGCAGTGTCCAAAGCGAGCCTAACACTATCTAGCAGTCCACTCGCAAATTCAAAGATGACACTGCTCCTTCTAGCTCTCAGGGAGGGTGAACGGATTAACGTGCAGGTTTCCCTGATGATTTCATTAGATTCTTTGGGATAATATCTATAAATTACGGCCAAAAAAATATTAAAGTTACCTTAAAAACTCAAAACTCAACTTTTTAGTATTTCAGCCCTCAGGTTCTACCCTTCAGGGTTGAGTGAAATTGATTAAGTTACTGGCACATCCACGGTCGATGTATGAGTACAGTGGAAGGACGGATTTTTTCTTTATTCGATTTTTAGATTCTACGAATACTGAAGTAAACCAACAAATTTTAAGGAGGGGGGGGGGGGTTAAAAAAATTTCCTGGTCGATTACAAAGGAGAGCGCACAGCCGCGACGAAGAACAGTCGTGTCGAATGAATAACCACGAATAAAAAGGAGATTTTTCAAATATCTCAATGTAGAGAACAACTGCATCGAAGAATAACCATATATAAAAAAGAAAATACTGGCGTCGAGGAACAGCGGCGTATACATTTTCAGAAGTAGCGGAAACGAAAATTCAGTAGTGTAACCGCGACGAAGAATAACCGCGTATAAAACAAGAGAGGGTTAGCGGCGTCGAAGAACAACCGCATCAAAAAGGTGAAGAAGGAACGGTGGAGAAGGACAGAACTAGACAGAGGGATGCTTTGGGAAGGCAACCCGCAATATCTACGCTTTACACAAGATTAACAAGAGGGATTGAGATGGGGGGAGGGGGGGGGGGTTCAATTTCAAAGGTGTGAAAAAATTGAAATAGGTCACAAAGGTCGATTTTCACACTTTTCGCCTATTATCGTAATATATTTTGATTCAATTAAAGGGAGCTTCCACTTTTAGTGGATAATTTGATACCCAGTACTTTTCTCTTCACGTAAACATCCTCCAAGGTTCGCTGATAATACAAAAATAGCGTAGGAAACAGCAAAAATTGACGAAAAATTACCCCAACGCTTAGGCCTGAAGAAGAATGAAGGTTTTATAGTATCCAGTTCGACGCAGCTGTTTTTCGACTCCGTTACACACTGGAGATATCGTTGCTAATTTATTTTGACACGGTTACGTGGAATAGAGCAGCGACGAAGAGTAACGGCGTCAAAAACAGGGGCAATTTTTCTACATGGTTGAGCGCTCTTGCTTTTCGACACAGATATGTGCTACCGTATAATATAATTCCGTATTTTAGACGCCGATATCTTTCGACGGTTGTTCATCATCATAAATGTTTGTATTTCACATGTTTTCGACGCCGTTGTATGTCATTATACACAACCATTACAAAGGTTCATTATTGAAAATAATAAACCAAAAACAATGTTCATCTACATTCAAGAAATCATCTAAAATATCCATCAATATTGATCGACTTGATAGTAAATCAGTTAGTAGGCTACCTCTTTGTACATGTGGAGTTTCAGCATATTATCGAGATGTGGCAGAAGTTGTTCCTTGTCTTGCACAAGTTGGTACACATCAACAATCAATATGCTTAGGTTCCAATTCCTTTGACGTGATGCGACTTGGAATGCTTCATGTTTCAATTTGAGGTTCAAACCGTTGTAAACATTTGGTCCCACGTTTTTGGTCCACTCAGAAAACTGCTCCATAACTGTGTATTGATGAGAAAAGTAAATAAACAAAAACATAGTACCGCATAAATTCACTACATTAGGTACTTAATATGAATTGATGTAACGGAATCCTACTTCTTACTTTTAAGGGCCTTTCTTAGCAATAGGGCAAACTTAGTTTTCGTCGCGACCCTTTTTCTCAACAACTGTATAACCTAGAATTCTAATTTTTTTTTTCCACAAATAAACAATAATCAATATCTATAAAAATCAAATTATGTGTGTTTGGCCTTTACGTGTGACCAAAATTATTAAGTTTTTTACAGCATGCCCTTTGAACACAAAGAAGATAAAGTGGTAATATTAGAGATTGGGAAATAATTACAAGATGAAGAAGCAAGAGCCATACCTGTCAACGCTAGGCTCATTTGCCTGGATGGGTTATAGTCAGGAGATTGTCTCACCATCACCAACGCTTTTTCGAAAGGTTGATCAACTCGAGAGAATTGCATTTGGAGCATGTTGTGAAGCGCTTGGCATTTTTTACCTACAACAAAACAGGTAATAATATATGTTGGGAGAAAAGATGATGATCAATAAATTGGTGATCAACGTGATTGATGATCAGATTGGTGAACGATAAAATAATTCATAACAATCGCAAACTGAATTAATCGTCTGGAAATACAATATTTAGACGTAAAAATTACATCATGTAACGAATTATTAAAAAAATAAATAAAAAGTGTCAGGATTGAAAGAGAAAAATGACCAGGGTTCCTCAAAATAATTGTTTTGAAGTCAGGAGTTTCCTTTTCTTAATAGTTCTTAAAAGATAGTCAAGCAGCCTTGAAGGCACTAGCTTTTTTCACCACCTCATCAAAGCTGGTGTGGGAGTGCTTGACTAACGTCAAGACCCTTGCCAGGAACAATAAGGTTACCTTGCTATGGTGCCCAGGGCACCAGTGGGTGGAGGGGAATGAACAAGCTGACGCTCTTGCTAGGAAGGGTGCTGTGGGTCCAGAACCCTTCCTGGCCACTACGGAGAGCTTTCTCCTCGGAGAGCTCACCAAATGGGAGAGTAAGAAGAGGACTGCCCAATGGCTCCATGTCAAGGGCCTGAGGCAGGCGTAACAATTTATTCACTTCCCTAGGAAGAGAGCTAAGGAGCTGCTCAGCCTGGGGAGAAGGGAGCTGCGTATGGTTGTGGAGCTCTTAACTGGGCACCACCCACTTAGATACCATCTCCATAAAATGGGTGAATCAGACTCCACTCTCTGCCGCTTTTGTGGGGTGGAAGAGGAGACGGCGAGTCATGTGGTCTGCCATTGCCCTATACTGGCAAGACATCGCTTTTTGAATTGGGGCAGAACCTCTATCGATCCCCAAGACATTAAGACGGGGGAGATTAAGACTCTCCTCACTTTTGCCAAGACGTGGTGGGGAAGGATTGAGTTCCCAGCTGTGGCTCGCATTGGTGATATGGCGCCAAGCCAGACTCGGGCTGCAACCCAGTAACTTACCGAGTGTGGAGCATTCGGGTCCCAGGTAGTGCCTGATGGCGGGCAGGAGTGCCGGAACCAGGCAGATAGTGCTTGGTTTGGCAGGGCTGTCGGTATCGGGCAGATCTAGTGTCTGGGATGGGGAGGAGGTACGGCCTCCTTCTCCAGCTACAATAGGCCATTGCGGGATCAGTGGCTTTAAAAAAAAATAGTTCTTAAATATTTATATGGTTATAAAGGTGGCCGTCCACTAGGTCGACAGAGCGGCGTGACGTCAAAATCTATCTCTAGAAATATAATGGAAAATGATGGTAGTCGTTCACTAGGTCGACAGTGCGACGTGGCGCGGGTGAGTCGAAAAGTTTTCGCTCTCGACCACTCTCCAAACTTCTGGAGCGCGGCTCGGCGCTCCGCCAAAACATTTAGCATCACCCCATCGACCTAGTGGATGAAGGTCAAAACAAAAAATGTCTCCAGTCTTTATTCCGTTGGGATGGCTCGTCGAAATGTAGTGTCTTGCTTCAATATCAGTGGCTTAATCATTTCATGAAGCTCAAAACACTTTTCTTGAGACATCCTGAAATTTTGGACGAATTTCCTTTCATCGCTCAATAAATCATGGAAAAGGTGGTTGAGTTCCCCCAAGTCCGTTTTTTCTCGTTGATCGGATGGATCCATTGCCTCTTCCAGCAATTTTCTTCTCCTCTTCAGCTTCCAGAGCTGCCGCAAAGACGAACATTTCTTCGTCTGAAGAAAACATTCCTCCTTCAGACCACAATTTTCACAGAGGGTACGTCACTGCACGACGGTTGAGGTGGGACAGGCGAAATGACGGATCGAAAAATTAAATCCGCCCCATAGTGGACGAACCTCAAGATTTTAGCGTCGCGTCGCGCCACACCGCTCTGTCAACCTAGTGAACGGCCACCTTAAAGATTTTAGGAGCAGCCAAACTCGAAAACTAACAGAGTATTATAACTGTACAGAGGAACCACTAAAGTGTAGGTGTTTTATTTAATTTCAGTAATTTTCTCTTGGTAGGCTCCAACGTCTATTTAGTTGAATAATAACAATAATATATCTAACTGAGCAAACAACTTCCCCTAAACAAAGGATGATGACTGAAAATAGGAACAAAGAAATACGAAGCAGCTCCCATTCCCTTGAACCCCGTGAAGACCAACAGCATCTGACTCTGTGGGAGGTCACGTGAGGTGAACTGTACGGGTTAGCATCCATCTAGTGTTATCCCTAGTTTTGTGTTATGGGTGAGGTACACCATAGAAAGCAAAAACTCTCTTATCACCAGAAACGTAAGAACTAACATGAAGTGGCTCCCGTTCTGTACACTCCGTGAAGGGGGTGAGAACTGATAAAGAGGTTCTTGCAGGCATTCTCCTTCCCCTTGGGAGAATTGAAAAAAATATAGACATTAGTCTCAATTATTAATGTTTTACTTAAAATGAAAAAGAATAGGTGAAACGAATTCATCAATTTACATTTATGAATTTATATTAAATATGCAGTTGATGATGATGATCTCGAAGATTCATTCCAGTCTAATTCGAAGCATTTGCTACGAGGAATAATCCTGAATAATTCAGGTGAATTGTACAAAATTTCTCTTTAAATTATGCATGTGTACCTACCTAGGTCAGAGTTTTTGAACAAATAGGTGGGTTAACACCAAAAATAATGTAGGAATACAGAGAAATGTCGTCTACTAGAGATGTGCCGATTCTCTCGGATCGGGAATGTGGAACCTAATCTCCCAGTGGAACTGCTCCGGAACTGTTCCAGGCCCCTCAAGATAACGATTCCGATACAGTCATGGTCACTGTGGTTCTGCGTTTCCACTTCCCGACTCGATGTCTCCAAAGAGTTCTCGATCCTCAGCGATCCCGATCCAGTTTAGGTTTTCTCTCCTTCTCGATTTTGTCGTTATCATCTGAACCAGCTGTTCTCGATCCGGTTTTGACTCGATACCGAGTTCGTTCTCCTTCTCGATTTTGCTATTATCATCATCGAAATCCAAGTCCTACCCCGAAATCCAGAGGCTACCTAACTCGTTCTCGCCTAGGACGCGATGCAATCCTTTCAACAACTGCCCCCCCCCCCCCCTCATACGTAAATTTTAAATAGTCTTTTGTTTCGGTCTGTTAAGCAGAATACTACTTAGAAAATGTTTAACAACTATGAAGTACTTAGTACATTAAAAAATGTGTGCACAAAATTTATGTTGACAAATGCACCCCAATTTCATCAATAGTATGAGTTAAAAAATCAATAAAACTGATTAAAAAGAAAGAAGAAAAAAATCCAAAAATGTTTTGAGATATTTTTAGTTACAAATTTCAATGCACACAAAGTACTCAAATTTCAATACAATTTATCACAAATATGACACAATACTTTAAGAAAATTCGCTCATACAACTAAACTTAGATATCATCTCAATTTCCAATCCGTTTTCAATTTGAGTTATTATATTGTTGAGTTATTTACTTATCGATTCTGTTTCTATCATGGGAACTGATAAACACATTTGTGCCGACGTATTAATACGGCGGCCGTCGCAAAAGGGTTAATGTTGACAAATGCACCCAAATTTCATCAATAGTATGAGTTAAAAAATCAATAAGACTGATTAAAAAGAAAGAAGAAAAAAATCCAAAAATGTTTTGAGATATTTTTAGTTACCAATTTCAATGCACACACAAAGTACTCAAATTTCAATACAATTTAACACAAATATTGCACACTAATTTAAGAAAATTCGCTCATACAACTACACTAAGGTATCATCTTAATTTCCAATCCGTTTTCAATTTGAGTTATTATTTACTTATCGATTCTGTTTCTATCATAGAAACTGATAAACTTAAAACTCACTCACTCCACTCTTTGTTGTATAAAATAATTTCGTGGAATTCTCTACACTGTAACAGAGTTACCTCCTGTGAGGTCCATTGAGGTCCCGTCAGGGCACCAGAGATAGGGCTGTCGGCGTTCCGTTGATGAAACAACGGGCGCCTCGGCCGTTCTCGATCATTTTAGCAGCTGGGTTTGGCGTTGGATGGGATTCCAGGTGACTGGAAAACCAATCTACTCCGAACATGGCTCATTAAAGACCTTTTTATGAGGATTTAGGCCCTCATTGCACCACTGGGGGGAGGGGGGGGGGCACCTAAATTCCTTATATGGTAGCAGAGCGTGGTTTGGATTATGTACGGCTGACGCCTAGTAGTCCAATCCACTATTTTAGGGGCGTTAATGTTTCAGAAGAAACATGGCCCGGGGTTCCAGAAGGAATTCCCATTATCACCCTTTGGTATATAAATAATTTCATTGGTCTTTGACTTATAATTTCTCTTTTTCCCCCTTTATATTTTCAATTTTTAAGCCACCTGAGTATTGCTATAATGTCAATTACCAGGATAGAGCAAGCATCTAAGTCCCCTTAGTTGGGCATACTAATTAAAGTCCCCAATGTTGGGCATATTAATTTATACATATATCTTTTATTTTCCTAAGGTATAAGTCTCCATAGTTGAGCCTCCGTTTTGTCCCGGTTGTTCAATGAATACTTCTTATGAAGATTCATTGACAATCCTGTTTTAATTTCTATTTCCCCATCCACAATTGCCAATGCAGCTATTTATGAATGAATGAGCATCAGTTCTCAGCTATTAACTATTCTACCCAGTCAACATCCTTGATCTTCAATCAAGGATGTCTTTAAGGGGAGGAGTGTAACAGAGTTACCTCCTGTGAGGTCCATCGAGGTCCCGTCAGGGCACCAGAGATAGCGCTGTGGGCGTTCCGTTGATGAAACAACGGGCGCCTCGGCCGTCCTCGATCATTTTAGCAGCTGGGTTTGGCGTTGGATGGGATTCCAGGTGACTGGAAAACCAATCTACTCCGAACATGGCTCATTAAAAGCTATTAGTAGGAGTGGTATCTCTCTGACGGGATGCTCTTTACTCTCCTCTACCTTTTTATGAGGATTTAGGCCCCGATTGCACCTCTAGGGGGGCTTCTAAATTCCTTATAACACCCAAAGAGGAAAAAGAGACCCATAGTCAAAGTCAAAAGATTATAGGTAGGTAGGTAGATACCTACATTATTGCTTCTGAAATTGAAAAGAAAGTTAGGGATCCAAGGGAAGGCAAGGGTGTAGAAACCCTATGAGCTCAGATCGGTAAGTGGAACTGGATCGGTAATTCGGAACCGTACCACGAGCAGAACTGGAGCAGGTTGGAACAGTTACAACAAAGATTGGAATCGGTACATCTCTACGTACTACTAAAGTGAATGATGGATGAGTATTCTTAACAGCATTTGCTTTAGGAAAGGTCGACGGTTATGATAAGAAACTGTGTGGGGAGGTGACATGGAAGACGGGCGTATGACAGAGGATTGTACACATTAGCATCTCGTGCGTTCTCTAGGTTCACATTCACAGGCAGCAGACACCGTGCAAAGAAAAAACCCTAAACTGTTGCAACACCTCACTCACTGCTCGGGGTTTCCATTGGAAAAGAGTTTCAGGCACCATAAACGGCTTATACTCTTCCTCAAAAAGAGGCCCCTTTAATTTAAAAGAGGATTCCGCCAGTTACCCCGAGTTGGAGCCGTCACAAGCAAATCTTTTGCTTAAATCAGCAAATTTTTCGATTCTTTTCCACTAAATATGTCAGAGGGAAGCACGTTCAATTATATGATGCCCAAATGCCTCCGTTCTGGATCTCCAGTACCGGTCACATCTGCAAGGAAAGTGCTCTGCAGAATCCTCCTCGAGTCCACAAGGGCACATAGGTGAGATGTTGTTACCTATATTATTTAGCATCCTGCGGAAATCATAATGGCCGGTAAGGATGCCAATCTTAGTTCTAATTAAACTTCTAGTTTTACTTAGAAGCCAATATGCTCGTTTGGGATCAGAAGACATAACAAGCATTCTGGTTTGTCTCTCCAGAAAATTTTGAGGTCCTATGTAACCCAGTTTTTAATTTTAGTTTTACAGGCATTTTTGGAAAGGCAGATGGCAGGAGAAGAATCCAGAAACTGTTATCCTGTGCCAGCTTGCGCCAAACCGTCCGCGTTAACATTGCCTTCGTGATTCTCATGACCAGGAATCCATTTTATGGTTATTTTGTTGTTAAATTATAACACCATAATATATTTCACAAAGAAATCATGTTCAGAAGCGATAAAGTAACGTACATTGAGTCCAAAGAGTTTTCAGGTTCCTCATAAAGTCATCAGTCTCCTGATCTACAAGTGGAGCGCTGTTGGCGATGGTAACAGTGCTCTCAGATGCTGCAGGAGCAGCCGAAGTAGCGCCTGGTTGTGGATGTTGTTTTCTTGGAGAAACAAAACGACCTCGCCCAACACCAGCCATTCCAACTGCAGCAAAGAAAACAAAAGAAAAAGGAATTACTCAAAACTATAAAATGGTTTAAAAAAATAAAATTATCACAATTTTCTGAAATGTAAGCACTTTTTGAGCACATCGACTCCACACGTTCTGATTCTTGGCAAATATTAGTTTTCTGATAACATTCTGCTATTGGAAACTGTTCTCCTATGGAGGACAGACGAGTTGTGGCTGACATCGTATTCCTCGACAACCTTCTAATCAACAGCTTGGACTGCCCTTCTTTATTAGCACTTGTTAATATTAATGTGCCTCAATATACCACACACTCTAACTCCCTGTTTTGTGTCCCATTTTCCGCCGTAAATTATTTATACAATCGTCCAATCTGTCGCCTACCTCGTGAAACCAATGCTTTTCTAAGCTCTTGTCGCGAAGTTGACTTTTGGTTTATTATTTCCAATAATAAGCCTATGTGATCGTGTAGCAAAAAATTTTTATAACCCCCCCTCAAACTTTGTCACTTTACGTTTCAAGGTGCGTAGAATCCAAATTTGAAATGTCCGTCCGCCGTTCGGGCCATAAAAGGCCTAAGAATTGACTTAAAAAACCTGTTCTTTCGCACATAGACTCCATTTGGGGTCTAGTTGGTCCTAACGTTTAACCATCCCGATCGCTTTACTCGCATAGATGCTATGGGCCAAAAACGGACGAAAAAGTGTCTTTTAGGACGTGTTAGACGCACGCCTGGCACGCTTGGCAGGGGGTCACGGGTGGTGAGAGAGGTGAGCGGGGGGTGGAGTGAGAGGAGGCGCCGCGGCACCATGAGGTGGGTACAGCGTTCCTTCGAGGCATGAATATATGTTTTTTCCTAGGTCATATTTGTGTGTTAATACCAATGCTTTTCCTACGCATATTTAATAACATATCCTCTCGTTTTTTCTTGAATTTCTGTATTATATTTTTTTCAACTCTGTATTATGTTGTTCCTCCGTACTAATAAATGAATAAATAAAAATAAATGATCATTTACGAAAATTCGCTCATACGAGCTGCATGACTGGAACTTTTGGTTTATTATTTCCTATAATAAGCCTATGTGATCGTATAGCAAAAAACTTTTATAAACCCCCCCCCCCCCTCCTCAAACTTTGTCACTTTACGTTTCAAGGTGCGTAGAATCCAAATTTGAAATGTCCGTCCGCCGTTCGGGCCATAAAAGGCCTTAGAATTGACTTAAAAAAACTGTTGTCTCGCACATAGACTTGGAGTCTAGTTGGTCCTAACTTCTCGCCAGCTCGATCGCTCCACACCCATGGGTGCTATGAGCCAAAAATAGGTGAAAAAGTGTCTTTTTTTTTTTTTTTTTTTTTTTTGTATATTTCAAGTTGTATAGAAATTGAAGATTTATGAGTGAAAAGAAAATGTTAGCTATTAATTTTATTTAAAAAAAAAGTACTTATTCTAAATGATACTCTTCTGTTCAAAAAGAGATTTTGGATTTTAGGCTATTTTTTGCAATTTTATAGATTTTTTTAAAACAAAATTTAATGAAGTTCAAGTTTTTAGCATAATTTTGTACATAAATTGTTGAATGTTCTATTTCATAGTTGATAAACTTTATTTGACCAATCTTATGCTAAAAAATATCAATTTAACGATTCTTAGCCATTTTCAGTGATTTTGTCAGCACATTTTTTGAAATTTGACCAATTAAATGATATCAATATACAGTATAGGTAACACTTTTATGTGTTGGATAGATGACTTGGTAATAAATTGTTATGTTTATCAACTATATTAAAAAGCGTAAAATTGTGAGATTCCGCTGCTGTAATGGATTGAACCCATTTGTGAGGTCCGAAGCTCCGAGTTCCGATACTAAATATACTATAAGCGGTGTTTAATAATTATGGACCAAAGATCTACGTAGAAGGGCTGTCTAATACATAAATAATAAACCTTTGTGTAATAATTTGCAGCGTTTTTCAACTTCTCCCTGTCTTCTTTAAAATTCTATTAATCATCATTTTTGCTCTAAACCTAAACTCATGTGCCACCCAACAATTTTACTTTCTCAAATTCATTGCCAAATATTTCAGTTCTCTCATCTCTAATATTGTATTTATACTATTTCATGTACCATATTATTTTTGTTAACATTTTATCGTAGATTATGTCTTAATGTAAAATATGTTTATCGCAAATCATATATCTATAATATAATACATCTATATTATGTATTATATTATTGAATTTTTTGTAATTGGCTCTAGCCGTGAATAAATAAATTAAATCCTGTTTAGTGGGTTGCTGCCAGGGCTGGTAAACGGTCCTCACTGAAATTGTATTTAATATTTCACTTATGGGCGCTGATTTTCTCTTGAAAACATACTAATATCTATTAAAACGCAGAGAAATGAGGTAATCAATGTAAAATTATCACTTATATAGCTATTGGAGGAGTCCATCGTCACTAGCAATTCAAGGGACTTGACGTTGGGTACACAACATGTCCCACTGTGCGCGCCCCTACCGAGGTGAATTGTAACTACGTTCCCCCAGTCTTTTCGCACGAATAGGTTCCATTGAATGGACATTTTGTCTCGAACTTGAGATCAAACAGGTTCACAGATAACTTTTTACAATTCTACAGGCGTTCTTCTAAAGGCCCTTTTACACGAGCGATTTTTTCCGGCAATAATTGCAGAAAAAAGTATTGCACAACTATTTCAAAAAAGTTGGACAACTATTCTCTCCTCGAAAAAGTTGCCGAAGATTGCAGGCAATTAATTGACGGGAGTTGTACAACATTGTGGGAGTTGTACAATTGAGGGCCCACGAGCCCTCTCGGCAACTGTTGCATCGTGTTGAAACGAAGTCCAAGGGGTTTGGAAAATTATTGCACTATTGCGGCAATTTTTCGGCCTTGGGTCGGGAGAGGGAACGAAACACCCAATCACATTGAGAGTTTATTTGTGCAGCATGGCCTTATGAGCAAATATTGACGTGAAACTGCACTGATGGGATGCAGCATTGCCTCATGAGAGAATTTTAACGTAGGAAAGATAGGAGTTTATTTGTGCAGCACGGCCTTATGAGCAAATATTGACGTGAAACTGCACTGATGGGGTGCAGCATGGCCTTATGAGCGAATACTGACGTGAAACTGCACTGATGGGGTGCAGCAGCGCCTCATGAGAGAATTTTAACATTGGAAAGATAGGAGTTTGTGTGCAGCATGGCCTTATGAGCAAATATTGACGTGAAACTGCACTGGTGAGGTTCAGCATTGCCTCATGAGAGAATTTTAACGTAGGAAAGATAGGAGTTTATATGTGCAGCATGGCCTTATGAGGAAATATTGACGTGAAACTGCACTGGTGGGGTGCAGCATTGCCCCATGAGAGAATTTTAACGTAGCAAAGATAGGAGTTTATTTGTGCAGCATGGTCTTATGAGCAAATATTGACGTGAAAGAATTTCAGAGGTGAGAGCCAACCCACATTCTCTCTGGCTCAGAAACTGGCGCTGCCAAATTCCCCACTTTTTCCTTTGGTTGGCAGCAGCAGCGACGACCACCTCTTCACCGTCCATGGCGCAAACTGTAGTCGCCCGTGTAAACGAAACAATTGAGCAATTTCTATTGCTCAACTTTATTGGTGCAACACAGTGCAATTAATTCCTTGCAACATCTTGACGCAACACGAGGCAATTTTATTGCTTTGTGTTGCGTACAACTTTTCTAGTGCAATTTTTTTGGAGTTGCGCAACTTTTGTTGCTCGTGTAATCGGCCCTTAAGGTTTTCTACAATTTACATGTGTAAAAACGTATGATATTTTTAACCTACCTCGTCTGCCTAGTACTTTTGGAGTTCTTATGTTACAGGCTGTACCTATGTGTTTTGATTTATGCTGTAATTTTGTGAGTTTTTACGTCTGCAAACTCGAAAATAGTCTTGATAACAGAAATGTAACCTCTCCTGTAAATTGTCGTTCTGGTTAAAAGTGCACTATTAGTTTTATGAAACACCTGTAACCATCTGACATCTGTGAATATGCAATGTTTTGATGACATATCTCATATGACATCATCTAGCGCTGATGCCTACCAGGAAGGGCAGAGGGTACTTGTGACAAAACACATCCTATTCCACAAGATATGGGCACATCTAGGATCAATGCACCAATAGAACGATTCGTGTTATGCATAGGTAACAATCGCATATAATTACTAACTTATATTCTCATAGTTTCCTTATCTCTAATCTTACATTCTCAAGGATATTGTTTACTTCTCAAACACACAATGGTTACGTAGTCGTAACTATGAACCACCCTACATCCCCTAACCATCCCCTTGTTACAGAGAATGAAGACGTTTCAGGGGTTGTGTGGTTACAGGCAGGATATTATAACTATTATAATGAAAATACGTAAGATACTTTTCTTGAAAAGATGACAACAACTTCCTACGAGGAAAATGAACAAGTTCCTCAACAAGTTTCCTTATGGGACTTCAAAGACAGGCACATCACAAGAAAATCTTACATCAGTGTCTCAATTAAGCTAGGGGTCGAACACGTAACAGTAACATACCTGTAAAAAAAATTCTGCGAAGGCAAAATATACTGACTGACGTAAAGTTGAGGATTGCAGAAAAATAATTGATCTCAATATTTAACACAGATAAACAAGTAAAAACTCCAACTCCATCAGTGTTTGGATTAAGACACAGGGACACAGTTTTGTCAACAACGCAGGCTCATTTACCTATTGATAAAAAAAGTCCATAGGTAGAACAGGCTGAAAACGAATCGTAAACTCGATGGTGCCGCGCATGGTGGCATTTCTGGACAAGAGATCTTCTCTCGGATGCCCTTTCCACCTGTACTTTATTTATGACCTACTTATTGTTTAAAAAAATGATAAAATAATATATTTGATAGATTTATTAATATTAGATATTTATCAGGTTTTAATATATTTTTAGCAAATATTAAAGAAATTTATGTACCTATGGTTTTCAGCATAATTTTAGCAAAAAAATTTAAATGTCCTAGTTAATTGTTGAGAATTTAGTTTTTAGTAAAATTCTGCTGAAAAATATAAATTTAACGATTTATGGCCGTTTTTAGCAATTTTTATTGATTTTTTAGTACATTTTTCGAAATTTGACCAATTTAATGTGCTCAAAAATCGTTGGCCAATGAACTCATCCTTCGTTAGGAATGCTTGATTTTTTGGGGCAAGAACGGTATTTTTATCTCAATCCTAAGGAGAGTTATCGTCTGGAATGATATATATATATCGTGGACTGGCATTCAGAACTTGACTGCTTATTGACATCATCGATATATATATATGGTTAGGGGTGTCGGGGATTGGGGGGGGGGTCCCCCCCCCTCACTTTTCTCTGACTTGGGAAAAATAAGAGGGGGCAATAGGACCCATAATTTGAAGAGTCCTATCAATTCGGAAGTCTAAAACCAATCAAATCCTGATTTTCCCAACTATCCCAGGAATAAAGTATTTATTTATTTTCATTTGGTGTTTAAAGCTGGATTTTTTGTTCAAAATTTCCCAACTTGATTCAGCGTTTTTCATTTTTAAATGTATTTTGAACTGACATGCTTAGATGTTGTATTTATTCCATTAGGTACCTAATACCTAGGTAGGTTGGTACCTATGATGATGATTTCATTTGAAATATCCCAATTTTCCCCAAAATATAACTATACGGAACAATACGCAGGGTGATGAGTTGTGATAGTTAATAATGCCCATGATGGTAGGTACTCGAAAAATTGGTGAAGGTTGTCACTCTTAAGGTGTGTCCTAAGGAAAGCATGATGTGCAGATGGTTACCTACCACAGTTTGCAGTATCCGTGCATGAAAGCAATGGCGTGTCATCATCATAACATCACCTCCATCACAAAACCACACCAATCATATTAATAGAAAATAAAAACTATGGCTTTAATAAAAATAAATAAATTAAATAATAAAAATATTTATGATTTACAACTGAGTAAATCGCTTTGTATTTTTCTATAATTTCCTGAAAATTTATCCAGGTAAATTATACACCCTCCAAGTTTCGAATGAAGGTGTCTATTATTGCCATAATCTAAAACTAATGTTGCGGTCTTACTAAAATGGTCATTTTACAGAAGCGTTACACTTATGTAATACTTACAGGTAAATAGGTAGATATTCTGTAGCTACCTATTACTTCTAAGTGATGCAACAATATATATATATATATATATATATATATATATATATATATATATATATATATATATATATATATATATATATATATATATATATATATATAGAAACGAGGGTTTTTTGGGTGGTGGGTGGTGACCAATCTAGTCTTGTTGTTGGTTGGAGGTTTTTTATTGAAGAAAGAAGCTCTCCAACCAACAACAAGACTAGATTGGTCACCACCCAAAAAACCCTCGTTTCTATCGAATATATATATATATATATATATATATATTGTGGTGAGCTTCTGACTAGTCAAATATGAGAATTTTGAGGTTGAGAAATGATGTTGAGAAATATATAAATATATATATATATATATATATATATATATATATATGTATATACATATTTGTTTATTCAATTGGGAAAACTTGGTTCAATTGGGAATTTCATAACCCCCCCCCCCCCAGTATTTTTGTCTAGCGACGCCCCTGTATATGGCAATTCATAAAAAAAAATTGTTTCTGTATAAAAGAAATTATGAGAAGAATATACCTGTTTTTTGGTTTATTATTTTCAATAATAAGCCTATGTGATCGTGTAGCAAAAAAATTTTATAACCCCCCCTCAAACTTTGTCACTTTACGTTTCAAGGTGCGTAGAATCCAAATTTGAAATGTCCGTCCGCCATTTCGCCGTCCGGGCCTTAAAAGGCCTAAGAATTGACTTAAAAAACCGTTCTTTCGCACATAGACTCCATTTGGGGTCTAGTTGGTCCTAACGTTTAACCATCCCGATCGCTTTACTCGCATAGATGCTATGGGCCAAAAACGGGCGAAAAAGTGTCAGTGTTAGACAGACGAACGCACGCACGCCTTGTGGGTGGGTGGGAGAGAGTGTGAGGGAGGGCGAGGTGGAGGGAGTGAGAGGGAAGGGAGGGCGAGGGAGTATGGGGGAGGCAGAGGGAAGAGAGGGGAGGGGTGATGGAGTGAGAGGGAAGGGAGAGCGTGGGAGTGTGGGGGAGGCGGATTGAGTGAGAGGGAAGGGAGGGGAGGGGTGAAGGGAAGGGAGGGGAGGGAAGGCGAGAGAGAGTGTGATGAACTTAATTCCAATTAGAAGAGATTGTTTATGAGTATGAAAATACTCATAATTCTATTATATGCTTTATGATATAAAGCTTCACTTCCTTCGGGTGTCCCTAGACGGCCCCATTTATTTATTTTTTTTTTCCTCAACTTTACTATAAAGCGTAAAATTATGGGGTCCTGGAGCTGTAATGCAGTGAACGAGTGAACCAAATATTGGAAGCCCCGAGTTTCGATACCTAGTAAATATACTATAAGTGAGGCTAAATAATTACAGTCAGTTTTCTCTGTAGAAGGTCTGTATGATACAGAAATAATAAACCTTTGTGTAATAATTTGCAGCGTTTTTATATCTCAAAATAGTTTTCCAAGTATTATTTACCTACATTTTTGTGCACATTTAGGCCGGATTTATAAATGGCACTTGAAGTGTGGACGTTATCTTTCCTGACTTTTCAATATTTATTTTCAAGTGTAGTTTTGTTGTTTTGACGGAATTCGTTTGTCCATGCTTAAGATCAATCAACAATTTGTCAGCACCTGCTTGCTTTCTATAAGAAAATTTTGATTAACATTTGCTCGGAATTTTACAGAGATAAATAGTTAGAATTTTCTTTAAAATGTTTGGCATACCTTCCTTACAACTTACCTCTTGATCTACCAGGGCTATCACATTCTGTCAGCCTTCCATGGATTTTGACACGCGAATATTATTCCATTTCAGCTCCCATGCAAATGTCCACTCATGGATGTATAAAGCTCCACCACCACCACCATACGATGACTTCCTTATCAATCGTTATCACTTAATTTTCATTACCATTTCGGCTCTTCCTACTTGACAAGAAACTAGATTCTCTTTCCGGGTCCTCAGTATTGTTTCAACGATTTTCTAAGTGGTTCTTCATCAACCATTCTGTACACATCCTTATGATCTTGGTATGTAACAAATTTCACCTTAGTTATTCAGTGAGTACCCAATACATTTAATTTTTAAGGCTTTGAAGCAGGAAGGATGTCTTACAATGTTTGGGCTCTGGCAGCAATGTTTTGAACAAAGTTTCTATACCTATCAGTAATTTATATCATATTCTCAGTTTTACTAATTCTTTACCTTAAATTCCGCGCACCTCAGTTTTTTATTATGGGACATAACTGTATAATACAAGTGTATCTTCTACCCAACTACTTACATAGTTCGTCGCGACCTTGGTTTCATTTCCTCCTCAAGGCGACCCTGAGCCGGTAGATGGTTCCTTAAACGAAGCATTCTTCCTCTTCCCTATAAACCTGCCTTACTAATGAACAGACGTAGGACTTGCTTAAATTTATTGATGTCCTCAATGAAAGGGGCTTCACTACCAGTCCTAATTTTTGGAATTTAATTGCCTACGCAATTTTGTACGCAAAAATTCTTCTGAAATAGGAGATTAAAGGTATGGGAAGCTAGAAGACACATCGTGTTATGCACTCATGTTAAACCCAAGAATTCGTCAATTACTTAGTTGATGGACGATTTTCTCATGCAAGTGAGGACCAGCAATAACGAGTTTTCCTAGTTGAAATTTATAGGTACTAGGAAAGTTTCCATTGCTGTGCTGAACAGATTCAGCTCAAGCTGCTGTAACGGCCCAAAAATATTTGATACCTCGACTGAAGTTCAAACTCGCGTCGTTACAACTACGGGAAATTTCCCGAAGTTGCAACACTCCAACGATCTGAGCTATGAGGCCAGGGTGACCAAACCTCTTCGACTATGAGAGTTATTTTCCTGGAGCGTAACATTTCCCCGGAGTCAAATACTAGCTGCCTGACGAATGACGAAGTGAAACTGCAGGCCGCTGGCTCAGCAGATGCTCGCTGGAACAAGTCAGCAGTCTAGCGAGGTCATTGTCACTGTGTGTTTTGACTCAAGTGAGTGAGGGAGTGAAAGGTGCTAACGACAGGAAATGTGATGTTTACAGTCTTTTGGCTCGAGAGGGATTTAATTAATTATTGTTTCGTATGATTTCGGGTCCTATTTCAACTGCGCCACTGTAACGACGCGAGTTCGAACTCCTGTCGAGGTATCAAATGTTTTAGGGCGACGTGGGGGCATTTGTATTCCAACGGCAGAAGGTAGAATATAGATCTCACCAGTGAAAGGCGTAGTTGGTCTGTTGTGAACCCTATTTCCAACCCAGCAGTTTTGGTCCAGGCTGTTGACTTCTTCCAGCATAGCCCACTACACTGCGCTTGCGTAGTGAAGAAGTAGTAAGAAAAGGTGATTCCACAGTCTCCCAGTTCATATTTGGTGCAAGATAATGGTGTTTTCGCTGCATGATCAACATGATCCAAACACGAACTTTCTGCCCCACCAGAAGACAAAGTGCAGGTTGTTCTGCACATGCTCTCTTTAGAACTTTAGACAAACCGATATATCCTTCCTCAAACTTCTATAACCTTACACACCAAGAGCTTATAAAGGCCGTATCACACTAGCATTTTTCCGGCATTTTTAATGCCTAAATGTGAAGAAGAAGAAGTGTTTTTTTCCAAGGCCAGCTTTTTCGACCATTGCGCTTCCTGGCGGAGCATTTTTTAATTCACTTGGGAAAATTAGAATATGTTCTAATTTTTACCTCAAGGCGAAAAATGCTAAAACGTAACCCTTGGAAAGGTAACAATCCAATGGAAAACCCCTAGGAGCCCTAAACCTGACAGACTTAATAAAACTGCAATCCGCCAGAATACGCTGATTTTGCACTTATTCCTCTTCACCATTCTCTGTTGGCCTTGGAAAAAAGCACTTCTCCTTCTTCTCGTTCGAGCATTAAAAATGCGAGAAAAAAGCTGAAAAATGCAAGAGTGATACAGCCTTAATAGGATAGAGAGGACACGTGAGGGGGGAAGAAGACACTTGAGACTCCACCTTAACGGGGGGTGAACCTGGATAGCCAACGAAAAAAAACTATAAGAGTAACGATATTTGAGCAACAATAACTATTATCGATGGCTTTGGAGCATCGATGTACGTTATTGAAATCTCAAATCGAATTATTTATTCTGAGAATTCGCTTATTCTCCCCAAATCGTTCACTTCATAATATATTCAAACAAAATTATCATATCTGTTATTTCCCCCATGATTATTTAGGGTCTTCTGTTGTATATTCTCTCAACTAAACTCATTATTGGTGCAAGTCCGACGCAACTTTCAAAAGGAGGTTTTATGATAGTGTTGGAGTTTAACCCCCTCCCCCCCAGATGATTATGGGCTCCGCCCATTCGATAAAACTGGCTTCAGAGCTCCCTATAGCTTAACGTACACATGCCTTCTCTATCATATTATAAGCTCTTTGCTTACACAGAACAACAGCAGAAGGTCGGAGGGCATGAAAACAAGGTTTTGTTTGCTAAAGTTCCACTAACGTGACTCCATTTTCATTGATCTTCGTGTATCCATGGGTTACTGCCCTAAACATGTTCTCTAGCGTTTCCGCTGCCATATGAACTGAACGGCCATGGCGGTGCCCTTGCTCTGTACTGAACCTGCCCTGGTACACCAGTGGAAACAAATATATCATTGTCCCTCAATCCTCCTGCAGGTACAAACTTATGTTATACAGTGGAGCTGGTCTTAAATAAAATGCAAATTACTCTGCAATAAATACTTGACAGTGGAAAGCGAATGCAACTCGTAACATCATAATTTTTTCTTTCAATATTTGAAGTATTTTTCTGACCCATTAGAGAACAATCTCTGACGTGGTTTTACAGGATCTGAAGTTGGTAGTGAGGTAGTTTAATTAAAAAATTTAGTTAAGGTCGTTTACTGAAGTCCATAAAAAAACCGTAACGCTTTTTTCGTTTATGTGCCAAAGTAGAGACATAAATCCGCCACCTACCAAAGACAAACAACAACTGGAACATCAGAAACACTTGCATAGGTACCAGTCTGCAACACATTGGGACGTATTATGTCTTTTGTTGCAGACTCGTATGTGTTGCACTCGTATGCAAGCTCTAAGAGCCACTCAGCCAAATCATCGAAACACCAGCCCAATTAAATCATCAGAAATTAACAAGCGGTTGCAATCATGTTCACAGTATCAATTATTGAGAATGATCACCTGTGTGTAAACAATTATTCATATAACTAATTATGCTCATAACTCAGCTTGTTGGCCACGCACTTCGCAGTAGTTAACATAATATGTTTGGATAAATCGAGAGCTTACGAACGAATAGTCAACGAATTTTGTGGGATGAAAAACGACGAAGTACCCATTTCCCTAGCAACGAATCGGTTGTAATAGGAAATCATCAGAAAACCAACCGTAACGCTTGTTTTTTAACGCTTTTTCGTTTATGTGCCAAAGTAAAGACATAAAATGTCAAAAAAAAAAAAAAGTGGAAGCGAAAGTTTGACATTGTTGATACCTTCTAGTAATTGGGTTTAGTTATCAACATTCAGCAAGTTTTTAAATACAGAAATTCTCATTTTTATTGCGGAAGACAAACATTCTTCATGAAAACACGAGAAAGAGTAGATTCTGAGGTTTCCAAAACACTCTCAGATTCACTTTTTGGTAGGATAATGATGGATTTACATTGACGACATATATTGATTACAACTGCTACATCATCCTTCTGTACTGCATAGGATCAATCTCTAGCAGCAAAATTCTCTTTAGCAGTCACATTAGTTGTGATTTGATTTGATTGGGTAAATTCTATACAGTTTGAAACCAAACTTCTAGTTTCCAAAACACATCGACACTCATTTTTCTGAAGAATTTTTGAATTGTAATTAAATTTTGAAAGTAAGGGCTTGAAATGAAGAGAACGATTCCTACTCTCAAATCACAGCAGCTTGTCCTCACTATAAATTGCTTTATTTAGCTTAATATTGTTTTTGTTTAAATCTCTGTTCTGTTTTTTAGGTTCCCAAGATGAGGAGCGCTTTATCAAGGTGTATTCGCTCCCATGTTACCACCAAAATAGCAAGAAACTTCAGTTCCAACAGAAAGTTGGTGGTCTACGAATTCGGGGATCCTAAAAGCGTGTTGAAATTGGAGGAGAATGAGGTGGGGACTCCCAAAGGCGACGAGGTCTTGGTTGAGATGCTGGTGGCATCCATTAATCCAGCAGACATTAATACAATACAAGGGACATACCCCATAAAACCAAAACTTCCCGGTGTTCCTGGACATGAAGGTGTTGGAAAAGTTGTAGAAGTAGGTCCGGATGCTTGCGGTGTTGAACCTGGAGATTTAGTGATCCCAAATGTAGAGAATTTCGGAAGCTGGGAAAAATACAAACTTGTGCACAGCGAAGCACTCCTCAAAGTCCCATCTCATGTTCCACTTGTTGAAGTATGTGGTGTCTCTTCAAACACGAGCACAGCCTACAGGATGCTGAAGGATTTTGTGCCTTTGAAACCGGGGGACGCCGTAATTCAAAATGGCGCAAACAGTGCAGCTGGGCAAAACGTCATTCAGCTCTGCAAAGCTTGGGGTCTTAAATCTGTCAATATTGTCAGAAGTCGGCCTGACATTGACCAACTCAGAGATCATTTGAAATGTCTAGGGGCTGACGTAGTCTTAACAGAAGAAGAACTCAGAGCGACCAAAATGTTCAAAACCGGAGAGATGACCCCACCAAAACTTGCTCTAAACTGTGTAGGCGGGAAAAACGCGATGGAAGTCTTGAGAAACCTGTCACAGAAGGGTGTGATGGTAACGTATGGAGGCATGTCGAGGGAACCAGTCATGATCCCAACATCGCTGCTTATATTCAAAGACGTTTCGATCAAAGGATTCTGGATGACCAGATGGACGAGAGAAAACAGAAATTCCGAAAATCGTAAATCCATGCTTGACGAACTGTATAATCTCATGATTGACGGAAAACTTAAAGCACCGGCACATAGACTGATACCAATGGACGAGTACCCAACTGCCCTTGAGAGTTTAACAAACCCCAAAGGCTTTGCTGGAACGAAGTTCTTGATAGACTTTAGGCTGTGATAATATCTGATACTAGGTTATTATTTGAGGCATTTCGAACTTTGTTGTGATAGTAGATTAACCCACATTTGTTACCTTTCGTGAAACACTCACAATAAACCGAATTTCAATTAAGTTGAATTTTCTTTCACTGATGAGTTTGGTATAAACTCGTTCCTACAGAACAAAACTGATGCACGATTATAAAACAACTACAGTAGGGGGTAGTGGAGGTTAGGTTTAATAGCTGGAGATTCCTCAGTAAGTTTTCATTCCATGCCTTTATTAGGTGTGTTCCAACCACCCCTCTGAGTTCATGAACTCAGACGGGTTCCATGAGTTCATGAAACTTTTAGGTTCAAGAACCCGTCGGTGGGAACACTGTAGTTCACATGACAGTCAATGCACTAACTAGCGCTCCCCGCTATTTTAATGAGATTCATGACTTGCAAGGCAAGTGAGGAAGAATAAATTCAGAACGAATGGAGAAAGAAGAATAAACAAAGAAGTGAGGAACAAGAACAATTAATTTAGCGTGAAGGTTCGCAGTGAAATGAAATTTTTGGAAGGTTATGAAAGGTTTCCTTCAGTTCGAGTTCTCAAAACTATCCCTGAGCAGGACTGGAAAGTTCATGAACTCACTGAACTCAGTTCATGAACCCGATGCGGTGGGAACACCGTAGCGAGTGTTGAGTTCCTGAACTGAAAACGGTTGGAACACGATTCACGTGCGCATATGGTTCGGCAGCGAACCAGTTCCGTAAAGTTCATGAACTCGCGGTGGTTGGAACACACCTATTGATACATGCATCGAACACTTTTGCCCCTTGGGGCCTCTTCAGGACTATGTGTACATCTTGGTAGTAAAGTTTAATGGTGTGGCGTTGATGAGCACTGACTAGGTAGGTAAATTTGCAGCTATAGTTTAATTAATTAATATAGTTTTAACCCTTTCGTTGCTACGTCTGAATATATTTGGGGCGGAAGTGTCTTACATGCCATGCTATTCTCGAGAATACTCGGGCAACTACTTTGGTGTGCTATGCACGAATATACAGTAAACTCCCGATTATCCGCGTGTGCAACGAAAAGTGATAAAATACGTAAATATGATGGGAATCAGTAAAACAACTAACCCTCATAAAGTCATGGAAGAAAATCTTCCCCGAAATTGAAAAAAAAAAGTCGAACTAAATGAAGAAAAAATGACAAGGGTGAGGAGGATGTGGACATGCCAACTGCAACGCTGGCCGAGTTAGTAAAAACTGTTCCAGGTGGTGAGAACGTCAACGATAAGAACATTAAAGAGTGGTTGGAGTGTGACGCCAACGATCCCGGCTTTGAAAGGTTGTCGGATGAGGAAATCGTTCAAAAAGCAATGGGTGAGGTTCAGAGTGAAGAAGAGCGGCAAAGCGAGAGCGAAGAAGAAGATGCTAATGCACAGGCGCGGATGTTATAATGCACTGATTTTTCATGTTATAATTGTTTTCTCTTTTATTCTCTTCCATTTTCAACATTTTTGCGGATTATCCGCGATTTTTGTTATCCGCAGTAGCCGCGCCAATTCCGCGGATAATTAATCGAGAGTTTACTGTATTGGTGTTCGCTCCCTCGACCTACCGGTTGCGTCTTTATTTCATCGGTACCCCTACAGGGAGCAGCACTGCTTGGATCCAACGATGTTTAGGACAATTATTGCCATCTTATCTGCTTGATAACAGTTCGGTTTGTTTTGATTTCCCTGGCATTCACAAAAAATCAAAAGAAAGACATAAACGAAACGCTTGCATACGAGTCTGCAACACATTGGGACATTTTATGTCTTTAGTTGAAGACAAGTGTGTGTTGCAGACTCGTATGCAAGCTCTAAGAGCCACTCAGCTGATCCGGACCCTGGGCATCGTCACGTAAATGTGCTAAAGAGACTATATACGAAATTGCAGCTCCCTAGAGTGTATAGAATAGAAATTAGCTTTAACAGCCACTCATCTGATCAGGACCATGTGCATCGTCAAGCAAATGTCCTAAAGAGGCTACATTAGAAATTAGAGCTTCCTAGAGTGTTAAGTATAGAAATTACCTATTAAAATGATTTAACCACCGCTTCACAAATCAAACCGTTCTCGCAATATTTGGATCATCTGCTATGAATCAAATCATCGAAACACCAGCTCAATGAAATCATCAGAAATTAACAAGCGGTTGCAATCATGTTCACAATATCAATTATTGAGAATAATCACCTGAGTGTACACAATTATTCAAATAACCTTGCTCATAACTCAGCTTGTTGGCCACGCACTTCGCAGTAGTTAACATAATATGGTTGGATAAATCGAGAGCTTTCGAACGAATGGTCAACGAATTTTGTGGGATGAAAAACGACGAAGTACCATTTCCCTAGCAACGACTCGGTTGTAAGCGGAAATCATTAAAATATTTTCGTGAGCAATTTTCCGTGACGTTTTTTTAGTTTATGTTCCATAACAAAGACATAAAATGTCAAAAAGTGAACAAGAACTTTTGAATATTCTCGAAAATAGTGATGACAAAGATGAATTATTTCGTGATTTGTTTTCTAATGGTTTAACTGTGAATGGTTCCCCTTTGATGTTCCCTGTTGAGTTACCTATTTGCCGACGTCCCAATGATTCCAGCAGCGATTCTGATGACAAAGAGGATCCAAAAGCCGAAAAATATTCCGAAACTAATAACAAAATTCCGAACCAAATATTGTTTTTCACAATTTCATGGACAATAGAACTGGGGTTCTGGCCAGCAACATCAATCATCCAGATTGACCAAATTGCTTGTTGCTAGAAATATTTAGCTCAGAGAACCTGAATGAGCGTAGAAGCATCATAACATTCTACCCGAAAAATAATAAAAATGAAATGAAACAATGAAGGTAAATTTTTGGTATAATTTAAAATGAATTGTCAATGAAAAGTAAAACGCTAAAATGGGTAATTTTTAGCAACTCAATATGAATTCCTGAGTTGATAAAATGGTCAATAAACTCATCCACTAGTTGGCTGTCCTCTGATTCGCTGTCGGTTGTGGAATGAGGTTTGTGTGAGAGAGAAATTGAAGACTCCAGAGTTTTGCAGAATCAGATAGGACTGGGGTTTGGGAGGAGTGTGCGGTTGTGCATGGGGGTTGAGGAAGAGGTTCTGGATGGAAACGGCTTCAAGACCTTTTCTTATTTTTCCAGGTAATTTCATTTTAATGAAACGCACATGCCTCACTGCCAAAAACGCTGCAAATTATTACACAAAGGTTTATTATTTATGTATTAGACAGCCATTCTACGTAGATATCTTGTCCATAATTATTAAACGCCGCTTATATAGTATATTTAGTATCGGAACTCGGAGCTTCGGACCTCACAAATGGGTTCAATCCATTACAGCAGCGGAATCTCACAATTTTACGCTTTTTAATATAGTTGATAAACAAAACAATTTATTACCAAATCATCTTTCCAACACATAAAAGTGTTACCTATACTGTATATTGATATCATCTAATTGGTCAAATTTCAAAAAATGTGCTGACAAAATCACTGAAAATGGCTAAGAATTGTTAAATTGATATTTTTTAGCATAAGATTGGTCAAATAAAGTTTATCAACTATGAAATAGAACATTCAAAAATTTATGTACGAAATTATGCTAAAAACTTGAACTTCATTAAATTTTGTTTTAAAAAATCTATAAAATTGCAAAAAATAGCCTAAAATCCAAAATCTCTTTTTGGAAAGAAGAGTATCATTTACAATACTTTGTTTTCCATAAAATTAATAGCTAACATTTTCTTTTCACTCATAAATCTCCAATTTCTATACAACTTGAAATATACAAAAAAAAGACACTTTTTCACCTATTTTTGGCTCATAGCACCCATGAGAGTGGAGCGATCGAGCTGGCGAGAAGTTAGGACCAACTAGACCCCAAGTGGAGTCCATGTGCGAAAGAACAGATTTTTTAAGTCAATTCTAAGGCCTTTTATGGCCCGGACGGCGGACGGACATTTCAAATTTGGATTCTA
The DNA here is from genome assembly GCA_030762985.1 of Adelphocoris suturalis. Taxonomy (NCBI): domain Eukaryota; kingdom Metazoa; phylum Arthropoda; class Insecta; order Hemiptera; family Miridae; genus Adelphocoris; species Adelphocoris suturalis. The sequence goes on from CM061043.1 coordinate 7,818,231, forward strand.
CGCACCTTGAAACGTAAAGTGACAAAGTTTGAGGGGGGGGTTATAAAACTTTTTTGCTATACGATCACATAGGCTTATTATTGGAAATAATAAACCAAAAGGGGGGGAAAGAACGTTTTGTTGATTTACTGCAGCAATTTTTGAAGCCTTGAAGTTATAAAGTGCGCAGTTCATACAGAGACAAAAGGTTGTAAGATAAACAATGGAATAAACAGGAAGGGAAGGGTTTTTAGACAAGAAAACCATTGAATGAAAAATTTCCAATTACGCTTATTTGTTCACTGAGGAGGTTAAACCTTTTTATTAGGTGATCATAAATACCTGTTCTATCATTTGCTAAGAAACTTATTAAAATAGAGCGGCCTCATAGCGAAATAAAACGAAGAGACGCACTTGCCCGCCATAGTGATAAGTAATGCATGCATTACAGGGACGTCCCTACGAATGGATTGTAAATAATTTTGGTGAGAATTAAAATGAAAGAGAATGAAAAAAAAAAAAAAGATTTGAAACTTCCAAGGTTGCATAACTGGACCAAAATCATGACCGAACAAACAATAGAAACTGTCACAGAAATCAGATGAATATAGTAAAAATATCACGATATATAGCAATTACCCCCTTCCATCATGAAATTTGAAACTCCTGACACATTTTCCATAACTATACTAAATTCATAATGGAACAAAATAAGAATAACGAAAAACGGTCGAGATTTTTGGTTGTGGCAGCGCTTAAAAAAATCTGTAATTATCCCTAGACCAAATTCATATATGAACAAAAAAGAAAAAAAAAAACCACAAAAATCGAATGAGAATAGTTGAAAAATCATTATTTATTAGCATTACCCCCTCTCTCGATCAAATTTTAAAATCCTGACAAACGTTCCAAAACTATACTAAATTCATAATGGAACAAAATAAGAATAACGAAAAACAGTCGAGATTTTTGGTTGTGGCAGCGCTTAAAAAAATCTGTAATTATCCCTTCCAACCCCCCCTCGAAGCAAATTTGAAATTCCCAAAGTTTGGTGCATAACACGACTGAAATTGGAATCGAACAAAATAAGAATCACGAAAATCGAGTGAGAATTGTAGCCTGGATGGCGTCAACAAAATTTGTCGAAAAAAACACGTTTTTTTCGTCTTTACCCTCTCTATTCCTACTTTTCCATCGTGAAATACAAAATTTTCGAGGTTTGATGCACAACTAGACTAAAATTGGTATTTAACAAAGAAAGAATCTCGAGAACCGGTTGAAAATTGTGGCCTGGGAGCGTTGACAAAATTTGTCACACACGCACAGACATACACCTATGGGGTTTTTTTTCCACGTATTCGGTCTTAGAGTGGTCACGCATTTGTATGCGGTTATTTTTTTATGGATCGATTCCAATAGGTCGTCCCTCTAATGACAATGCCTTGCTTCAGAGAGAAGTCCTAAAAACATATAAAACAACTAGGTAGGGCTATTAAGAAAGTTATTCATTTACTTTTTAGAGGTCAATGGCTAAAATAATTCGTAAACCAGGACTGGCTTATGTGAAAATTTAGAGTCTACAAAATTTGTCACACATGCACAGACATACACCCATGGGTTTTTTTTCACGTATTCGGTCTTAGAGTGGTCACGGGTTTGTATGGTGTTATTTTTGTCTCATGCTTGGGTTGTCCCCTACCCCCTTGGATCGATTCCAATAGGTCGTCCCTCTATTGACAATGCCTTGCTTCAGAGAGAAGTCCTAAAAACATATAAAACAACTAGGTAGGGCTATTAAGAAAGTTATTCATTTACTTTTTAGAGGTCAATGGCTAAAATAATTCGTAAACCAGGACTGTCTTATGTGACAATTCAGGAAAATAATTTCAGAATAGTGTAGCTGGTCTTGAAAAATTGATGCTCTACATATATTAAATATTATTATATTGTATTAAATCCTATTTATCATAGATGGGGAATAAATAGTTCGATTATTATAACAGATATAAGCTAACTAATTCAGATTCATAAAATGTAATATCCATATTCATGGGATAACTTAATTAGAACTATCAATGTACACTTTTATTGTAATAAACAGTTTGGTAGTGATGCACACTCAGTAAATTTGTCTCTGAAAGTGATTGCTGATTGAAAGGAACAAAATTCATTTTCAAGATTATTTTGCTACATCAATGTATTCGTATAACCAAGCATTTTCAAAAATGTCAAATTTGGAGGTCGGCTGAGAGGCACGCAGACAATGTTTTCAACCGCAGCAACTTCCGCAAGCTGGTGGGGCGTTAGGCGGCCCTCTGATGTCGCTCATTCCATGGATGTTCCTCCTTGGTGGGGGCTTCGGGGGTCCGCTGTGAACGAGCAAGATAAATGCGTCAGCATAATATGAAGACTTGATTTATGCATTACCTACTCTCTTGCTGAAAGTGAAGGTAAACCAGTAATAACATGCATTGAATGAAAAATGTTGGGATTTTCCTTCCATTCGTTTCACAAGATCACGCCAAAACCAACAATCATACTATAGTATAATACAGGGTGTCCCATTTAAACGGGCCCATCGGGAAATTACAGCCTTACGGTGCGAGCTATCGAAAAATTGAACTGGACCTTTTTTATAGTATTTCAACTCAGCTTCACGATGCGGAAGCCCGATTTTTATTTTTCCATGTTTTAGGGTCTCAAATCATTTATTGAAACTTACGGTTTCCTCTTGACTCCCCTTTTTTATTGCTTTTTTCGATTTTAGGTTGAATTTGGAACGGAAAATGCCTCGTTGAAATTTTCTTTTTGGGGCTTCGTTTCTGAGTTATTCCACTTTTTGCGGAAGTCCGATTTTTATTTTTCCATGTCTCAATCATTGATTGAAACTTACGGTTTCTTCTTGACCCCCCTTTTTTATTGCTTTTTCCGATTCTAGGTTGAATTTGGAACAGAAAATGCCTCCTTTAAATATTCTTTTTGGGGCTTCAGAAAATACAGAAAATCGCCGATTTCTTTCAGACATTACCAACACTTTCTTACTATTTTCATCTTAAATTTTTGAGATGTTCACCACACTTTTGAAATCAGCATTAAACTATCCATCATCAGACCCCAGCGTCCATAATCAACAATCACCATCAGGGGGATGACATTACACTTGAACCGCTTACGATTTAAAAAAAAGTTTTCCAAATCGTCGTTTGAAAAAAAAAAAAAAAAAAAAACCTCAAACTGTTCAGTACTGTTACTCATTTATTAGAAGAACGTATGAGACGCCGTATTCTGGACTAATGTAAGGTTCGTTAAATAATAAAGATCATAGTGTAGACTGAACAATAAGTATCAAGAAGCTGTTGTTTTCTTGACCTTTGAATACAGTTTGCAGGAGAAGGAGCAGAGGCTGCAGAAGGAGCAGGTGGCATTTTCGATTTATCACAACACAACTGACTGGAAGTCTCCTTGTGGTACATTTTTTAAACTGTATTCTGATTCTGTGTGTACTGAACAGTTTGAGGGGGTTTTTTTTTTTTTCAAACGACGATTTGGAAAACTTTTTTTCAAATCGTAAGCGGTTCAAGTGTAATGCCATCCCCCTGATGGTGATCGTTGATTATGGACGCTGGGGTCTGATGATAGATAGTTTAATGCTGATTTCAAAAGTGTGGTGAACATCTCAAAAATTGAAGATAAAAATGGTAAGAAAGTGTTGGTAATGTCTAAGAGGCATCGGCGATTTTCTGTATTTCGCAAAAACTGGAATAACTCAGAAACGAAGCCCCAAAAAGAATATTTCAACGAGGCATTTTCTATTCCAAATTCAACCCAGAATCGATAAAAGCAATAAAAAAGGGGGGTCAAGAGGGAACCGTAAGTTTCAATCAATGATGTGAGACCCTAAAACATGGAAAAATAAAAATCGGACTTCCGCATCGTGAAGCTGAGTTGAAATACTATAAAAAAGGTCCAGTTCAATTTTTCTATAGCTCGCACCGTAAGGCTGTAATTTCCCGATGGGCCCGTTTAGATGGGACACCCTGTATATGCATGCTTGGAAGAACTAAAATTGGTGTGTCCTGACCGAAACACCATTGGGGGGGGGGGGGGGGGGGGGGGGGGTTGAATAATCAGCCAGCACTTTATTATTCAATTTTAATTTTTTTTAAAGTGAAATATCAACTCTTGTTTTGTTTGAATCATGACGAAAATAGTCTTAAGCCCCTTTTACACTGCCTGAACATCCCCGAGCATCGAGCATTGAGCATTCGTGATCGTTGCTCGCCAGTTTTCAACGAGCACGAACACAAACGAGCCCTTCTGTTCACACTGCTTGAGCATTTGGGACGATCAGTTGCTCGTGAGGATTTGCAGCAAACAGATGGTACCCGAAAGAAGTTATCTTGTTTTCCACGGTGTTGGACGACGTTGCTTGGCAACAGCTTCCCAGGCGTCATTTTTATTAATTTTATTAAAATAAAATTTATGGTCTTGCTGTCACAGCTCTGGGTGCTCCGCATACAGAGAAATGAACAAAAGGCACTTTTCATTTTCCCACTCCATCACTATAATACTTAAAAATCAAAACAAAACCACACACAAAATGGGAGAAGTGCACCCTTCAACACAAGGCGAGAACTAGATTCATAGATCACCATTTGACGAATCCCGGGGTGTTTACACACAACGAGCAGCGAACGAGCGTCCCTTTGATGATTCCCTGTAAAACCGACATCGGGTGGATCAGGTCCGAGCACAAACGAGCATTCACTTGGACCTTGATAGGCTCGCGGCGACTGTTAACACTGCCTGAGCCTCGAACGAATGCTCGTTCGTCACGCCTGCTCGCGTTACAAAATACCTGGGGGGGGGGGGGGGGGGGGGGCGTGAATGACACTTGTGAATCATCTGTAATCTTTCCGCCATTTCGGGAAATTATAACAGGGTCTCAAATTTTATTAGGTATTTTCGAAGTTTAGCACATTCAACAAATTACGAGACGCACAGTGTTTCGATCCTGAGGGTTTTGGTGGAAAAAAGTACGATCCACTAAAATTGAAAGTAATGCGTATTGCGGATTTATTAATTGATCCAACATTGGACACTAATTGAAACCTAATAGTCTTTATTGGTGAGGTTAGCTAAAATGTTAATAGAGCTATTTTACATGTTAATAAAATGAAAACCCGAAAATATTCATTCCAAGTTATATTTGAAACCTGAAGGCATAAACACACACGCACATGGTAGCGAGAGCAAAAACCACGACTAAACGCCCAGCATCCCCTAATATAAAGAATAAATAATACAAATATATACACATCAATCACTCTGCAATCAATAAATTCATTCCCATACCCGAATTCATCAAAGAATAAAAAAGAAAATCTAACGCATTTCAAGAATAACCTCACCACAAAATCCCAAGACCTGAATTAACAAATCCTGCTTATATAGACCATTGTGTGTATAGAATAAGGTGCAATCTAGTCCCAGTAACCTCTAAGGGACAAAGAATCGTTGTTCGACCTTCAGAACGGTGAGTCTACATCTCTCAATAATATTATATAGCAGTGAGGACGGACGGTTTTAAAAAAATCATAAAATAGTTAATTTTCACTCAAAACAAATTTATTGATGCAATCAGGTTCTCAAGGAAATAGCATTTGAGACAGTCAAGTGTGAAAAATCACATCAGGCATGTGGTGGCCGAAATTGTTTATGCAGTGCTGGAGGTGTTCTTGGAAGTTCGTGTAGACTCTATCCAACATAACCCTACATCGTAATGATCACCAACTTCTTTTTCCCTGAATTATGACGGTGACGTGTTCCAACCCGACGTGAGTGGTTCCAGCAGGATGGGGCGACCGCCCACACAGCCAGAGCATCAATGGACGATATTCGCCCTCTCTTCCCTGGTCGCCTTATTTCCAGGTTTAGCGATGTTCATTGGCCTCCTCGGTCCCCAGATTTATCCATATGCGATTTCTGCTTATGGGGACACCTCAAGGCTTAGAGTATACGAGAACAAGCCCCGAACTCTGGACGAATTGAAGGACGCAATTCGCGTGGAAGTCGCCCAAGTTGAGAGAGTATGTTGGAGATAACGCCCAAGAACACCTCCAGCACTGCATAAACAATTTCGGCCACCACATGCCTGATGTGATTTTTCACACTTGACTGTCTCAAATGCTATTTCCTTGCGAACCTGATTGCATCAATAAATTTGTTTTCGAGTGAAAATTAACTATTTTATGATTTTTTTAAAACCGACCGTCCTCACTGCCACACCCATTATAAACTTCCATTGTTTATACTAGTACATAATCCATTTCTATCTCCCGCATACCACCACGCATGCTCACAGAAAAAAAAGTTATTGCAATTCTCTCTATTAAAATTCGTTTTGGGGCTTTCTGAAACGAATCCTAGAGATTAACGCTTTTTCATAGATGAATAACAAATATACCTTCAAGACGATAACTCCTTAGGATTGAGATAAAAATTCTGTTATAGCAGCTACTAATCAAGCTTTCCAAATGAAAAGATGAGTTCGTTAACCAGCACTTTTTGAGCACATTGAATTGCTCAAATTTTAAAAAATTTGCTTAAAAATGGCTCAAAATCGGTAAATTTTTATTTTTTAGGAGAATTTTAGTCAAAAGAAGTTTATCAACGATAAACTGGAGCATTAAAAAACTAGGTGCACAAAATTGTGCTGCAGAATGTAAATAATCGAACAATCTACCAAAAAAACTGAGGAAAAAATCTAAAATCTTTTTGAAACGCAGAATACTATATAGAAAGAATTTTTGACAATTTCTTAGCACTCAAAATTCTTAAATTTCAAAAAAATGTAACAATATTTTACAATTTACGAAAATTTGCTCTTACGATCATGCCGCATGACTATAACTTTTTCTTCATTCTTCTTCGGGTCTTTCTTGTCCGATTCCCTTTTCTTTGGTCTTTTGCAGTGTTGGCTTTATTTCTCGATAAAGCCTGTTCGTATCTCTCCTCCTCAGAAACCTCAAAACATGAGTCTTCTGAGTAACTGAAGGAGTCTTCACCTTCTGATGGATTGGGTAAATCTTTTAAGAGACGGATTTGTTCGTCATTCAACCCTCTGGGCGTTCTTGCTCGAGGATTCTTAGTAACAGGGATTCTGAAAAACGAGTTTACGGACACACGAAAAAAAGAAAAAAAAAACTTGTTCTCTATCTTAAGGAAGGTTATCGTCTGGAAGGAGACACAAATATCAGTTATGATCTACTTTGTTGATAAACGAAAAGTTTGAAGGCCTGTGGAACAGAGGGAAATAACGACACCTCTCGGGGAAAAAAAATTAAGAAAACAAGTAGATCAGTGCTCACGAAGTGAGTCACACGATAGTGCATTTTCTTGTAAGAAGATCCGCGTGAAATAGACACTTCCTGCGTTGAATAGGAAACAAAATGACTTTGGAGCTGATCGATGACCTCTCATGCGTCTTCAGCATTCTCCCTTGAGCCTCCCTCTCAAATTCCAGCTTTCTGCGTCGGATAGGAGACGAAATGGCTTTGGAGCTCAATCAGCTGATCAACGACCTCTTTATGGATGTATCCCTGACACATCCTTACCAAGTTTCATCAAAATCGGACATCAGGAAGAGGCATTTAAAACGATTATTATAGGATATACAAACATCAACGGACAAAGTGAACACAATAGCTCATTTTTCCTTTTTTTAAAGAAATTGTGCTAAAAATACCGTATGCACGAAAATTTTTAAACGATAAGAAGATAAGCAGTCCATCCATCCCTGTATTTTACTATGTTTGTTTCTGAGGAGAGGGTGAATGTGGTATAAATAGTAGCATCAACCTTGATTATAACTACTAGTTTAATCCTTACCTTGTTTACGCTTCCTTAGTTTCTCTAATGCATCTTAGATCTCAAATCGTATTCAGTTGAATTTCGTAGAATAAAGCATTTCTAAAGGTGATTCTAATAATCTCATTTGCCACAAAGGGAAAATAGGGGGAAAATTATCAAGGTAAATACAAGTCAAATTGACGTCCTTGCAAAGGTGGCTTATTTGTGGACGTACGTAGAAATGACTTGAAATGATATATTGGTGGACTACACTCAAATGTTGGTCTACAGAGAAAGCAAGGATGTCACTACACAATATACCTACAGTCAACGAGTAAAACTTCATGATGGGCTTCTAGAAGCACTCTTGTCATCGCAAGCCGGACATATGGGAGAGGGAAGAAGGGAATGGAGGGGGTGGGGTGTGTGTGGAGGGGGGGGGGGGGGATTTGTCAATGCAAATACACGTCAAACCTGCGCAGTGCACCTCAATAGGGTTAATTAATAGATAACAGCGTCATGTGAACAGAGATCTAACCAGAGAGGGTTAACCCAGGTAACCATCCATTACTTCACACATTTACCCACCCTGAATGCTGAAAATTATTTTTCGACGTTTTCCCAACTGTTACAGATTAGTCGAAACACTGTGACATTGTGAACGAATGAATAGGTATCCATTTTATTATTTCAGATGTTTGCACAAAACACTTACCGAGGTCCTCCGCCGCCACCACCACCGCCTCGCCAAAAGAATCCCCCTCCTCCACCACCGCCGCCACCACCTCCACTTCCTCTGGAGGCTCCCCCTTTGCCAAAGTTGTTATTTGGTTTGTCGTTTTGAGTCCAAGGGCTGATCAGTGTCTGGAAACTAAAAAGAAAAAAAATTAAATTCAACATTATATTTTGTATCGTGATCTGGGGGGATTTCAGCCAGGTTTTGTAGGAGTGCGCCCAGGCCGTGGAAAATGGGTAGGAATGCACCCGAACGTGTTAGGCACTAGTGAACCCAGAATGTATGAGTGCACCCAGGCACATAAGGCACGAGTGAACCCAAGATGTACGAGTGCACCCGAAATTGATGCATTGGACATGGAGTATGATTGAACATAATAAGCATATAAAGTAAACCACAATTAGCAAGTGACATCTGTTGGTAGGTACTACAAACATTGCGTCAAGTACCTTGGAAGGTGGAGTCGATGTATCGTCAGCTCTTCTCTTTACGGCGGTCTTTAATTTACATTTTTATTGATTTTGAGGTATAGCTTCGTGGGTATGGTCTTCATTTGCGAACACAACGTCGTTCCCTACCGTCTTCAAGTAAGATTTACAAGAGGTCAACTTCCGTTGACTACAAATCCATCGCCTTTCACCACCTTTAAGAGTCTTCTTCCTTCGATACTCTTCATAGTGATATCATTGTCGCCGACGAAGTTGTTAAGCAGTGGTGCTTAGCTAACTCTCTGATACTAAATGAAGACAAAACCCAATCATTAGATCACCAACTCAACGGAAGAACTGAGCAACACGTTACCTTTTTGGGAGTTATAATTGACAATTGATTGTCGTGGCGTAATCACGTTGAACATCTTGTTCTCAAGCTCGCCTCGGTGCTGTTCATGCTGCGTCGTTTGCTATCTTCAGTATCCCCCGCAACTCTCCTTTCCGTTTATTTTGCCTGTTTCGTCAGTAGAGCTACTTATTGTATTTTGCTCTGGGGAAACTGCTGTCATACTGCCGAGGTTTTTAAGCTTCAAAAAAGAGCAGTTCGAATTTTGAGGGGGCTGAATTGGAGTCAGAGCTGCCGTAGTCACTTTAGAGACCTCGGGATTCTGACAGTTCCAAGATACTATGTTCTGAATTCCCTTCTGTTTGTTCGGGAGCGTACCGACTCAATCATACAAGGTAACGATGTTCATCAATATCCCACCAGAGGCAATAATAATTTACGCCCACCAGCTGCTCGCCTTACGACAACGTTGACAAGTGATCCGGTACAGATGGGGACTCGTCTTTTCAATTGCTTACCGGTAAAAATTCAAATGCTTCCAGCTAAAAAGTTCAAAAGTACTTTGAAGCGAGCCCTGATTGAGATTGAACTTTATGAAGTCCTTAGTTTTTTAAATGTGAATTGGAGAAAATATGTACCTGGCTGAATTACCATAAAAGTTTTACCTTATGATTCTCTAACAATTTTTATTATATTTTTATTCGTGTCATGACTTAATTATCAGTGTATTGTTATATTTATTTTGTATTAATGTATTTTGTATATCTGACGTTTGTATTGCCTCATTCAGGGCTTTACAAAGAAAAAATATATCTATCTATCTATCTTTTGAAAAACGAATTTTAAGTCCCCGCAAAACATCACGTCGATTTTCTCGGCTGCTGCCTTCAACGAATTCGGTGTCGCACATGACGCTCTCACAAATTAATAAAGGTATACTGAGTAAAATACTCGATCGCTGTAGGAGTGGTAATCAAAACCTCCCGGTCTTGAGTCCAGTGCTTGAGCTCCTGATGACATAATATCTCCGGTCTGGTCAAAGATGAACAATTTGATGAATCCCCGTACGAGTTTTGCGAGAGGTACCTAACAGGGTGAAAGGTAAGCGGATATTAATCAACAAAAAACAGGCAGATATTAGACGGGCGTGTAGATAAAACATTGCCGCCAGAAATGCGTTGGGGTACTGATACATCCAGGGTTCACTCGTGCCTATCACGTTCGGGTGCAATCGTACAATCTGACGAGTTGTTTACAACTACTTTCACCGCCGCTGGGTGCACTCATGCCTCGACCCATTTCAGCCATGCCAGGGATGGTTTCAGCCAGTAAGGGCCGCCACATCTCTAAGTCGGGCCCGGGACCAGATTCTGGCCACGGGCCTCTTCCCCCCCCCCCCCCTTTTTTTTGATGGAACAAACTTTGGACTTTGGACTTTGGATGGCTATGATAATTGTTAAAAAAAAAAAAAACGTTGCCGTTGGGGGTGTCTAGCCGCTAGTGGTTTGTGTTCATGATGGTACATTTATTGTAAAATGAAATCTGGGGGACACCCCCAGACCCCCGGATTGTTAATGTTAGGATCAAGGATCAAACCAATGAAACACAGAATGTGTATTTCGGGGATTCCCCGGAGGGCTGGTGGCAATCTGGTAAGTTCGGCCGAAGTTCATTCCGCGTTCTTGGAATCCAGCGCCTTGGATTGTATACCTACGTGACGTAGACCCTTCCCGGAGATATTAACGTTTTATAAGGTGGCAGGCAACCCTGTGACCAATAATTGTGGTGTGAACTTATGAGTTCCAAAAACAAATAGAAGCATGGAGGCTCAGGTAAGTCGTTGAACAATCCAACTATCGTCTGTATACTAATTTTCAATAAGATGGGAGCAGTAAGTTAAAAAAGTCGTTAAGCATGTTAGACATGGACCTATGTTTCACAACTCAATGTCCACATATTGCAACGCATTATACTTCTCAGTAACGAAATCTCCCTTCTTCCTTCGATGATTTTCCATGTAAGCCATTACTTTGGGCTTACGTGACCGACTGCTCGTCCCCTCCAAGGAAGGGTAGGGATGGTTAGGAAAACCCTATGGCCAGGTAGAGTTGGAGCATTATCGTACAGGACGCCTTCGCGAAAGTCGTGTTTTGCAATTATACTTACAAATTCCGTTCAATTGTGTCTTTAATTAAAACACCCACTTCCTGATGAATTAGTCAAATAATCATAAAGATTACAAGCAATCCAACTATCGTCTGAAACTGTCAATGAAATGGGAGCAGTACGTACCGGTCTTTCTTACCTAGGTACCTGCTTATTTATAATAGTTATAATTAGAGATGAGTCGATACCAAAATTTATTGATTCCCGATACCGATACCTACAAAATCGATTCCCGATTCTCGATACCGACACCATCGGCGCATAATACCTAACTTACCTGTAGGTGAAAAACAAAAATTCCTCTTGAACTACTAATATATTCAAATTAGAATTTACAATATATTCTAAAAAATTGATCCCAATATATTTGCAAATTAGGTAATTTTTAAATAAAAACAAAACAGGGTGACGTATGCAAATGAACTACTGCTTATTAGAGGTGTGCGAAGTTGTTACGTTTTGGTCGCGGATGGAACGGCTACACGACGAGCGTGGGACGGTTACACAAAGTTGTTACGTTCCGCAAGTTGTTACTGCACATCTATTGATAGCCTCTCGCAATGAATACTGGCACCAATAGCTTACCGTTCCGTCGTAGATGAAGTTATTAGTCTAATTAGCTAATATATTTTCCATCTCTATTTATTGTCATTAAGAGTTCTTGTTCCAATGAAGCTTTAATGCTCTAGTTACTTATTAAAATTAAATAAATTTTAAAGATTGATTCTTATTACAAATTCTAAATTTCAGATTTATATTTTCATTCAAGGCTTTAGTTAATTTGATTTGTGCGAATACAAAATTTGATATTTTTTTGTTATCTATCAAGCATCAATTAATAGGCAACTTTTATTGCCTCGGATTGATTTCTTTCTGAATAAAACAAGTTAAGCAGACTGACTTGGTTTTTTAGTTTTTTGTCGGTAACTGTACTTAAGGTTATTTCCAAATAAGACTGGCTCTAGGCTTTTATACTTGGAAAACATAGCTTTGTCTAATGCTTCTGTTGTCACAAACAAAATAACACAAGCCTACTTGTAAACAAAGTTATAATTGTAAGTTGTGTTTTGGACAATTCATGTTTCGCAACTGCTAACTTCACACAACGGTCGCACGGTTCAACCATCTTCGTTGTTAGATGGTTGCAATAGTACTGTAGTGTAATATAACGCCCATCACCGGGCGGTATCGGTATCGGCTTTAGGCGATCGATACCGATACCAATGCCTAAGAATCGGTGTCGGTATCGGGAATTGACTCATCCCTAGTTATAATAATATTATAATAATGCTTGCCACTATGTATTATATTTATATGAATATTATATTATGGATATCGTTTTTCTAGCCAAGCAAAAACAACATCCCTCCCAACGGCCTAAAAGTTTCCTACTCTTACTGCAAGGGAATGGGAGTGAAGGAAGGCGAAGGAAGTAGGTGGTGGAGCGGACGCGCAGTGGGGGTAGCAGCTCGTACAGGAGAGGGGTGGGGTTCGGGGGGGGGGGGGGGGGGGATCTTACGGACGGACGCCTTCAAACCAAATAACCCTCCGTAAAAACACATTCTGTGTTAAAAAAAACTATTAAACCTTCTCTAACCAAACGAAAAATCATTTATACTTCCTACCAAGGTTCAGTGTTCGAATAAGAACACTTGAGGGGCTGAACTCTTACTACTTCACTACGTTTTATTCAACATTTAATCAAAATTAAAGTGTAACTTAAGAATTGAAAATTCAAGTATTCATACTCTAGTAATTACCAACCAATTACAAAACCATAAAAATGCCATAAATTACCTTGAAACAAAAATTCTATATCCAATCAGTCATAGGATTTTTATTTTAACTACTTTAAATACAATTGTTTGTGAATAGAGGGCGTATTCAGATAAGTTCCAATTTACTCATTCCTCAATTGGACGATTGTGGCAGAAATTATGATTGACTAAATTTCATATACAAGATGGCTGAAGGAATTAATTGAAACAATGATTATGTTTGAAAGAATACATTTATTAATTTTGAAAAAATCTACAAAAATATAATTGTTTTATTACAGTTTATCTACTTGTAATGAAGCTATGCAGTGAAGAATTAGATTTATAACAACAAAAGATACAAGAATTATTTAGTGAAAAACTATCAAAAATATGAATTAGTAAAATGAGAAATTTGTTTTGTTGAGTTAGGTATAATAGCATTCTGTGATTGTAATTATAATTGTGGAAAACTTTTTAAATATAGAAAACTGTAATTATAATAATTTCATGTTTTATAAAATGAAACATTTTAAAACTAATAAAGTGAAGTGAGGAAAATTGTATTTGCATTTGAAAAATGCACTTAAAACTTTCGTGCCTTTTTAAGTGAAAATTCTTTAATAACCTTAGAAAAGTCAAGTTTGGATGCTAACTTGTGCTTAATGCTGAGAATGGCAAGGGAATTCAACCTTTCTTGGCCCATGGATGCTCTCTCCCAAGTCTTCAGTCGAGTGCCTACTGGTAAAGACGGTTAAGGGTAAAAGTAATATTTTGGGCCATCGCAATCATTGCAACTGTTTGAGATATACAGTATGATGTAGTAAATCAAATGTAATCTGATCAGGGCCCGTCAAGTGTAATACACTCTGTTTTATGTAGGCCTAAAAATTCTAAAATTCTTAATTCTAAATGATTAATTTACTAAACACAGGACCGGACCGGGCCCCCCCTGGGCCCGGGGCAACAGTACCCACTTGCCCCCCCCTTTGGGCGGTCCTGCAGCCAGTAAGTACCTACACCCTTTATTTTCACACTGCTACCTACTGGATGGTCGTATAAACAAAAACTTGCTTTCTGCCTGATCCCTAGTTGTATACCTTTCTTAATGGTGACGAGATTTTCCCACCAAGAAATAGTTGGTTGGCCACCTTTTCGCTTTGTGAAGAACAGCAATCTGCAGCTGAAATCACCTCACGTCATGAGGTAAATTCAGTCACGATATGAAATTTCTTTTCTACAGAGAATGCTACAATATATGTTTAAATTTTTAGAACTCAAAAACGAGTAGAAAAAATCGCTAATTTTGGCTGAAATCACCCCTCATAACCGGTATAACCTATAAATGGGGCTAGTTGTATTTTAAAACAGCTTTTAAGTACCTATAAGAAACTGGAAGTTAATGAAGAACGTTTATATTTCCATGACAAATAAAGAGTTAAAATGATAAATCGATTTTGACGGTTAGGGCATCATCAGTAAAAAACAATGGGGCTATTCATGGTGCAATAGATTCGACTTCGAATAATCAAAATTTGAGTTTTGACGGGTTCTAATGCTCATGCAGGGGGTCATTTACAATGATCAGATTCACACACACAGGCTGAAGCCTTAGAAAGTTAAGTCGAATCATCGAAAGTTAGCAACGATCCTAGAGGCTGCTTGGGGAAACATCCTCATCAATAAAACACTATTGTCACTCTCGTTATTCAGATATACTGACGCGTCAATGAAGTTTTAAGTATATAGATAGACAATTTTACGTTTGTCGATTTAAAAATCCATGAATTCGATTTTAAAAATGTTCTATGCCCCTTATAACTCTAATTCAACACTCTACAATAGTCCAAGTTTTTCATTAACTTTTCCCTTTACATCATTAAAATGGGTTTCCACAACTCCGCCGTGAGTGATTTAGTTTTAATTTAGTTTGTAAATAAAACAAGTAAGGACTTACTAAGCAACGATGAGGTCAACAACGGCCCAAAGTATACCCAAAGCTTTTTGAATCCCCCATGGCTGACTGGAGAGTACTTGCCCATCTGCAAATAAACAGCAATAAATTGTGAAACGACATTCTTTTAGGTAAATGTGTATTATGCAGGTGTCCCAAAAGTAACCCCCCCCCCCTCCCGCCGACAATATTTTCTCTCACAACTTTTCAGCAGCAGAATGTGGATCCGCGCTGGTCCGATATTTACCCAAAAACTATTACGATGAACCGCAGCTCACTTGCTCTTCTGTGAGCACCAGCTCAGTAGTGAGCGACTTATCTCTCATGTATGTTTGAGATGCGACTATCCAGACCACCAAACTACACACATCATTCTGACCTATTTGTCCAACTAATCTATACAGGGTGATTCCCTCGCAGATGCAAACAAACATTTGGGTGAAACTACATCAAAAATGTAGTAAAATTCCGCCAACCGCACATTTTTATCTCAATCCATACTCGAGATATGATTTTTTAAATTTTTTTTTCAGAAAAACCGTGTTTTTTCTTTTTAAACTCGGATTTCTCCACTTTTCCTCACTTAATTTTAACTTTCAACCTCATCCTATAAGAATAGTGTACTTGGGTTCTTAAAAAGTACCATCCGAAGACCCTCACATCAGCTCAAACATTGACGATTCTGAAAAAATTATATTTCTGAAAATCTTCAAGACTTTACTACTCTTTTAAAAAGAATCCTGGAAACTGGCAAATCTCATGAAAACTGCTTCATCTAATATGCTTTCCAACGGTATCATCAATTTTACTTTTATTTTGTTATTTAGGGAAGAAAATAATGTTTTAATGTTAAAAAAGTTCGAGTAGTATCGAGTTTTACACTTTAATTAACTAGTTTTACCCCATAACACACATACATTTAATCGTAACAAACAAACTAAACATTTGAGATTTTAAGTGTTAAACTCGATTATAACGGAGTTGCAGAGATCTACAAATATTGTTACCATTCGATACAGCGTGAAAAAATACATAGAAACTCCATACTCGTAGGTTCATGGAGGGTCATCTTTCGAGAAAACCAACAATTTCATTGAAAAACCCACATTTTTTAACATTAAAACATAATTTTCTCCACTAAATACTCGTAACAAAATAAAAGTAAACTTGATTATACCGTTGGAAAGAGTATTAGACGAAGCAGTTTTCGTGAGATTTGCCAGTTTCCAGGATTCGTTTTGGAAGAGAAGTAAAGTTTTAAAGATTTTCAGAACTATTATTTTTTCAAATCGTCAATGTTTTCAGTTGATGTGAGGGCCTTTGGATGGTACTTTTTAAGAAACCAAGTACACTATTCTTATAGTAACTTTAATGCTGAATTCGAAAATGTGGTCAAAAGTTAAATTTGAATGAAGTAAAGTGGAGAAATTTGAGTTGAAAAGGAAAAAACCAGGTTTTCCTGAAAAAACCTTTAAAAACCCATATCTCGAGAACGGATTGAGATAAAAATATGCAGTTGGCGGCATTTCACTCCATTTTTGATGTAGTTTCTCTCAATTTTTTTTGCATTTGCGAGGGAATCACCCTGTATAGGGGTCAGCAGAAATGAAGCCGCCAACTCCTTGTCCAATGCAGCACGACAAAACTGAGCGTTTTTTGATGTTCGGGAGCCATACACTGATATATACGGCTGTATTCATAGAAACCTGAAAGTTCATTGGCAGCAACTCTATGATGAAGCCAGAGAGGGTACCTATCAAGATACCGGGAGATGAATCCTCGAATCGCGGTTAAATCTTGGTTCGCTCAATTTGAATTGAGTGAACACGAAGTACGAGTGATTGCCCGTCTACGTTCCTACCATGGCTTGTGTGGTGCTTATTTGAGCAGAACAGGAAGGTCGAACCTCACAGCTTGCGGATATTGCCACAATGAAGAAGACGATCTTAAACATAGACTGATGATATGCCCAAAATACTCCGGAGCAAGAGGTAGGTTATGTGATGTATGCGTAAAGCACATGGTGAATCCAATGAACTTTCAATAAATTATTCATTCTAAAAATGTGTACATTTATAAGGCATTTTTTTCTTTTATACAAGAAGTTGATGTAACAATTATACAATTATTAATTCAAATTTGTAAATTTTGTACCTAACTACCTATTTTTGCAATATACTTAACCATGGCTATGGCTAATGCCAATTGAAGAGAAACAAATCTCTATTGGACCTTTTCCGTTAATGATGTGTATACTTTGGTGGTCTGGATGCTCGCATCTCAAAAATACATACTTAACATCAAGTAGTCAATCCCTTAGAAAAATTTCAGAGATATGCAGAGTGTTCACACTCAAGATCGTTAACCTCCTAGGAATCGATTCTACAACTAATTTCCAAAAAAAGTTCCTCTTCGCAGCTTTTTTTAAACCCTCAATTTTAGGAGTTTTTTCGCTTTTGAGTTTTTTTCATGTTTTTGACTTTAAATCACTAAAATGGCCATATCTCTCATAACTTCCAATGTAAACTTGAAAATAGGTAAATCTTTTGAAAGAGCGTTACATTTTCCATATCTCCAAAGTATTTGAATTCTTTTTCAGTAGGTCAATTAGGCGAAAAAATGGAGTAAACATGTAAATTTCTCATTTTTTGAAAATTACTGTTTTTTTAAGGTGCTTTAAGTATTAAAACAAAATTGTAAAAAAACGTACGCGTTGCAGGAAAAACTTGTCTAAAATCTCAGCTTTTCAACGGTATAATCAATTTTTATTTTACTTTGTTAATTGGGGGAGAAAAGTATGTTTGTATGTTGAAAAACGTGGTTTTTTTCTATGAAATCGAGGGTTTTCGTGAAAAATGACCCCCCCCCCCCCCCCCCCCCCCCACAAAGAAAGTACTAGTTTGGGTCCGGATTCTACATATTTTTGTCACGCTGAATCGAATGGTAACACTCGTAGATCTCTCCCACTCCGTTACAACTGAGTTTTACACTTTAACTAACTAGTTTTTAATTTATTTGTTATGCTCAATTTTATGTGTTTTTAAGGGTAAAACTTGTTAGATAAAGTTTAAAATTCTATTATAACGGATTCGGAGAGATCTGCGAGTGTTACCATTCGATTCAGCGTGAAAAAATACGTAGAAACCTACCTCAAATTAGTATTTTCTTAGGGGGTCATTTTTCACGAAAACCATCGATTTCATAGAAAAAACCACGTTTGTCAACATACAAACAAACTCTTCTCCCCGACTTAGCAAAGTAAAATAAAATTTGATTATACCACTGGAAAGCTGAGATTTTGAGCAAGTATTTCCAGCAACGCGTGCGTTATTTTAGTTTTGTTTCAATAATTAACGCACCTTAAAAAAGCAGTAATTCTTAAAGTGTGAAATTTACATGTTTAGTCCATTTTTTCGACTACGTGACCTACGGTAAAAAGAACCAAATACCTTAGGGAGTAAGGAAATTTAACGCTCTTTCCAACGGTATACATACTTTTAAGATTACATTGTAAGTTAGGGGAGACATGGCCATGACTCCAAAAATTGAGGGTAAAAATATTGCAAGGATGAACTTTTAGTAGGAAAATAGTTGGAATCGATCCCTAGATGGTTAACAATCTTGAGCGTGCACATCCTGTATACCTACGGTGACCATACGTCCCGATTTTAATGCTTGTACCCCGGGGACCCGAATTGGGAAAGAAATGTCCCGATTTTCGCCAATAAAGATTTTTTCAAAACAAATCATCATCAGTCTGGAGTCTGGAAAAACGAAATAAGCGTTCCTAATCTCAAAACTCTTGTAGAATTTTCTCTTTCTTTACCAGGAACAAATGCTTCAGTCGAGCGAGCTTTCTCATTGATAAACAACTTTTGGACCGCAGAAAAATCGACAATGGCACTAGACTGTGTTAAAGCATTACTAATTGTCCAAATGAACAGTTCTTTGTCGTGTGCTGAAATGTACTACAAAATAAGAAAAGACAACTCCTTGCTGAGAGCACTTTCCTCAACGCAGAAGTACGACTGGAGTAAAAAGAGTACCCCTGACCCTAGTGAAAAACTACAACATGAACAATGATGTAAACAGACTGCTCTGTTAACTTTTATTTTTTCATTTTTTGGAAAATTAATGTTTGTTTATTTGACTATAAAAACTTACCTGTTGTTCGTAAAGTTCAGTTTGTTCGTGCAAAAGGTACATATTCTCTCTGTGTATGTAATAAACTTCTTGAAATTATCTTGTCATGTAATTCTTAGTGCCACATTCTTTAATGAACACACATTACATATTTTTAGTTTGATACGAAGCTCTTAATAAACCAATGTTTGAATGGATGAAATAGGCTTAAAAACAAACTTTTAAATGGTAAAAAATTCAAACTTAAGGGGGTGGACCCCCGGACCCCCCCCCCCTAAGGAGGGTATTCTATACCCCTCAGACCCCCTTGACAGTTCTATCCGTCCCGATTTTGCTTAAGATAAATATGGTCACCGTATGTATACCACTTTCTTCTTTTTAGTTACATATAGGAATGCCTGTTCTAACATGTGTGTTCATGTATGGGGTCTTTTCTGTCCCCATCCCCGCATTTACAAACTATGTTCTATAGAATGGGGATTGATCGGGAATGTTCAAATAACTATTTATAACTACCGCATAATATGTATGAAAGGACGTTTCCAGTATTTGATGAGATTAGATAAGGGTTATCGCAAACAAGCCTATGCACGCTTGATATTTATGTTCTATTGTTCTAAAAACTGTTCCCCAATCATTTTTACGTCCACTGTGGTAAAATAGTTCAGAATGATGTGTATAGTTTGGAGGTCTGGATGCTCGCAAGCTCGAATCTCAAAAATACATAACATCAAGTAGTCAATCCAGATGTTTGTATATAGTAAAAATACAGATTAATTGGACTTACAGATCAGAATGAATGAATGGTAGTGAATTAACGGAAAAGGACCTTATTATTAACAAGAACAAGTTTTCATTTTATGTATAATTTCAACAATTTCAGAAAAACAACTTTTGCTCTTTTTCTATAGAAAATTGTTATTGCGATTGTATAACAGAAAATACCGTATATGTAAAAATTTGTAGTCGAGGCCACTATACCGAAGAATAACCGAACCTACAAAACATTTCATTCAGCTGCTACTATTTGTTCAGATGTCAATTCTAAGTAAATAAAAAGTTAGCGGCGAGAATATCTCAGGTGTCAACTTTGTGCGATAATTTTCAGCAATTTTGAAAAATTAACCACTCAATTTATTGATTTGCTTGGAGCAAATGTAGGTAGGTAGGTGTGTACTTATTAGCTTTTAGTTTGTTGGAAGCCAACATTACGCAAGTTGCCTCGCACTCTATTGGTGTCAATCTCATGAAGTGGTCACTCATAATGGCTAGTTCATCAATATCAGAGCCATCAAAACCTTTGCTTTGAATTTAAAATTAATCATCTTACATGCGTTGAATAAATTCTCATAGGATGCAAAATATCTAGGTAGATAAACAGTAAACCAAGGACGAATTAACATCTAGAACAAGACAACTAACTATTGAAACTTCTTACCTCGACCAATGTAAGTCATCGTGAGATGGCTCGTAAATAACTTCGTAAACCGATACTCAATAAGTTGTTACGATGTTTTTGTAGAGTAAAGAAAATTAATCCTTTGTTTGGGAGATATACACATAAAAACACACGTCATGTAAATTGAAATAAAAATGGATGTGGGAGAAACGAGAAATGAATGTCAGGTTGATAAGAGAGATCTCACAACTGAACCATGGAAGAAGTCTTCTTCCATGACAGAACGTGGATCAGGGGTTTAGAGCGTCACTTTGAGATTTCAAACGAGCAACCGCGACGTAGCGACGTAAATTTCATATTTTTTCCCATTCTCTTTCTCTCCTCCTTTCTCAACCGGGCTGGGGACTGGATATCGTGGAGTTGAGAGAAACCGAACACTTCCTTGAAGCACAATATTAAAAATACCATCTGATGAGAGAAAAACATCAAAAATGAGACTTCAAAGCAGTTGCTCAAAATGCCCTTTTCAAGTCGTTTTGATTCATGTTTTCCCCCCCCCCCATCTGATGGTATTTTTAATTTTTTAAAGGCAGTTTTCGTTTTTATTTTCTTCTAACTCCACCATATCAGGTCCCCAGCTCAGTTCAGAAAGGAGGGAAGGAAAGAGAATGGAAAATTATGAAATTTCATTTGCAAACACCTAAAAAGATGATTTTGTTCACATAAAATAACCTAATTTTTACCATTAATTCGCTAAAATTGAGTCAAATTAAGAGAACGATAGCATCATGGGAATCAGTGTTCATGTACCACCTTGGGGTTTACCAAAATCCATGTTTTGCGCAATTTTGGAAGGTAGGCGACTTTGCACGCTCCGTGTGGAGGGTTGGGCGCTGTAAAAAAAAAATCGAGTGAGGGGTAGTAAATTCATCAAATTTTGCGTAGAATCAAAATCTGCAATAAAAAAAAGCGGGTTCCCATTTGAAAAAACAAAGTTTATGTCATTTGCGACACTTCTGGCGCACGTGGCGCTCGCGAAAGTATTTTTCCTGTCATTTATGTAAAACATTATGAAGAATGGCGATGGTCCCATTTTTCATTAATGGGAAATGAAGAGGATAATCTTTTTGGGGACACCCTGCATATGATTGATTATAGGGGGTACTTATTTCCAGATTAAAACTCCCTTTAAATAGGTACTTCTTTGCAATGCCGAAAAATCCGTTTTGGCAAAAGACAGGTCGAGTTTGTTGGCCAGCCCCGATCACTCCAAAATTTCAAGTTCAAGTTTACAATTTAGTGCCCCGAAAAATGCTAAAAAATCCGATTTTGACTATAGGGCTTGTGGGGTGTCACAGTCGAAGTACAGATAGATTCACAAATAAGTGAGAAAAATGAATTTTTAGGTGAAAAATGCTCATAATTTTATCAACAAGTTTTATTTTAAAATTTGGTATCAGCCTTGCTGCATCACTGAGTAAGTACTTTTTGTTTTCCCTCATATTTTGGAACATCTGTTACATGGATGGTAAACCTCGAACTTATTCAAGCATTAATCTTCATCAAGAATTCAACGTCATTACCCCCCATAAATTGTTTTTGAAGACATTGTTGCT
Source organism: Adelphocoris suturalis (assembly GCA_030762985.1). NCBI lineage: Eukaryota > Metazoa > Arthropoda > Insecta > Hemiptera > Miridae > Adelphocoris > Adelphocoris suturalis. The sequence continues at coordinate 7,840,609 of CM061043.1, forward strand.
TATGTACCGTAGAAACCCTAACATAATACGTTTGAGCCGTCAATATAAGTATGTGATTGTTACTCGGTTATGGTATTCCGTCAAAACCTAACTTAACATTGTTTACTAGAAGCCCCCAGTATATAATTTAAATGATTCATCGTATGATAGGTCCTCGGCTTAAATCTCCTCTTCTATGTTCCCGTAATATATATTTAAAAAAATATTTGAAAGGCGAAATATTTGAAAGATCGGTGTGGTTGAGGCAGAAAATATAATATATAGTATATTATACATAGTTGGATTATACATAATTTGATTTGTGTGAAGTAATAATTTAATTTTAATTTCTAATTTGGGAAAAATGTACTGACTTACTGAATTTAAGTAAATTTTTTTTGTTTCCACTGTTTGGCATTTGCCTATGTCTCACAATAATGTTGTTTCTACGTTCTTTCATTTATTTAAATCAAAGTTTTGAAAGATTACGCACAACGTTAAGAAAAATAAATAAATAAATAAATCCTGGTTCAAGATTATTCAGATAGACTCGACCAATGTACCTACTACCTACCTACTTATATTAGCCAGATCCGACGTACAGCTTCTCTGACGCCATCTTTCCTGACCTTCCAGACTGAATAATCTTGGGACTACAACAAAAAGTTTTGTATTTTTAGCAGTTGGCTTCTATAGGTTTATGTTCTTGATACACTTTGGAGTGTTGTTCCATGCTGCTGAGTTTTCAATTTCTTTTCTATGTTGCGAAGGTTTTTCAGCCCCAGTGTTATAACTTAATTTTACCGTTGTTCGTTGTTGACGCCATTCTCCTGTCAATTTTTTGGTCAATTGGCACTGGGTACCTAATTAGATCAGTTATGCATACTCCTTTTGTTCTTTCGTTTTTTCGAATTCATTTGCATTCTATGTGAGTCATACTTATGCACGTTACCAGCAAAAGGCAACAATTGTCTCTACATCGTGCAACTCGTAAACATAAGTCGTCTTGACGGAACACCATGATAGCCTGTGTCTACGTGCGCTCTCTCCATCGCTGTTTTGCTGGTTGAATCTTTGCTGAGAGCTTCTCTCAGTAAAGATCCATCACACAAACAAGAATAGCTCATAAATTCAACTCACTGGATTACAGGTAGGTACAACCCAGTTCACAGTTCATTCTTCCTTGACTCGAAGCTAGTTCTTCTAGTAGGTATGTAATAGCAGAGTAGGGCGTAATCGTAATCATAATTATGATTACGATTACAATCATAGGGTTTTAGAGTTCTGATTACGATTATAATCACAGACCCTGAAGATATGATAACGATTATGGTTACCTACATTCGTATTCACAGTTTTTTCTATAATTACATTTGTAATCACAACTTTTCTTGCAATTACGATTGTAATCAAAAGGTTTTATGTAATTTTGGCTGTAACAACATAAATTAGCCCTTTACCACAGATTTTCCCCTGTAATTACACTCATAATCATAATTTTTCCTGTCATTACAGCCGTAATATCATTTTTTCTGCAATTACTGCTATAATCTTAGTTTCCCTGTGATTGCAATTGTAATCTTTTTGTTTCTGTGATTACAGTAATGATTACAACCTCAGATGTGATTTTGGGTTTTACTAACACCTGGCATCCCACTCCTCAGTGCTTTAGACGGTCCAAACACAGTTCTACTGATATAAGCCTCTGCTTGTGCACAAACATGAAATACGTATAACACGCATAACATTCACCATTTAAATCTGATTTTTATGAATTTTTCAGGGGTTATAAGGGGTAGTATCTTGGGTACCAGTTGTATATGCGATCTCAGCGCACTTTCAACCTCCAATATGCGATCTCAAAGATCTGGATGCGATCTCAATACAAAAGCACAATCGCAAAACACAACGCCAAACTTCGGCCTTTTACCTTCCTTATCTCTCAGTTCCTCCTCTTTTCATATGGCCAGTAAGTGTCTATCAGTATCCAGTGTCTGGTCATTCAGTGAAATGCTCCTCCACGATGCTTTTCCCCCATTTCGTTAAGCAAGTTTTCGATTTTCCATGTGAGATCCGCACACTGAGTCCAGACGATCGCAGGTCGAACTGAGATCACATATACAACTGGTACCGTATCGAGGTAATCCCATATGAGTTTCATCGCAATCACCAATCAGAGCTTCTGCGCATCGCATATTTCATATTTGTGCATAAACAGCGGCTTATATCAGTAGAACTGTGTTTGGACACCTACATCAAACAAGCTACTAACGCTTATGCACCGGAAACCCTTATGCCCTCTGATGAAATGAAGAGGAGGTTTTTCTGGAACTTGAAAACCATCTTTGAAATAAAAGATAGAAATGCGTGGAACAATCAATAAACCCCTGTCGAGACTATTGACACCATCAACTGCTACACTGATGGTTCTAAGATAGGGGACCCGAACCTTTCTCTGGTGCTGGTGTGCTCATACCCAGCTTTCAAGTAACAGACTCTTGTAGCCTTGACAAACATCTAAACACCTAAAACATCTAAACAATTTGTTTCTTAACAACAACAAAATAACCATAAAATGGATTCCTGGCCTGAGAATCACGACGAAGGCATTGTTAATGCGGATGGTTTGGCGCGTGCAGGCTCAGGACAACTGTTTCTGGGCCCTTTTCCTGCCATCTGCATTTTCAAAAATGCCTGTAAAACTAAAATTAAAACATGGGTCACACAGGACTTCAACATTCTCTGGAGTAGAGAAACAGCTAAATATAGACAAATCAGAATGCTTCTTACGTCTTCTGATCACAAACGAGCATATTGGCTTCGAAGTAAAAGTAGAAGTTCAATTAGAACTATGATTGGCATCCTTAACGGACATTATGATTTCCGCAGGTTGCTAAATATTATTGATAACATCTCACCTATATGCCCTTGTGGACTCGAGGAGGATTCCGCAGAGCGCTTTCTTTGCAGATGGTACTGGAGATCCAGAACTTTTGGGCCAGAGCATTTGGGCATCATATAATTGAACGAGCTTTCCTCAGAGACATTGAGTAGAAAAGAATACAAAAAATTACTGATTTAAGCAAAAGATTTGCTTGTGACGACTCCAACTCAGGGTTACCGATGTAATCCTCTTTTAAAATAAAGGGGCCTCTTCTTGAGAAAGAGTATAAGCCGATTATGGCGCCTTAAACTTTTTTCCAACGGAAACCCCGAGCAGTGAGTGAGTGAACTCTAAAATCCTATGATTGTAATCTTAATTATGACTAAGATTACGCCCAACTCAAGGTACTACAAACGTCCGCCAAAAACGTACAATACATTGCTGGATAAGGGACGCTAATATGCTTTAATGTTGAAAAACGTGGGTTTTTCAGTGAAATCGTGGTTTTATTGAAAAAATACCCGTAAGGAACATACGACTTTGGGGTCAGTTTCTACGTATTTTTTCATGCTGAATTGTATCGTAACAGATCTCTCCAACTCTGTTATATCAGAGTTTTACACTTTAATGAACTACACTCAGGTGCAAAAAATTTGGCCCACTCTCCAAAAGGAAGATTTTATGAAGTTGCGACTAATATTCTCTTGTTTTCGACTGGGTTACTGTCTGAACTCAGTCAGAGGCATTGTTCGTTGTTTTTTAGCCAGGAGGATGACATTTTTTTGATCTCTCAACCATAGAGAATCGTGTCGAGACGTGATCGTGTTTATTGCGTCCCACTTTCACGTTATCTTCCAAACTGCGATTATGTTGTTCATCTCTTGCACGGTAGTCCTCATCCGAGGAGCGAGTGTTTTTCTGTACATTGAGTGCAGTCCATCGTAAATAATCACTTTAAGGAGAAAAAAGTCTTTCCCACCGGAAATGGTCCTGCAAGCTGTAGCTCTCATTAATGATGGAAGGTCACTGAGATATGCCTCTCGAATGCTTGGACAGAGGGCTCTCGTCCAGTCATTGTGGCAGGAACATCTGAGCCCCGCAGGCTGAACCTAAACTCATCGGTGAACATGACATCCCTCCACTCTTCTAGTTTCCAAGCATTGTGATTTCGAGCAAACTGAAGATGCGACATCCTGTGCTAACGGGTTAAACTTGGAACGCGGGCGGGTCTTCTGGCAGACAAATGCCGATCCCACCATCGTCTCCGAACTGTCCAAACACCTAAATCCACCCCCTTGCATTTTTAAGTCAGTTACGACCTTGTGAAGCAGGTAATCGTCGATTTCTTAAGGCTAAGTTGTACAAGTACGTGTCTTGAGCGGCTGTTGTTTTTCATGGGTGGCTAGAACCCTGCCTTCTAGAATATGATCCCGTCTCTCGAAAACATCCAACAGTGGCACGAATGGTTTCACAAGGCCGTCCTAGCATTTGAGCAGCATATCTCAGTGACCTTCCATCATTAATGAGAGTTACAGCTTGCGTGATCATTTCTGGTGAGAAAGTTATTTTTTCTCTTAAATTGATTTTTTTTTTGTAATGCACTTGTTACGCTCCAGGAAAATAACTCTCACAGTCGAAGAGGTTTGGTCACCCTGGCCTCTTAGCTCTGGTCGTTAGAGCGTTGCAACTGCGGGAAATTATTAATAATTTCTCGTAGTTGTGACGACGCGAGTTCGAACTCCTGTCGAGGTAGCAAAATATTTTTAGCCCGTTAGAGTGGCACAGCCGAAATAGGACCCGAAATCATACGAAACAATAATTAATTAAATCCCTCTCGAGCCAAAAGACTGTAAACATCACATTTCCTGTTGTTATGCCTTTCATTTCCTCACTCACTTGAGTCAAAACACACCGTGACAATGACCTCGCTCGACTGCTGACTTGTTCCAGCGAGCATCTGCTGAGCCAGCGGCCTGCAGTTACACTTCGTCATTCGTCCGACCCCAATCCAGCCGAGACGGCTGGTATTTGACTCCGGGGAAATGTTACGCTCCAGGAAAATAACTCTCACAGTCGAAGAGGTTTGGTCACCCTGGCCTCTTAGCTCTGGTCGTTAGAGCGTTGCAACTGCGGGAAATTATTAATAATTTCTCGTAGTTGTGACGACGCGAGTTCGAACTCCTGTCGAGGTAGCAAAATATTTTTAGCCCGTTACACACTCAACTCAACGTACAGGAAAACACTCGCTCCTCAGCTGAGGACCTGTGGAAGAGATGAACAACATAATCACAGTTTGGAAGATAACGTGAAAGTAGGAGGTAATAAAACACGATCACGTTTCGAAACGATTCCCTATCGTTGAGAGATCAAAACAATTTCATCCGTCTGGCTAAAAAAACAACAAACAATGCCTCTGAATGAGTTCAGACAGTAGCCCAGTCGAAAGCAAGAGGATATTTGTCGCAACTTCATAAAATCTTCCATTTTAGAGAGTGGGCCAAATTTTTTGCACCTGAGTGTAGTTTTATCTGTAAAAAACCTTACAGTTGAACATAAGAAGTGCATGGGTGTCTTTCCCCTATGACATCATTCGACTTCCTTCCACCTTCTATATTGCACCTTTTTGGAAAGGTCTAGGAACGATCTCATAGCTGACGGAATAAAATGAAACAGATTAAATTGCTCATTGTCAGTTGGTAATTCGTCTTTTCAATGCATTTTTACTTGAAAATAGCCTGTGGACTTTGCAGGGTTTATCTGTCAGAGATGGCTCACGGAGGTGGGACATCTTCTCGAAGGCACGACGCCTCACTTTCCTCCTCTAGAGGATATGTGGAGACCGACTGGGAAGCCAAGGAGGCCATGAGGCAGAGGGAACTGGAAGAAGCTCGCGCTAGAGCTGCACAGATGGAGAAAACCATGCGATGGTGGTCAGACTGCACAGCCAACTGGAGAGAGAAGTGGAGTAAAGTGAGTTGAGTATTCTACTCGTTCCACATTGAATATGCTAAAATTGTCAGTTACTAATCAGTTGGAAGGATAGATAGGACACTAAGCCCCACCGGATTTAGAATAGAGATACCCAGAAAACCAACTCTTGAAGTGATGCTTGGTTTTTTATTAACATGTATCATGTTTTAGCCCTGGGGTCCTAGCAATTTTTGCGAGTCAATTTTTTTCCGCGCACGAAACATATAGTGTTACAGTGATTTCCGCCTACAACCGAGTCGTTGCTAGGGAAATGGTACTTCGTCGTTTTTCATCCCACAAAATTCGTTGACCATTCGTTCGAAAGCTCTCGATTTATCCAACAATATTATGTTAACTACGGGGAAGTGCGTGTCCAACAAACTGAGTTATGAGCATGGTTATATAAATAATTGTTTACACACAGGTGATCATTCTCAATAATTGATATTGTGAACATGATTGCAACCGCTTGTTAATTTCTGATGTTTTCATAGAATTTCGAATCAATATCGAGGAGAAAACATGATACATGGTTGAAATTTTTGGTTCTAGAACAGAAATAATTTTTTTTATTTAATGAGAGTGGTGATTTTGTTTTGTTGTGCTGCATTATCTTAAACATGTGTGTAATGAGTATTACCCACGTATTCATTTTATGTCTTTATACGAAAATGGATCCTATCCTTAGAAATTTGAAAACATTCGCACTCTTATGATGAATAGTTTTCTTTCCATGATTTTTCTAAGTTCTCTGTACTGATGACGTCTCAGTTGGCAAAGGTTATCGGCTTTGACTTCACCAGTGCATGAAGCTTTGAAAAATCACTGAAGGAAAGCTGCCCATCGTAGGAGATCTTAGGATGAAGGATGAAACATTCGTCCATTTAAAACGATTTTTAAGTAAATTTTTCGTACCCATGGGTAACGTTTATTTTTATTACGATTTCAGTTCTTTACCAATTACTTATCATGATTTTCTAGGTGAGAAATGAAAGAAACAAAGCGCGAGAAGAAGCCAAAATGCTTCGCTCAAAACTCGATTCAGCACTGAAGGATGTTTGCACTTATAAGAGAGAGAAAATGGAGTTGGAATCCCACAACGAGCAAATGCGTAAAGAGTTGGAAAGAATCCATTTGCTCCTCTTGAAGCATGCGGGGCAATGGGACAACCAGCTTTTGGAGGCTTTAGACAATGCGGAATCCGATCGGGACACGTCGCTATTACCTGACCGGGAGGAAGGTGATCATAGTCCAGCAGACTTTGACAGGAACCCTGAAAAAGATTCAGGCGTTGATGATATGAGTCAAACAGGAGGAATGTCCAAGAATGGCGACTGTGAGCAGAGAGAAGGAACTATTGATACGGTTAGTTGATTCATTGTTCCTATATATTGGATGCACGTATGTACTTAGTTTTTTTTCTTCACTACAGAATGTAGGAAAGTTTTGTGTAATATTCTTAAATTTACGTTGATCTTGTAACTTTATGTGCAGGTAAGTACTGTGATGTGTGGGGATATGGACTCTTGGACAGGTGAAAACGAGGAAACATACTGCAGCATGAAATCTTCAAAAAAAGATACCATGGAGGAAGATATGGAAATGATGTATCAGAAACTCTCTATGCTTCAATTGAGATTAGAAGAGGCAACCAAGACCTTGCAGATTGAACGAGAGTAAGTTTCATTTTGATTAGACCTACCGTTGCTAAATTTCTACCGTTCTTTTCTTCAATACACCTTGTTTTGCTTGCCAACCATAACCATTATATGATGCACCTTCATCCCTAACTCATCGCCACTTATATTTTCCTTATATTCCTTTTTGATCCAGCACTTTTACATCTTATGCCCTGTCCTTCAATCACCCATCCAAGCATATGTGCATCAATGAGCCTCCCCATCATTCTCAGCATCAGGTTTGCGTCTTCCTTTAGGTACTCATCACAGCAATTCGATCTCTCATTCCTCCTCATTGACATCCAGGGTACCCTCATCCTCCAATAACCTCCTAACTAAATAGCCACCGTCTCAGGATCCACCAACTAGTTCTTTTGTAGTCAACAGATAAGTGAGGTCTAAAGACTGAAAAGTGACACAGAAAATCCAACTCATATTGACCATTAGGGAAATCTGTCTCAAATTGACCTTTACGCAAACCCAAAAGCAAATTTAGCGTCACGAAAATCTGTCACAAATTGTTATTTCTCATCCGAGCAACGTTTGCAGACAACCAGCGATTTTGTTCTTTGTCAAATCAGCTGGATTTCTTTTCCTTATATTCTTGCTCTTGAGAATAAAAAGTACGAAATATCTGCATGCTGTTCTTTTTCTTAACATAATTAAACAGTTTCTCGTTTTAAAGTGAACTTGTCAATGAGTCTGTCGATTCATTATGACGTTTGCGTGGAGTGCGAAGATTTTTCTCCCATTATCAATTCCTTTGTCTGTCGGTTCCTCTAGCCCCTACTTTTTGCAGTAGGGCGTATATGTGTCATTGGCCATGGTAACAGCTCTAGCAATAGTATTTCTGATTATCATCCGAAAAGAATTCCTTTTGTACCCTACAAGTCGTTGTATTTGTTATTTTAATCTGATCCATACTCCTGCTCCTTTTGCGCCTGTAGTCGTTATGCTCCTGTTGAATTTTCTCATCCTGTTCAGCAGCCACCTCTTCCCCAAAGTATTTTACTTCACTCATTTTCTGCTTCATTCGTATTACAACCTTCTTAAATGAGATGTGGGGAAACGAGTTTCTTAACCTGCTTGTATAGTGTCATCAGAATTGATCTGGACTCAGAAATATTCAGTATAAGTACGTCAAAGGTCAGAACATTCGTCCAAATATCCAAAAATTTTGATATTTCCAGGGAAAAGGTAGCTCTTCACAAAAATGTTGAGCGTGCAGAAAGTGATCTGATAGAGTGTAGACAGAGATGTGAAGAGCTTCGAGCCTCAAGGCAGGAAGCTGTCCGAGAACTCCTCCAACTTCAGGATCAGCACCAAGACACTGTGGCTCTTATTCGCGCAGACCTTTTAGACGAAGCTTCCTCAAGGGAAGGCATGGACCGTCGTCTGGCAGACCTCAGAGCTCAGGTGAGTTTCTTCAAGCGATTTGTAGAAATATTTTCTAATGTTTTTACTCACGTATTGCATACCTATACGTTAAGCATTACACAATTCCATATAAAAAATTTAAATTTCACTCTATAAAGATCATCTGTCAATTAAAGCTGTACTATGATCATAATTGTTTTTGACATTTTCATGTCTTTCATATGGCACATAACAAAAAAATCGTCACGAAAATAATTGCTCACGAAAATTGTCCCAAGTGGCCACAACGATGATTATGACCATCAGAAATGACGTTGACCATTCGTTCGAAATTGACGATTCTGAGATTTGGTATGTAGCCCCTTGAGGGACTTCTGAACTCGTCGGTAAATTGACAAAGGGGCGTATCTGCAAATTTTGGTTTTTGGAGTTAGCTTCACTTTGGAAACCATAGCTCTAGCTTCTATGAAGTGATGCTAACCTCATGTCGCGTACTTCGTTGGAAACCAGTGGGAGAAACAAAGTACAGGGGACGTATTTGCCACGGTCGCAGTTACCGACATGACAAAGGGACGTATTTGAATCCTGATCTGACAAAAAGACGTAAGTAGCAGATACGTCTTTCTGTCGAGTTCCTGTGACTGACTCGTTTCAATTACGTCCTTTGGGAACGTACTATTATCCGTGGCCTCTCCAATGATATTACAGTGGCTTGTTTTATTTATTTTTATTTTTTTCTCTCTCTTTCTAATAGAGTCAGGTGTTTGTTAGCTCTGATGTCTTGGTTCCGTCTCATTGAACTGTGTGTTTGAAAAAATTGAAAATATCATACGTTTTTTGAATTAGGCCATTCAGAGATGGAATACGACTCAATGCATTCGAAAATTGAGCAAATGCACACCCCAGAGGGATGGGCGCAAGTAATAAGATGCGCTCGAACAAACCCTTTTCCCTTTGAAGTCACCTCCCTGACCTACGACCAAATTGCTGACTTTGTGGCTCTTTCACAGACCTTCAAAAAGGTAATCCCATGGCGGAAAGTCTACATGATACTCTACTCAAAATCTGATACCGGCTCGGTGGAGATCCAGTACGAAGAAGACTACGCAGATGATTTCAAGATGGTCAATTATAAACAACCAAAAGCCCGGCAATGGATCAGCTACGGCTCACTCCCCACCGCTTACCAAAGGACCCTCAGTATCTCGAACGCCTAGTACACGGACCTGATGAAGATGTGCAATGATCTTATAATTCCGCGTGAATACCATCCTTACTACACAAGCCTTCAGAATTCTGAAGAAGTTGAAGATGGATTGCCGGAACCTAATGAGGACGAAGATACCGAGTATTAAGAAGAAAGTGGTTAAGGCCGTATCACACTTGCATTTTTTCAGCTTTTTTCTTGCATTTTTAATGCTCGAACCTCGAAAGACAAAGTACTTTTTTCCAAGGTCAGCTGTGAATGTTGAAGAGGAATAAGTGCAATAACAGTGCATTCTAGCGGAATGCAGTTTTATTAAGTCTGTCACGTTAGGGCTCCTAGGGGTTTTCCATTGAATTGTTACCTTCCCAAGGGTTAGGTTTTAGTATTTTTCGCTCGAGTTGAGGTAAAAATTAGAACATGTTCTAATTTTCCCAAGTGAGTTTAAAAATGCTCCTCCAGGATGCGCAATGGTCGAAAAAGCTGACCTTGGAAAAAAGCTCTTTGCCTTATTCACGTTCGAGCATTAAAAATGAGAGAAAAAAGCTGAAAAAATGCAAGTGTGATACGGCCTTTAGACACGGATTGTTAAAAAAGGCAAACAATTTTTTATTACCTCTAAAAAATGACAGTACTTGAAACGGTCTTACCATTCTTTTAAAAATGGTTCCTAATTCAAACTCTTTCAGTTTCATCTTCTTTTAATTAAGAAAAATTGTACAAAATACAATTTGTGATATCTTTGAAAACTACTTTCCTTTTTTGCATGAAAACTTGATTTTGATTATTTATTATTTTCCAAGTTTTTAGTTAGTAAATACTTACGTCCCTACCAGAATTATTATGAAAATGTTCATTTTCATGACAACTACACTTCGGCGTAGATCCTAGTAATATTTCATAACTAACAATTCAAGACCTTGTGATTACTAATCAGTAAGTGAAAACAGAAATTTCCAGAAGCCGTATATGAAATGATCAGAAAAGGACGCTCTGACAGAAAGACGTATCTGCTTTTTAGGTACCCTTCATGGATCTTGAGCGTCACATTACCCATCTAGTCCTAAAATGAAGCAAATATAGGAGTTATAGCTGATAAGGGGTTGAAAATTGTAATCAGGTGATTTGTAGTACACCTGACAACTTTGATCGCGGATATCTCGAAACATCAAATTCGCAAATACGCCCCTTTGTCAATTTACCGACGACAACTGACCGATCCCAGATCAGGTGAGTGGCTCTAGAATCCAGTTTTTTCCCTAATGATCCCACGATTCTGAGATTTGGTATGTGGGCCCTTGAGGGACTTCTGAACACAACTGACCGATCCCAGATCAGCTGAGTGGATGTAGAATCCAGTTTTTTCCCTAATGATGCCACGATTCTGAGATTTGGTATGTAGCCCCTTGAGGGACTTCTGAACGCAACTGACCGATCCCAGATCAGTTGAGTGGCTCTAGAAACCAGTTTTTTCCCTAATGATCCCACGATTCTGAGATTTGGTATGTAGCCCCTTGAGGGACTTCTGAACACAACTGACCGATCCAAGATCAGCTGAGTGGCTCTAGAATCCAGTTTTTTCCCTAATGATCCCACGATTCTGAGATTTGGTATGTGGGCCCTTGAGGGACTTCTGAACACAACTGACCGATCTCAGATCATTTGAGTGGCTCTAGAGTCCAGTTTTTTCCCTAATGATCCCACGATTCTGAGATTTGGTATGTGGGCCCTTGAGGGACTTCTGAACACAACTGACCGATCCCAGATCAGCTGAGTGGCTCTAGAATCTAGTTTTTGACATTTTCATGTCTTATAAATAAAATAGACTCACTGTGTTGCGTAGAGAACAATCAACTGTTTTCTTTTAATTTCTTAATTTACTATTATCCCGGCAACACAAGTGTAGCAACAACGCTACTGGGGTAGTTGATGTAGCCTGGCTCGAATTCAATAAAGTACCCACGGGTGTCGGAACAATGAGTCAACACGATCGCGAATTCAATTAAGTACCCACGGGTGGGCGGTTTCTCTAATGGCCCATTTAATTGATCTGTACGCCCCGCCGTGCAATGCACGGGTGAGATCTGCCTAGTAATAAATACAATAAGAAAACACACATGAAAATGTCCCAATGTGTTGCAGACTCGTATGCAAGCATTTTTTTTTCCTGCAGTGTCCATGTAATTACAAGTATACTTAATATGATTTTTTTTTTTTCTAGTTGGAGAGGTTACAAGCGGAAAATGCAGCGGAATGGGGCAAGCGCGAACGTCTGGAAACAGAAAAATTGGCGTTGGAGCGTGAAAACAAGAAAGTTAGAGCAGAATTGAGGGATATTCAGGAGCGAATGGAGAGAAGAGGACGGCCCGTTACAACTACAGATAATGATCTGAGGCATCTTCAGCAGGAGCTCTCGGATAAAACTAAGGCAAGTGATGTGTCCACATAACCTTCTCTAATATTGCAAAGTCATAATATTTCATTTACCATTGAAATGGATTATGTGTTTGTTCAGTATTTTGCATGAAAAAACTGTCGACAAAATCATTTTTTCACACATTCTTCCTAAAATCTCAATTTTCTTACTACTTTACGTTGTGCAATTTATTCTGGATGTTCCCTACATATAGAAGGATAGTTCGATCCAAAATAATAGTCCGAGTTATAAAGAACGATTTTTGAGGCAAATATGAAAGGACTTTGATAACTCGCCAGACTGATAATCAAAATGTTTCGGAATCCTCAGAACTGGTGAGAGACAAATGTGTTACCAACAAGATGAAACATTTTTTAAGAATTGCAATCAATAGTTCCGGAGATATCGGTAAAAACGTACCGGATAATGTTTTCAGGACAGACTTCGGCGACCAAAATATTTTCGGAAACTTGTTCCGTCGCTTGAACTGCAAGTTGTTCTGTACTGTTTCTGCTTTTATTTATTTCCCTACGATATGTTCTGTTATATTGTTGTTGCCCTTGGCGAGAACAAGAAGAAGAAAATTTGCTTGGTTTTTTTTCTCTGTTATTTGCTGTATAATGCGAAAATAAAAAGCTGGTATGATCTGTTTGGTTTCAACTAAGGAGCAGAGCTAAGCTACGAGGCTGGAGGTTACTGACTTTGAAAGGGCATAACGCATAACTATGTCTGTAATTATCGTATTGACCCATCCTTTTTTGTTAAATTTCCTCTGGTTCTGGAGATTAATTAAAACAGTTTGGAAAAAAAACTTTTTGTTCGAACCCCCTTAATAATGTCATGTGTTTACAATGTGTACTGGAAGAATATAGCCGAATATTGTAAACTCGATTACCTATTTACTTGGTAGTTTTAACGAATAAACAAGACCAGAGCCTCAGGAGAAATCCAGCAACAGAGAGGAGCTTGGGTCTACAGGAAAGGGTAGCCCGATAGAGTGGTAGTTGTAGTGGATTTATATAGGTTTTACTGAGAATTGGTATTCCCAGTGGAACGTCACCAGCCACGTTGTACATGTGGTTGTACAGGCTTGACCCTTGAAAAGGGTTTTGTGAGAGGTATGAAGAAGTACCGTAGTTATCTCGCATATCCTTGTGTTCTGTAGGATATGGGGTGATGTGAGACGTGGAATAAGGTCTCCCCAGATAGGTCTTTACGACGCTGATCTGTATGGTGGGTACAACTTATAACACCCGTGTAGTTTAGTTTATACAGGATGTGGAAGGAGGATTGGGCGATGAGACGGATGTCTTTGCCGCGTTTCCTTTGCTGATACCTTCAGGAAGGCAGGAAGGACTGGCCCCCCCGCTCCGTTCCCGAAGGTGTAATTTAGTTCTTAAAAGAACTAAATTTGGGGACTCGCTTTCAAATGAAATTTGAAGGGTCCGCCTGGGGTCGACCACTTATCAATCAGGTGAAGCCTGTTTGATATAGTGGGTCCGCCAAATTCGGTCGATCGGGCTTGTTTGTAAAGCCTGCTGATGATCGCTGGCTCATCCCAGCGGGCGGTCAGTGAATTACTTCTCTGACCCGGGTGGCGAGGCTTTTTGGAACTAGACGGTGTAGCCAACGTCGGGATACCGTCTAGTGAATAGGGAGAACTACGAAGTGTAGGACTCGACCTATTCGAAAGGTTGATGTACAAAAAATAGATCCTGCTTCCTAGAAATCGCCAGTGGAGTTAAATCACTGCTGGAAATCTCAGAGAAGGCTCCTTGGTATGGAAATTTCCTATCCTGTCCAAGGCCCGGATCGGGTTAATTTATTGGGCCATGAGATGGGGTATTTATATAGCTTATGGAGTCGGGGGTGACTCGAGAATGTGTCGCCCAGTGCAGTTTACTGTGAAATCTGAGAGCGGTCGCTCGCTATCTGTGTCTGGTAGGGGAAACTTTAGTTTTCCCCTACCTGCCGCTAGGGCGCTCTTGGGTTGCTTTCCCTTGTCCCAAGGAAGGTATTGTAAACGGTAATATAGAGGTCCGCCGTTTTTATTTGTCTTGGATAATCTGTAACGATCTGGGATTATCCTTCGCGGGGACGTTGCCTTCCCTGTTCCGACTTTAGGGAGCTCGGGAGATGAGAATTATTCCTCATTTGTCTATTTTCCCTGGGAAGCTGTCTTCCCCGCTTTGCCGCTAGGGAGCTCTCGTGTTGGAGCTTGGGGTTATGTTTTTTAGGTGGCCCACCGTCTTTATTTATTGAAGTTATTTTTGTTGGTGGTAAATTCACCACAGTAGTAACCAAATAAACATCCTCGCTTACAGCCTCAGAACTCATTCTGGTCTAACCAACTCAAACCATCAACTTGCCATCCCCTTTCAAACCTCACTCCATCACTTTGCATTCAACCTCCTTCTCCTCAGTGTTGTACATCCGAGATCTTTTCTCTCTTGAGTTCATAATTTCCATTAGCTCTTTTCATTATTTAACTTAATGTTATGGGTATTTATTGTCTGGTGATTAGTTTACTGTATAGACCTCACGGTCTGGCGATTAGTTATAGCTGCAGGCCTTCATGGTCTGGCTATTAGATTAGTGCTACGGGCTAATTGGTCTGGCAATAAGAAGCTATGGCCATAATTTTCCGCAATCAGAGTGATGGTTAAATGTCAGACTATTAGGTGAGAGTCAACGGTACTTGTATTAATCCGGTAGGGTTAAGGATCATCTAGGGTTTTATTAGTTTGGAAGATTTATCCGCACTCAACGTCGTCCATTGGAGTCAATTATCAATAGCGTTTCGTGGCTGTAATAAATTACAATAATTGTACTGTTTCAACATATTTGCATAAACCTACAGTTGTGGCTGCGTGAAATGATATATTTTATCATAAACTGTAGGTTTATGCAAATATGTACCAATATTTTATGTACAATTATTGTAATTTATTACAGCCACGAAACACTATTGGGATTTTGGCAATGGTTAGACTAACCGATCTTCCAAATATTCAAGTGTGTTGCTCTCATTTGGTGCAAAGCTGAATTAAGGGTACCCTTATCTCTGGGATTGGTGGGTTGCTTCCTGAATAGTAATTAGACTTGCCAGTCTACAGAATAACTAATATTTCCAAGGTTTTAAAAATTTACCTCTGACAAGTGACGCCTTATCAAAAGGTTCTTCCTCCATTCCACGATTTGAAAGTTGTTCAAAACATGACTCTCAGCTGGTTTTACCACATTTTCTCCATCGGAGAAATTTTCACGCTGTCTTCAATAAATCGATACCAAGCTTTCACTCCATGTGTCGGGGTTTGGAAAAGAGTTTCAGGTAAGGTAGCTAATAATGTCTGTCATAAACCATTTATATATAAAAGTGGATTCCGCTGGTTCCTTCCGAGTTGCAGTAATCACAAATTATGTGCTTTGTGACACACCTCCATCTCCAAATGTTTTTGCACCCATTCTCGATTTTGTTCCTACCATCAGCCCTTTGTTGAGTGATGTCATTTTGTGGAATTTCTACACAGAAGACCAATAATATGAGACTGTAAAGTCAAAGTCAAAATATTATTGGTACCTGTTGCTACTGATGGCGGGAGGGAAGGTTCTCAAGAGGAAAATGGGGTGTAGGGCCCCTCAGAGTTCCAGAAGCTCCAGATCGGTTAGCGGAAGCTCTGAAATAGCTGTGGAGTTGGATGAGGGAAATTTTTGAATTCTGGAAAATGGAAATTAAATCTATAGCACACATTTCTCTGTTTATTTTGTTTCCATGATTAATGATTGATTTATGTTGATAACGTTTAGGAATTGACAGACATCAAACATAGCCACAACAAACTGAAGAAAGTGTTGGCAGATAAGACGACCGAGCTGGCTCACACGATGAGGAGGGCTGAGCAGTACGAAGCTGAGGTGAAACGACTGAGAAACCGTGTTGAGGAGCTCAAACGAGAATTAGCTGTAGCGGAAGATGAAGTCGATTCGGCTTCCAATAATATTCGGTGAGTCTTCTCCAAGTATCAGCAGATGAAAATCATCCTTGTGATGTTGATAAGGGATTTTCAGTGGTAGCACAAGGAGTGATTACTAATCTTCAAATATTCTCAGCGGGATATTGAATCGAGTAGGGTTTGTTATGACCGTAGCTACTGCATAGATTCAGCGGGAACATACTGCATCTGTGCTGAATGGCACCATTTTATAATACTAACTAGTCCCAATTCTTGTGTTATATTCAATCTTGTTGAATATTGAGTGTATATATATTAATTGCTATGCAATTCTTAGGCCGACCCCCAATAATTTTTTTTGTAACGTCCGTGACGAAATTAACGATGATTTTCACGTACAACCGAGTAGTTGAGTAGTTGCTATAGATTGTGTCACAATTTCAGTGTTTTTCACGTACAACCCAGCCGTTGTTAGGGGAATGAAACTTCCGCAGTTTTCATTGCACAAAAATCGTTCGCCACTCGTGGGAAAGCGCTTGATTTATGTGATAAATGTTCACATTTCAAGCTACCAATTTCCCTCTCCTTACGTACCTGGCTACATTCCAAAACTAAGTTGATTTAGGCTAAGAATTGCATAGCAAATTATCCTCGTTTTCTACGCAGTAGAAAAGAGAAAAGATCCGGCGAGGCGCGAAGCCTATATATATGTATATATATATATATATATATATATATATATATATATATATATATATATATATATATATATATAACAACAATTTAATAATGATGATACCCAACCATATTTCAATGATTTAAGCTGCACCTCAACCAGAAGAGTCGTTATCGCCATCGTAGATCTAGAATTCAGTGGTTTGGAGCCTTACTTTGCTCGCATGTGAAATCAATCCTTTCTGTAAAATATTTCTGGATGGACATATAGAGAATGATTTGTAAAGTTTAGATAATTATTTGAACTAGGAAACACTTTCGTTTTTCTGCCTGAGCTGTGGCATTGAATGACTAAAGAAGTTTATATGCGTATCACAAGTAGAGCTATGGAGTTTGGGGTGCCAGCCTAAGAACTACATTCCCCACAATTAATCAGCTGGTTGAATCCTATGGGAATGTGATTACATCATCACTAATCATCATCAATGGGGAACTTTCGTGTGTTGGAATTTCACACTTTTGACCTCAGATTCGGATTCAGCGCACTTGAAAACCTCCTAGTTCCTATTTCCAGCTCAAAAGACCGTTTAATTTGGCTAATGAATGGGTAGGAAGATCACACGTGACGTAGTGGTGCACTGGAGTTGAGGGTTCCCCCCAGGCGGGAGGGGGTCGTGACGTCATCGTGCAAATGAATTTCAAGAGCCGTATTACTGGTTAGATACCCATCATATAGCATCTTTTCGGGAAGCTCTCATCAAGGCCTTTCTGTTGAGCAATTACAAAATAACCATGAAAATTCCCCATTAACTAGTTCATGACTTACTGAAGTCACTAAGTCCTGGACGAATTATTAACAAAATAATAAGACTATTACAATTTCTTTAGGTAGTTGTACATTCCGTTATTGCATTCTAAAGAAAAAAGATGGCTGTGTACTAATCATCAGTTAAACTGCATTGTGAATCGCTCATCAAAATTCGTGTTATACGATGCCTTGTTACTGTCTCTAAATCTTCAAGAGACTTAATGATCTGTTGAATATGGGTATCGCTCTTATGACTATACTGCAGTGAAATTATTATTTTCTCTTTTATGGATCTCATACACTATACGATGCCCAGCTGGTTTTAGCCGGTCATCCTCACACCTTGCAGTTAACCCAGAAGGCTGTTGTGTCAAGCCAGGTAGACTGATAGTGTGTGGCCATCGGGGAATATATGGCCAGACGAGCGATTTCGCGACAGTCGTAGGAATTTCTGGCCTTGAAGGGATTATCTCCACACACTACCAGTCAGCCTACCTGAGTTTGAAGCTTTCCCTGAATTCTGAAATTCACGACAAGCCTACATCGCCCAAAATGCCCGTTGCATTGTTGGTGCAATCCCTGATCTGAAGTCCCAGCCGACTGAAAGGCTGCATGAAGGCAATCGTCGCACATTTCAGTACATCTACCTGAAATTGGTTGGTGGATAGTGTGTGGTGGCCTAGGATGGCAGCTTTATGGTCGCCTCTTCAGGCAATGGCCTGCCTTCCATCGTATAGTATATGGGGTGCTTTGGTTATGGAAACTTATCCAATCGACCTTAATATTTGTTCTGGAACCCACCCCTTAATACAGGGTGCGGCAGTGAGGACGGACGGTTTTAAAAAAATCATAAAATAGTTAATTTTTACTCAAAAACAAATTTATTGATGCAATCAGGTTCGCAAGGAAATAGCATTTGAGACAGTCAAGTGTGAAAAATCACATCAGGCATGTGGTGGCCGAAATTGTTGATGCAGTGCTGGAGGCGTTCTTGGGCGTTCTCTCTAACATAGCTCTCTCAACTTGGGCGACTTCCACGCGAATGGCGTCCTTCAATTCGTCCTGATTTCGGGGCTTGTACTTGTATACTCTAGCCTTGAGGTGTCCCCATAAGAAAAAATCGCATACGGATAAATCTGGGGACCGAGGAGGCCAATGAACATCGCCAAACCTGGAAATAAGGCAACCAGGGAAGAGAGGGCGAATAACGTCCATTGATGATCTGGCTGTGTGGGCGGTCGCCCCATCCTGCTGGAACCACACACGTCAGGTTGGAACACGTCACCTTCGTAATTCAGGTAAAAAGAAGTTGCCGTTCATTTCGACATAGCACTATGTTGGAGAGAGTCTAAGCAAACTTCCAAGAACGCCTCTAGCACTGCATCAACGATTTCGGCCACCACATGCCTGATGTGATTTTTCACACTTGACTGTCTTAAATGCTATTTCCTTGCGAACCTGATTGCATCAATAAATTTGTTTTTGAGTAAAAATTAACTATTTTATGATTTTTTTTAAACCGTCCGTCCCCACTGCCGCACCCTGTACATAGGGTTCGGTCTGCCATTCTTTTTGGTAAAGAGGGGTCGCTCTTGAAAAGAAAATAATCAAAAAGCCAATTTAGTTTGGGCTTGGGTTTCCTCACACATGAAAAAAATATGAGATAAAAGAATGAAAATCAAAATGGTGAATAAACGTGTTATTATTAACAGTGAATAAACATTACTTTAACGTTGTTATTATGCGTTTTTATTTTCTATTTTTTTCAGAAAACTGCAGAGAACAAACGATGAATTGCAGGAGCAAGTGGAAAGTTTACAAGTTCAATTGCAGCATCTACAAACACGGTAAGTTCAATAAGGCAACCTCTCCACCAATCACTCCATTCCTTTTCTATACGTTGACACGTCTTCAGTGGTATCATTTTCTTGATAAATACTAATTTTTACTTTTGATGTTTCCCTACGCTTCCCATGGGAATTTCTTGGTAATGTATTAACAGAAGTGACGATATAGCTAATGTTAATGTGTCCATGGATGAGATTGGGGTTTGAAGAAACAATTTTGAGTAGCGAAGAATCATAAAGAAAATTTTTGTTATAGTTTGCTCTGGGGAGGAACATATCAGCTTAGTTTAGTGCATAACTAATATTGTTCGAATAAATACGTATGCGCCCAAGTGCCCATACTTATGCGTAGTTTCATGTATTACTTTTGAAAGCCTTAAAATGTGCTACTCCGTATGAACGAGTAGATGATTAGTGAAAAATTGTACTTGCCTCGTACGAAATTCTGTTAAAAACTTTATTTTACCTTGTTGTATGAATGGAATTCCTTTTTATGAGTTAATATTGCAAATCTATTTTAAAATTGAAGTGATTACCAACACCCTGTTATCTGTTGAGCCATTATAGATTCAAGTGGACCTGTTCAAGATCTTCAAATCGTTCTAAACAACTCTTTTATTTCAAAGAATCGGATTTGGATTCCATAAATGTTATTTGAATGGGCTTTTGTATTATTAATGATTGAAAACAACGTTCATCGTTTATAGTTACATTGGTAATAATCTCAGAAATTTGTTTGTGTTATTGGTTTTTGACTATAAACACATCGGACACAATATAATATGCCAAGAAGGAGCAAACCCTAATACTCGAAATGGCAAATTGCCTTGATTGAGGTAATTGTTGCTCAATGCACCCTTTGCCGTTTTGCATAAGAACTTGAAACCTCATTATCTCTTCGTCTTACTGCCATTTAGATCAACTGTAGGGTTGCCAGATTTTTTCGGATCATATATAGTATATATCCTGGCTGCAACCAAGGAAAAGTAAAGTATTTCAATGAAAGTTAAAGTATACATTAAAGTTAACGTTCTCGACTTACACACTAAGGTATTTTTCATTCAGCATCTGCACACAAGGGCTTGAATGTGTCAGATTACTGAAAATAAGAAAGTTCGGTTTGAGGAATTAAAAAAGAACCATGGATAGTAATATTTTTACTGTACGTAGGTCACAAAATGTTTATTCCGAAGAAAACATTACTAGACATTCCAATCTTAACGAGTCCATATTTCAGTAAGGTTGTACTACATACAGCTAAAGAAGAAGAGGTTCTAAAAAACCGAGTCTTTCTTTTGGGTGTCATTTTCCACTAGTTTAAGCAAACAACATCGTATATAGGCACCTACTCATTAAAAATAACCAAAATAGCTGAAGGAATCCTCATCACATAGGTATCACATACAGAACAGACCCAGGGTGTGTCATTCACAGATGTCTGACATTATCATGACAGATGACATCCAAAAAGTAAACAGAATCATTGAACCGTTCGTTGCTGTTGTTGTGTTGTATGGGGTCAGCCTTCTCAACTTCTCGAGTATACGTGAGTGACAATAGACCAATTTTCGTCCATGCAGGTAGGTAGTTCTGGTTTAGATAGGTATGAGAACCTTGTCCTTTACTAGTAAGTAGGTGCGGGGGCTGAACTTTTCTTCTTTTTTTAGAGTATTTTTTATAGAGTATACAGTATTTTGAACAAAACTAAAGTAGGATACTTTAAATTAAAGTAGATCTGGCAACCCTAATCACCTGCCCTATAATAGAATCTATCCTGTTCTCTGTTAGAAGTTTTCAGAAGCTCTAATTAAGGTCGTTCTTTGGATCCGCAATGGAACTTCCCAAAATTGCTGCCGCGTTCAATGTGTTTTAATCCAAGATTGCTTGGGTACTATGCAGTGATTCTCGTGTTATGGATCAAAACAATAAATCTGATCCACATATGCACGTCCCTCCCTATCGAATTTACTTGTATTCCACCTGAGAATTTATATTGAAACTTTTTTCGAATCAATGGGATCTAATTTCACAAAAAAATTAATCTTTCTGAAATTATGGTTTGATTTCGAGAGCTTATTCAATATTTAGCTAAACAAATAAGTAGTTATTTGAAAGTGTTTCCATTACATCTAGGGCAAACCTCAGGCATCCGAATGGGGGATTTTGAAGGGGGGGTTGATAAGACATTTATCTAATTAGGTCTGATAATGACTAGGTCGGATCAGACAGACTGATTTCAGAATGAAAAATCAGTCTTGATCAGTTGAACTGATTGATTTGTCAGGCGAGTGCTGTCATTCAGCTAGATTCTGGTCACTGGATCAGGATTCTTCTAATATGTACCCATCTTGGTGTCAGTGGTTTATATGTGGTAGATGTATGGATTGCTTGGGATCCAAACCTCGCGTTTACTTCCGATTTAATTTTAATTTTTTATTAATCCGAACACAGATACTTCCTATAGGATTTACTTACATTTCATCCGGTAATATAGTGTAACATTTTTTCCGGATCACGGAAATCTAAATTCTTTCCTAAAAATCTCGCCTTTGAAACTTTTTCTGAATTAAAAATCAGTTAGACTGATTGATATGTCAGAATCAATGATCATTTCAGTCAGTAAGCTGGATTCTGGGCCTGGATTTTTGTGTGTGATAAGACAGTTGATATGAATACTGCAAAAGCCAAGATTTGCTTGCAGAAATATTGGGTTTACCAGTAGCTTAATGAGCGTTACCCATGGGTGCTAAAAAGCTATTTTAATTATTTTTAAATGGAAAAAGATTTTTCTTAAGAAGTTTGGCATCAATTGCACTCTCCAACGATGAGTGGTTTTCTTTCTATAGCTTAGTTCTCAGTGTGCGTTCTGCGAGTTTGAACGGTTCTGGGCAAGCGCAGTCGAGTTTTGTAGTTCACAGTGCCAGAACGCCCAGTTCCGGAATGCCGAGTTTGGCGTTTGCAGTGTTTTGCAAACCCAGTTTTGAACGGTTCTGACAGTCCCCGTTTTTTTCCTGAACTGTCAGAACTTGAACGCAAGGACGTAGTTAAGGCATGCGCATTTCACAATTTTTTGGATCTTGTGGAGTAAACAACTCTTCTTTTTCTTCATCGAAATCATACTTAAGTCTCTATACGTTACTATAAGTACGTATTCTATGATTGAAATGTCATCTAGCTCGTCAAGTTAGGAAAGCGATAGCTTTGACGATAGTGTTTGGTTTGTAAATGATGAGGACGAGATTGAAGTTATAGTTGTATCCCGTCTCGATCCACGGAACTCAAATTATTTCGAGTATACTCCTCTGTCATCAAGGAATTTTTTTCATTTTTTTTTTATTGCCGTGGGGTAATAGTTAAGTAATATTCACGGGCATAATAAGTAATATATTCACAGGAACTAAAAACATTCTGAAAAGAAGCACCTGAAGATTACACGAGTTGAGTGAGGTTACAGACAACCACACAGGTTATAACACTTCCAAGTTCTGAAATCGTTCGCAGTGCAGAACGCGGTTCTACAAGTTCTGGAACGCCCCGGGATTTCCCATCCCAGTTCTGTTGAGTTTGAGACTGTCGAGAACGCGCACTGAGAACGAAGCTTAAGGTTTTTCAAAGTTTCACACACTGTTGACGTCAAGCACCCCTCCTGCCTGGGCGGAACCTCCCCCCCCCTGCAAGCTAGTGTGACGTCACCAGTGCAAACTTTGACAAATCATATAGAGAAAACTACACAACTGGTTCCAAATTTATTAGAATGGAATCTATTTTCATTTAAAAATATAAAATGAATACGTGGGTAACGCTCATTGATGTGAGCACTCAGGAATTTGCTTTGTTCCAACAACGCTTTGAGAGCAACCCCCGGGGCTCCTCCAGAGTTGTCGTGGGGTTAGCTCCACCAAGGTCGCCCACTTTCGTGACTCTTGGAACACTTCGGAGAGAGATGTGATAACAAACATAGCAGAGAAGGTGAAAACAGTTAAGAGAAGGTTACGCGGATATTTAGTTTACCCAAGGGTATTACGAATAAATATATACCTACTCATCTCATACTTGCTTCTGGGTTTGAGAAATTTACTCATTATAATCTAATATTCTCTTCTGATCTGTGTTTGAGGAGGGGGGGGGGGGGGATTTTCACATTAAATTTACTTACCTGTCGAGGTGGATGTAGATTAAACGTGTGATTTTGTATATCAATGTGGTTTAATGAATGTGTAGAATGCGGAGTAGTGTCGGCTCTCGCAGAAGCCCAAGTCTTCACCAAGAGGAGGAGCAGAGTGATGAAGATACCTACTGATCGACTCATTCCACGCTGTCCATCACTTCCCGGTGTAAATTCGTGAGTAAACCCTTGGGTAGCAACATTTTAATGTTACCGCATCAAGAACATTATAATATAGGTTTATTTATGAGGTATACTACTTTGGTTAGTGTAAATTCCCATAAACTTCCTTATTAATCACAAAGAGGCAATCTCGCTTCCGCTATCTCTAAATATGTCAGCTAAATAACAACCTGCCTGAATATCTGCTCACACGCTGAATTTATTTAGGGACACTTACATGTTAGGAATATGGATGCATACTTGTGATCACTAACCTGCATTGGGGAACCTTCCATTCTACTCCAATCAGGTTATACGATCCGTATGAAAATCCGCTGTACACTCCCCTATTTTATATTTTAGTTACATAAATAATCATACCTATTGTTATTTTTGAAGTTAGGTTGTTATGGTAGAATCTTGAAGCACTTGAAGTAGGTAATCACAGAGAATCGTGAATTAATGTTCAATATTTAATAGCATTCCTAAGGGACTTATTAGAATCTCAAGTTAATGGAGTCAACTCAGTGTCAGGATAAGCGGTCTAATTATTAGGCTTTCTAAATCCGTGATAAATTGGTAGTTGGAACGACACGTTAAAATTCTGTTGGGTGAGGTTCCATAATAGAAAAAGGCGATGTTCCATACAAAACATCATGAACCCTAACTGATTCGACCAAAAATGATTACTGAATACTTTAACAAAATTGCAATAAGCTTAAGTTGATCTCATTAAAATAATACCCTCTACGCTTTGCTTCTTTCTTACAGGATTATTCGATTTTTTCATGACTAAAACCCCTCGCCCAATAGAATTTATTTGTAAGGACAAGTTCAGAATGAAGATGGCAGTATTTTCAGTAGAAAACAGCATTTTAAAAATTATAAGTTATTCTGTTGGGGAATTTGACTGATTTTTATGTTATGGCATAATTTATTTAAACACAATTATATTATTTAATCTCCTAATTAAAGTGGTTCTTTGCAAACTATGGTCTGATTGATTCTCAGGCAATGTGTTTCCTTACTTATTCAAGTACTTACTCTTTGTGTTGTCCCCTACAGTTTATGTCTGAGCCCTGGTTTATGTTTATGTATTGAAGTTTTAATTTTATCTAGACGTTATTGCCACTGTATTAGTAATTCTTGTTTATAATACTCCATTTGACTTGTGAGGTGGCGCAAGCGTGAACAATTAGATAACTGTAAACAAATACTGTAAACATATGGATACTATCTATCAATGTGGATACTATCTATCAATGTCCTTGTGGAATTGAGCCATTTTCGGGATGTTTTTGAGGCCACTTTTGAGTGCTGACTATATCTTATAAATTCCACCAGAGGTAATGGCGTGCGAGCGTGATATTTACATATAGCTAGTGGTGCAGTCCTCCCCGAATCCCCTACCTTCTGGCCAAGTGTCGAGAAAATGGTTCAATTTGACAAAAACAAATGGTACCTTAAGCTGAATTACTGTAGTAATCATAAATTCACTTTTTCAATTCGCTTTTGAATTTTGTAGACTGCAGCTTGCTTTGATTATGTTGAAAGTATTGAGTACCGATTTAATACTACTTCTCTTTATCTTAACTGAGAAATTCGAAACTACTTAACGGACAAAAGTGTTCCATAACGGACCTTCTTGCTCTCTGAGACCAGTATTTAATAATATTAATTTATAGTTTGGAAAAGATTGGAAGATTATTGAACATCACACTTTCATTGTGTTATCAAGAGTATTATTGTTTTTCATGGGCCCACTTTCACAAACATTTGAAACTGAGTTTAAACCCAATGAGGTTGCCAATTAACGGAGTTTACTGCTCACTGTCTTTCACCAGAACACTGAGGGAGTTCCGTGCCCTCCGAAATCCGTCATTAACCTCTTTACTTCTTTATCAATATCCCATAGCCCCATAGGATTTGCCTAAATTATGACTTCGTCTTTAAAAAGTTAGTTTGGGTGTGTTGGAATTGCCACTAGTAGGTATTTGACTTGTTGGATGAGGGTGATGTATCAAGAAAGGGAGGACGATACTGAACATTACATTTCAAATGAATTGTAATTGTTTGAAAATTCATTAGTGTAAAGCTTAGTCCAGACAGAGACTTTTTGTTGCACAACATTGTTGCAAAGCTGTTCCAAGCTGTCCCGAAACAATGTCGCAGAACATTTTTGAGCTGCCCACAACAATGTTTCGTGTCCACACTAGGGGAGCAGTTTCATTCGCGATGTCTCGGGAAATAATTCTTGCGGCTGCTACTGCACCGATTCTGTTTTTATTAGCGGCTGGTGACGAAAATAGAACACAACGAAACCAAGACGTTGGTGGGTTCGTCAGATTTTCAGGACAAGTCAATATGGCCACGATCTCCTGGATACTCTGAGATTGGAGGATGGAGGTGGTCAGTTCACCCGAATGCGATCCATCGATTTTGAGGAACTTTTGCAATTGGTGGGTCCTCGAATTTCGAAAGGGTGCACTAACTACAGAGAAACAATTTCTCCTACTTTGAGACTTGCAGCTACGCTTCAGTTCCTGGCCAGTGGAAATTTGTACTCCAGCTTGATGTACACTTTCAAAATATCGAAACAATCGATATCTGTGTCATCAGACATCCCACAAGCAACCATTTACATGAAGATCCTCAATAAGGTTCAATGTTACCTCGGTGGACCACATGTTGAGTACGTGAGTTGATAACGGCTAAAAAAAATCAGTTGATAAGGAAGGTTGTGACGTGTGGCAGTTCCGAACACGCGTCCACAATGAACTGTTGCGCAACATTGTTGCTGTGAATCCCATTTTCGATGGGACTCAAGAATACTAAGTTTCAGACCCGCAATACACCCCTGCAACAATGTTGCGACGCTGTTCGGGCACTCAGGAGCTGCCACGATTCAGACTCGCAACAATGTTGCGCAACAAAAAGTCTCTGTCTGGACTAAGCTCGACACTTATTTTGGCAGGCACATACCTAATTTTGTTGTCGTATGTTTTCGTCATTTATAGTGTCCACATGATAAACCTTCAACATGTTTGCGATAATCCTCCTAATTATGTTCCTCATAATGCAATCCCTGGCATTTTATTGCTTGGCATAACGAGAAACAAACCACGTTTTAATAAAGCAATACAACGAGCTCTAGATTTAAATAGATTAAATGGATACATCCTCATCACGCTTCACTCTTCAGCTAATTGTGGGTACACATCCTGACACCCCCTAGCAGCCAAATATATATGATAAGAGGAAAATTACGTATAATAGATGATGATAATGACAATAGCACTTTAAAATAGGATGATGAATAGCATTCCCTCATAGAGTACTGTCACGGAGGAGGGGTTATGATGGGGCTAGCTGACAAGCGGGCCTTCAGCCGCAGAGCTACCTTTTACTGTTCCCTCTCTTAAGCTGCTCCCTAGTTCACAGTGTAGCTGTTTGTGTTATAACTGGTCTCCCCTTGTATGAGTGGGTACCCCATCAACCACAGCCAGTCCTAATTCCTTTTAATTAGTCAGCATCTCAGAAACGTGGACAATGAGCAACGGTCCACACACTGACGAGTCATCTACTTAGTAACTACCCCCTGCCATCCATTCACTTGGCCGGCGTTTAGAAGGGTTGAAAAGTCAAGAATCAGAGGTAAAAATGAAACAATGATTGAACGTTTGGGTCAATGGCCAGACTAGCAGCAGAAAATAGTCAGGAACGTCCAATTCAAACAACATAGGGACAAATGCCCTTAAAAACATACAGGCATGGAGCTCTTAGAATAAAATCAAAATTAGCGTCCTCTACCAGAGAAATGTCCTGGCTTCGTCAAAAAACAATGAATGGAAGCCTAAAAGCAATACTCGTCAAGACCGCCTTGGTCTTGCAATGGTTGAGGGATCTGCTGATTCGGTGCCTTTCTTTCCTCTTCCCTCTACACCTCTAAATGATATAGTATGATTTCACATTGGATAAATATAATCATGTGAACCCGGATTTTGGCAATCTTTTTCTTTTAAATGTTCAAATCTCAATATTTGGCCGACTTTAAAATAACATTTAGCTTATGGTAGAATCTTTATCACTTGTTTCGGAGGTATTTTTAGGTCGTTTACCCAGGAAACTCTATCACTGTCATGAAAGTGGGCTTATTTATGGTCTACATTACAGGAGTAATCACTCCACTCGAAATGAGCTTGATGAGACCACATTATTTTATATCGAACTATTTACATGGGACAAGGCTGGCTGTGGTTGGCGGGGGTCTACTTGGAGCAGCTGAAGAGAGGGACTAGCAGAAAGTAGCTCCACGGCTGTAAGCCCGCTGTGTCGGCTGGCACTACCTACGTAGAAACGATACAAACTTCTTGGTTCCGTGCTCAAAAATCTACTGTAGTCCTTGAGATTCTGAAAAATAGCCATAATTTCCAATTTTTATTCTTTTCCTAAGTTTGGCCAAACTCCGTTAAATAATGTTTTTGAAAATGAGCAATTTGTGTAGCAATTTAGTAGGCTTATTAATTTATACGTGTAGTTGCCTTCGATTGAGTTTTATTGTAGCATGAATGAGCTGGGTTTTAATTCGTATCGTTTCTACAGCTTTAAATCAACAAGATAGGATACACAATTTGGCGACATCACATTTAATTTACAATGCTGCCAATGGAACGATCCATAACCTACTATGTGTTCCAATTGAGGCTATAACCGAACTTTCACCTTTAAAAGGAACTAGGTTTATACAAAAAGTCAACATGTGGATGGCCTGCCGTATTTCACAAATATTATTTGTCTACCGAGAATAACCTCTTATTCATAATTGATATCGTGAATATATGTATTTATCTACTGAAAACAAACTGAAGTGGTAGGACTGGAGAATACTATGTATTACGAAGTTTTTTGTATCACTGAAAATTGAGAAATATTGATATAGTACCTTTCGGAAGTGGGCTTTTCAAATATCCCAACTTTTAGAAAAATTGATAAGTATGCAAAAGTGTAAATTTTCTCAGATTTTCCGTCCTTTTACCGAACAATTGAAATAGGTGTGTTTGGCGGAACATTCATAATTTAGGTTGGTAATTGAAGCGGTCCATTCACGATTCTACTGCAGGAGGTGGGGAGTGCAACGAAGTTCCCCTCTTCACTCTCCTGCCTCAGAGTATGTTCTCCATACACGATCCGTCATTCCCAGCAATCTGAAGGTTTCCCACCAGTAAACGGTATTCTGAGGTAATCCTGTGTTGGCGGATGATTAGAACATGGAAGGTCTTCCTGCAGCTCCACACACGCTCGGACCTAGCAGGTTGATAGGGTGGGGGACCGCAGGATGGTCCGATGGGAAACCCATCCGACGAGCTCTGCAGGACACCTGCAGCAGGAAGCCCTCCACACACGTCTTGCACGCCTCCCCTGCAATAGGAGAGGGAAGTTTTTGGCCCCCCTCACTCCCTGCAGCAGGATTGTGAAGGGCCACTTAACTACTGTGAGATTTTCCTTTAGGTAAAATAGGAATAACCATGGCATAACCTTTGAACCGTTCTCCACTATTGAACAATTCAGATAGTACTCATTCAACAAACAAAATCATGTATTTCCTTTTTATAGACCTCTGTGTCTAGGCACCTTTCCTTCATTGAGCCTAATTAATAGGTTATTTATTTATTTTTTGTAATGATTCATCCGCACTTCAACCGTGAGGGCCATTAGCGGCAAAATGTTATTTTTGTTGAAGTTTTCTATTTTCAAGCTTAAAAGTAAGACAGCTGTGACAATTTGAGGTGATTAATAGCTAGTCTAGAAGTGAATAAGATAGTATTTATAATATATATAGTAATGAGGAGCTTTATCGCACATTTCATGTATAATGGTAGATGTAGTCTGTAATATTATTGTGTTGACTTGTCACATTGTAGGGTTTTATAGTTCGAGTGACGATAAAGGGTATGTGTGGAAGACCAGAATGAGTGCATTGTTATTTTCATTGAAAACATTACGTTTCAGGCAATGTGGCAATGTGAACAGTTACATTATATATATTTAAAAAAAAGACAGGCACATGTTGTGGCTGTCTCAGGTTATAAAAAACCGAGGTTTACAAATAAATATTGAGACCTTCTCATACTAAATAGAATCATTTCTTGTATAGGTACAAGCCAAGGTTTGCGAAACTGAGGTTAAAGTTACGAAAATCTATTTCAAATGAGGCGTATGCTGCATATTTTCTCACGAAAGTTGGAACTCAAAGCAAAGTCCAGGTAATACCTATATGGGCCTAGAAAAAAATGTTAAATGAAAAATATTTCATCTTATTGAAATGGTATACAGCTGAAACTAAGAATATTTATCAATGCGTAATATAATACCTAAATAATTTCTGTCGATGAATTACCTTTTGCGCACCAAATTAATGGGATTTATGAGATTATAACAGTTCTATTTTCGATATCCGAACGAGAGTAGTAAACCGGAGAGTAATTGTTGTAACTCAAACAGGCACTCAAATTGTGAATCTGGTATGATATATATGCATACGTATAGATATATAGTGAAATTTAATTTATTTTGATAATTTTCTGTTGTGATTTGCTCATCTGATCATTTTATGTCTGCCATGGTCAGCTAATGTACGTGTAAAATAAAGTATTTAAATTATGTATATTTTTAATTATTGAGTTGAATATTGATCTTCGTACCCAAATCACCAAGATCCTTTCTTACTGGTTGATTGATTCTGTTCAATTCAGACCATTCTGAACAACTTTGGTTTTGTGTCTGTCTGTCTGCGTGTATGCAAACCCTTAACAATTTCGGGGAATGTGTGCGTTAGGCTGTAGGTCCTCCGATTTAGGGGAGTGCAAAGCAGTAGGCGCAGAGATACTTTGTCGCAGCACCAACTGCCTGCCCCTAGTTAAGGTTAGATTCACGGATGCAATGGTTTCTTCACCCCAAACATGCAGTTCATTCTGCAAAAATGGTGCAGAGGTCTGTAAGAAGGTTGTCTCAACGGGGAGGGTCTCGCTTCCTGTACCTCGGCATTTGGAGTTTTGTGGATGTCCAAAAACTCAGGCACGGACCTGCTTAATCGGTAATGTGAGCTAGAACGCGTGCCTCGACCTGTAGGTTGAGACTAGTGCTTGGCACATGCCTAGGACACTGAATGTATGAACAGCTTCCTCTCAGAGGATCATCTCAGATTATTATGATGTAAGGGGTTGTGGTGGTGAGGTTCAATAACTGGTGGTCCTCAATATTTTTGTTATGCCTTTATTGACATAATACGTCGAGCGCTACCGCCCATTTGGGCCTCTTCAGGACTCTTGAAAGTCAGATGATTGGGTAGGTACCATTGTATATATAAAGTTTGATAGACGGTTTGATGGTATGGTCTTGATGTTCACTTCAGACTAGGTAGGTTGACACATTTAGAACAACAGTTTTAAAATTTAAAAGACGGTAAAAGTATAAATATAAAGTAATGTAATTTGGCATAAAGGAAAATATTTATACTTGAATCTTCTTTTAAAATTTGAACTATTGTAAATGTACCTACCTAGTCAGTGCTCACCAAGTCCATACCATCAAACCGTCTACCGAAATGGATACATGCAATGGTACCAACCCAATCATTCTATCTCTTAATAGTCCTGAAAAGGCCCAAAGGAGCGAAACCACTCTACACATTTGCAGGGTGGCCCCCAACTGGAAAAGTCAGGGAAAACCTGGAATTGTCAGGGAATTCTTTGCGTCGGGAAAAGTCAGGGAAATGTCAGGGAATTTTGAAAAAACCACCAAATGTCAGGGAATTTTTATATGAAAACTTGATGTAATAATTTAAAGCGTTTTTAGGTATGTTATAACTCCCAAACAATCAAACTTCTAATAGCGTACTCTATCGTACTAGGTACATATTTCATAGGTGAGTTATACGAATGACAAAAATAATTATTAAGAGTTGTCGTTAAACTGTTCATAAGTAACTACGCTACACGCACATAAAAAGTGAATGGATATGCCATTGGCTTCCCTGGCAACTACATCACCTAGAGTAATCCATTTGTGAGAAAAATCAACTGAGTATTGAACTAGGGAGAAAAATGACGTCATAGGGAAACGACCTCTTCGCTTCGTCCGCCCCAGGGGTAAGGGGGCTTAGCACAGTACACAAGTTTGTGTAAAATCGGTCAGTTTAGCAATGAGATCAAGCATTTTAATTTATCCCTTGATGGGAAAAACAGAAGATCATGGATATGTCTAGTACCTACTGCTTACCAGTTGGTACCTACTACTCAATTGTATACCAACCATGTAGTGCCTTCATTTCACAACATTATTCCATTATGTTTACAAAACAATATTAGTTTTTAACTTAGAGTAATAAATCAGCATTCCTTGACACTACAATGGCTTAGAGGTCATAAAATGTCGTGGTAAAATGAGAGCATTCCAAAAAGTGGCGAACGATTTTCCTACTATGAAAACTATGGGAGATACTCTTCCCTAGTAACGCCTTGGTTGTACGTGAAAATCAATAGAAATGGTGCCGGTCGGGAAAAAAAAGTGTCGCGAAAAATTCCTTGACCCCCAGCCAAAAGACATATCCATGTCAAAACCCAGCAGAATAGTGGATTGGTCCAGTAAGAGTCCCAAAACTAGTTTATATACATACGCTAGGACTTCTCAGGAGGGTTAAGGAGGGGGAAATTGGCCCATTGGAATGTGGAGTCACGCGTTATAAATTCATAGAGCAACTTCCCAACGAACGATTTTTGTGGGATGGGGAAATGAGGAAGTTATACTCTCTCTGGCAACGATTGGTAGGTAGTAGGTGAAAATCAGGTGTTGGGGACCAGACCAAATGACCCATATATTAATTTCTACCTTAAGGGGAAAAACAATAGATCATGGATATGTCAAAGTTGTAGACATTACTTTACACTCTGTTGGGAAAGTAAAAATGGACATTACTTTCCATTATGTTGGGACGTTGGGAAAGTAAAAATGGACATTACTTTCCACTCTGTTGGAATGTTGGGAAAATAAAAATGACATTACTTTCCACTCTGTTGGGAAAGTAAAAGTGGACCATTACTACCTATGTATTATATAGGTAATAAAGGATTATATTGGTAATCTACCTAGCCTTCACTTTTCGAGTTAATAATAATCTAAAGTGCCGGAGCGTTCCATTTTGTGTGGAAAAAAAAGTCGCGAAAAATTCCTTGACCCCCAGCCAAAAGACATATTCATGTCAAAAAGCGTGAAATATTTGCTGTCGGACGAAAATTTTGAATTATCCCCAGAGCTAAGAAAACCATGTAAGGAAAAGTGTACTTCAACATATAGCTTCAGATCACAAATTCAGAGACCATAAAATATTAAATAAAAAGTCATGCAGCATGATCGTATGGTTGAATTTTCCTGACTTTTGATTTGAATTGGGCCTGATGAGTCCCGGTTATGCGGGTTGGTTTCTAGGCCGCCCCGCGAGGAATGCGGGCGGAGCCGCCAAGGTCAACTGATTTCGCGGGCCGGATGTCGCAGCCGCGCGGAGCGCTAGGCTCGTGCACCAAGTGCTGGGTTCGATCAGTTTCGTACTGAGCCGTTTTGTAATATTCCGGCCTTAGATTTACATCTGAAAGGGGAATATACTGAGCTTGGTTGAGGTACTGAAAAGTATCCTCAGCTTTTTGTGCATTTGGAGTGTATTTGACACTCGGATCGAAATCGGACAGCTTGGTCGAATCGAAAAGATCGGCTTCAGAGCGAGTCTGAAAGGTTTGCTCGATCTTTTGTGTAGGTGAGTCTTGTTCGACAGTTTCTCGAACGAATACGTCGGGCGAGCCGGCGATCCGGACGTGCGGGTCGCGCCTTGCGCTGATGGTTGGTTCAGCGGACTCACCGTGTGGCCGGTAGGGCGCACTACGTTGGTCACTCGCCCCGGTCTTGCCGCCTTCCTCCTTCCCCCGCAAGGGGAAGTAAGAAGGCTGACGTTCCATCGAAATTTTTTGGCTCGTTTCGATGCCTCTACGTGTGAAAAATAGAGGGTTTTGGAAGTGGACTCGCTTGCCGGAGCGTCTTTCCAATGCTCAGACGGCAGGGTCCTACCTCGTCTTGAAAAAGACTTCCGTAGACGGTAAATTAGAGCGTAGGAGCTGAGTAATTTACCGGCGCGCCCCAGCGGTCGACTACGAGCTGAAGGCTGTGTAGTCCGGGTGACACGGCTCGGAAACGTCCCTCGGGCGTACTGTCTAAAGAGAATATCGATAGAAGTACCGGGTGGCGTCCTACCAGGAGATCTACGTTGGGCAATGAGCAGGATGAATAATCACTGGACTCGTAGATGCCAATGCGAAATCTGTGAGGAGAGAAGGTCTGGCTTGTAGAAAGCAGTGGGAAGCCGTTCTTGAGATGAACTCGCAATGCAGAAGGTTCGTCAGCGTAGAGCGTGTAGAATTCTTCGTACTTCGGAGGTGTCGTCGTCGAGAGCGGAGAGTGGAATGAAATGCCAGGCTCTGAACGAGGTATTTATAACAAAAAGTGGTGTCCACTTTATGGTTAGTATGTAAATTAGTTTCGTCAACTAATTTGGTACGATCAAACTAGCTTAGGATTGGCTCGCTCAATTTCGTAAATTCGACTGTGCAATCTCATTGGTTCGCACAGTGTTTTCCCAGTATCTGGGCGTACGATAGCTGAGTTGGTTTTTTGAGGTGGTTTCCCTGCGTCCGTTGCTTTGACGGGGTCCCCGGGGGTGGCTGAACGACCTTGAGTTTTCCTAAGGCGACTTGTTTCGAACTTTTCGTCGCATCTATCTCGCCCAGTAAATGTTTGGGGAGGTCGCCTTGCGTGTTCTCGTTCAAGGCAACCTGTCTCGAGATGTTTGTCGCATCTCTCTCGCCCAGTAAATGTTTGGGGAGGTCGCCTTGTGTGTTCTCGTTCAAGGCGACCTGTCTCGAGATGTTTGTCGCATCTCTCTCGCCCAGTAAATGTTTGGGGAGGTCGCCTTGCGTGTTAATCTTTAATATTTCACTTTTGGGAGAGAATTTAGTATTTTCTCTCCGGTGATATTTTGTTTGACGGAGTTGTACTTCGACGTCTTGTAAATATTTTTGTGGTGTGCCTACCTCTTTTTGGTAGCCCTGAAAAGGGCTGTTGACAAGAGGGGGTGGATTTCACCACAGGGGCCCCCCCAAGACGTCGTGTTAATAACGACGACGCCGGTTGGGGTGTTTCGAGCGCCGTTACCCACCTCTCGTCGAATTTGGTAGAGGGGACGTGCCGTCTGGCAGATTTTCGGGGAGTTTTCTCCTTACTTTCTGTCTGATTTTGTGACACAGATTGTCCTTGTGAAACAGCTTCTTCCGAGTGTAGAGTATAAGCTGGTTTGATTTGCTGTTTGGGAACTTTTTTAGTATGTTCGCCAATTTGCACTGTAACCGAAAACTTATCTCTTTTAACCACTTTGAATGGTCCCGTGTAAGGACATTGCAGAGAGGTGAGCTGTGTGGGCACTCTGATATAGACATGAGTACATGTATCCAAGTTTTTGGGCATGTTTACGGCATATTTCGTGTTATTATGTTTAATATGCGTAGGTCGGAAGAAAAGAGGTTCCGAAAGGTTCGTAGAAGTTACAAAAATGTCTCCTGGGAGTGGTACGTCAATCCCGTAAACTTTTTGGAAAGGCGTAGTTTCAGTCGCCGGGTCTACTGCCGTACGCATGGCGAGTAGAACTTTGGAAGTGCATCGAGCCAATTTTCGTTCTGAGCTTTGAGAGCTTCTTTCAAAGATCTGTTTCTGCGTTCTACCATACCGTTTGTTGATGGTTTGTATGGTAACGTGTGAGTATGTTTTACTCCGAGACGTTCCATAATGGAATTGAACAGATCTGATTCAATTGTGCCCTGATCACTTGTGATGTATTTAGGTACGCCCTTTGAAGCTACCCAAATATTGATAAATGCATTTGTGATTGTGGTTGTTTCGATGTTGTTGAGAGGGACTGCCTCTAGCCAACCCGTTGTACCATTGAGGATTATAGTCGGAATTTGTATGTTGTTATGAATTGTATAGTCGAGCCGGTGACTTGAATTTCGTACTGTTGCAATGATGGTGATATAAGTCTTGCATTGCCAGGTTTTATAATTCTTGGACCGGCAGATGTGGCGTTACTCAGTTGAAAGTGAGAGTTTCACTCAAGTGAAATAGCCCGACAGCCCATGCATCTTCACTAACAAAGTAATTTTCCCTTTGCTGTCCTGCTTTGTCTTCCTTTGTTCACTCGATGATTATATTTATCTAAACTTGGTTTTGGACTTCAGATGAATTATGGAGATCCTATATGTTACTTTGACTTATTATTTTCAATAACCTACCCTTGTAATCGAACAAGGAAAAAATGAATTGTTTAACCTCCCTGAAAATAAGGATGATGCTCCAACCCAGAAAGGTTAGTATTCCGGAAATTGAAGAAAATTTACATTAATTTGTAAGTTGCAATTGATTATTTTAACGTGGAATATCTTTTCTGCATACAGTTTTATCAAAATTTGGTAAACGTGAAGCGTGGTGCTATTTCATTCTTACTCTGCTTGTTTAACTGTTGATAATTGTTCAAATGTACCCAATGAAAATCATATTGGCCCGTTAGACAATTTCATCAAGATTAAATGATTATTGAGGGAGATAATTATGCATATATGGAAAGAATTACGTGTTAGTACAAGCGCTTACAGTGGGTCTTCCATTGGTTCGGATACAATGAAATGAAATTGTCAAGTAAGTAACTAGCTCAATTTCTAATCGTACGAATTATGTTACTTAAACTTCTGTCATCAGCACTATAATGTGCTACCCTTTAATTTATTATTTTTATGTGCATTTATGCATTTATTTTTTTGGATTCAACTTGATAATACCTCTTAAAATGTTTCTACCGCTAGTACCTACTCACTGAAAAAATGTCTGTCACTCATTAAACTTTGGACTAAAACCTTTAATTTATGGCTAGTCCACCAATCTTATTTTTCTTTTGTGATTTAGAGTTACAAAGTACCTGCTAGGTATTTGAGGTGTAATTTTAATCAACCACAACAAATAAAAATAAAAAATCCGTTTTATTTCAGTTAAGTTAAATTATATAAAAATGTATCGTCTTAGTTTTTATATACACAATTTACAGTTAGTCTTGATTTTTTTTAATTTCAAAAACATGGCGTACCGTCAGGGTTGGTCTGAGGACGAGGTTTGCAAATTTTAGTTCGACCGTTTGAACCAGAGACTGCCGTGCAGGTGAATGTAAAGTAGCCGCATGTCGAGGATTTTGTGTAGTAAGTATGAGCATATTTCTTTTCTTCCTCTTTTTGTCCTGTTTTTAGTTGACCAGTGACACTATTGGTGACAGTGACGAAGCTGTCGTATGATTTACCTTCTTGTGGTCTATGGAGTCCATTTTGACCTGAGGTAAATGTGTATTTCGGCAGATTTGAACGGTACGCTGGGAGTGAAGGCTGGGAAAACCTTCTGTATGACTCTTTAGTGTTAAGCTGCTCTGCTTGGTTCCATGGTTGAGCTACTTGCACCTTTCCTGAACCTGGGCTTATGACAACGGTCTGAGTTTGTGCTTGGCCTCCATGCTCTGCAGACACTCCTGTCTTATCACCTGCAACAGATGTTACCCGGCCCCGGAATCCAGAAGGTATTTTATAACCACCGCTCCCAGGAATCTCTTCGCCAGCTCTGAATACATCTCCCTTCTTCAGATGTGTTGATGAATCTTGTATCACCAATGTATCATGTTTACTATCCTGAGCAATAATTACCTGTTGGGTTTGTGTGGGTGGTGAAGTGCGTCTAATTTCTTCAGTTGGTCTCTGTGTCGTTGTGGTGGTTGTAGTAGTTATTGTATTGAAAATATTTCCTCTGGATCTTGTTGATAACATCGGAGGCACTGATTCCTCTTCCTCTTCTTCATCTTCGTAATCATCATCCTCATAATCTTCTTCAAAGTCATTCCCTGGTTGACCTACAGCTTGCTGATTAGCAGATGAAGGGGGGCGGGGTGGGGATGTTCCATCTTTTTTGCCTTGCGATTCAGTGGCTTGTGTTTCATTTTGCTTCGTTTTACTTCCTTCTAATTGTTGATTATTGAATTCTTTTCGAACACTTGTTGTCCCATTCTTCTTTGTGGCATTCGTAGTATTGTAAAGTGATCCAGGCAGTGATAGTTTTGGGAATGTCATATCTTTTGTTATTCCTGAACCAGCTTGAGCAGCCCCACTGTAGGATATTCCATATTTGAAAGTGCCTTGGATTTGACTTTGTGACTGACCTGATAGACCACTGCTTTGTGCCGAGGCAGTGCCACCTCCTTTAAATGGAACTTTTTGTTCATCATTTTTACCATCATAAGGCAGAAATCCTATTTGAGCTTGACTTGATGTTGATCCTGGACCTTTGGATTGAGCGTCTGCTAAACCACCTTCTGTACCTGCTTGTACTTGGGTGTTTGTCCCAAAATTACCACCATTCGTCTGTGATTCAGCTTGTGTGGCTCCTGTTTCAGAGGCAACTTGAACTTGTGCTTGTGTTTGTGCTCGTCCTGCTTTTCCTTGAGCAGTACTTGTTGCACCCTGTCCATTACCCTGAATTTGACTTTGAGCGCTCTTCAAGTTATCGCTAGTTTGTGCTTGTGCACTGAATGCTCCAGTTCCTGAGTAAGTCCCAGATACCTGTGTTTGGGCTACCCCACTGCCAACTTTACCTTGGGAAGATGCTAGTGCCTGGGTTTCATTACCCTCATAATGTACACTGCTCTGAGCTTGAGTCTCCCCACCTTCTACATCTCCAGTTGCACAATCAACTGAAGGACACACTGTTCCAGGTGCACCAACAGTGGTACCTGGTAATACTGGTCTCCCTCCCTCAACACCTGTTGTTCCTTGGCTACCTGGATATGCACCCGGTTGCCCAGTTGGATATCTGGTATCTGCTGGTCCACCAGGTACTGCACCAGAACCACCAGGGTATTGTCCAGGCGCACCAGTTCCGCTTGGGTATCCTCCAGATTGTGTTCCTGGTCCTCCCAAGGATTGTCCTGGCCTACCATCGTATCTTCCAGGCACTGTGCCCGGTCCCCCAGGATATCCTCCTGACGGTACTTGTCCTCCAGGATATCCACCCGTTGTTCCAGGTCCTCCAGGATATCCTCCTGATGGTACTTGTCCTCCAGGATATCCACCCGTTGTTCCAGGTCCTCCAGGATATCCACCCGTTGTTCCAGGTCCTCCAGGATATCCTCCTGATGGTACTTTTCCTCCAGGATATCCACCCGTTGTTCCAGGTCCTGCAGGATATTCTCCTGATGGTACTTGTCCTCCAGGATATCCACCCGCTGTTCCAGGTCTTCCAGGATATCCTCCTGCTGGTACTTGTCCTCCAGGATATCCACCTGTTGGTACTTGTCCTCCAGGATATCCACCCGTTTTTCCAGGTCCTCCAGGATATCCTCCTTCTGGTACTTGTCCTCCAGGATATCCTCCTGATGGTACTTGTCCTCCAGGATATCCACCCGCTGTTCCAGGTCCTCCAGGATATCCCCCTGATGGTACTTGTCCTCCAGGATATCCCCCTGATGGTACTTGTCCTCCAGGATATCCATCCACTGTTCCAGGTCCCCCAAGATATCCACCTGATGGTATTTTTCCTCCAGGATATCCACCTGTGGTTCCAGGTCCTCCTGGGTATCCTCCTGGTGGTACTTGTCCTCCAGGATATCCACCCGTTGTTCCAGGTCCTCTAGGATATCCTCCTGATGGTACTTGTCCTCCAGGATATCCACCCGCTGTTCCAGGTCCTCCAGGATATCCTCCAGATGGTACTTGTCCTCCAGGATATCCACCCGTTGTTCCAGGTCCTCCAGGATATCCTCCTGCTGGTACTTGTCCTCCAGGATATCCTCCTGCTGGTACTTGTCCTCCAGGATATCCTCCTGCTGGTACTTGTCCTCCAGGATATCCTCCTGCTGGTACTTGTCCTCCAGGATATCCACCCGCTGTTCCAGGTCCTCCAGGATATCCTCCTGCTGGTACTTGTCCTCCAGGATATCCACCCGTTGTTCCAGGTCCTCCAGGATATCCTCCTGCTGGTACTTGTCCTCCAGGATATCCTCCTGTTGTTCCAGGTCCTCCAGGATATCCTCCTGATGGTACTTGTCCTCCAGGATATCCACCCGTTGTTCCAGGTCCTCCAGGATATCCACCCGTTGTTCCAGATCCTCCAGGATATCCACCCGTTGTTCCAGGTCCTCCAGGATATCCTCCTGATGGTACTTTTCCTCCAGGATATCCATCCGTTGTTCCAGGTCCTACAGGATATCCTCCTGATGGTACTTGTCCTCCAGGATGTCCACCCGCTGTTCCAGGTCCTCCAGGATATCCCCCTGATGGTACTTGTCCTCCAGGATATCCACTCACTGTTCCAGGTCCCCCAAGATATCCACCTGATGGTACTTGTCCTCCAGGATATCCACCCGTTGTTCCAGATCCCCCAGGATATCCACCTGTTGTTCCTGGACCTCCAGGATATCCACTTTGTGGCCCTTGTCCTCCAGGATATCCACCCGTTGTTCCAGGTCCTCCAGGATATCCTCCTGCTGGTCCTTGTCCTCCAGGGTATCCGCCCGTTGTTCCAGGTCCTCCAGGATATCCACCAGGTGGTCCTTGTCCTCCAGGATATCCACCTGTTGTTCCAGGTCCCCCAAGGTATCCTCCTGGTGGTCCTTGTCCTGAAGGATATCCACCTGTGGTTCCTGGTCCTCTAGGATATCCACCTGGT
This sequence comes from Adelphocoris suturalis, assembly GCA_030762985.1. Lineage (NCBI taxonomy): Eukaryota > Metazoa > Arthropoda > Insecta > Hemiptera > Miridae > Adelphocoris > Adelphocoris suturalis. Next base: position 7,881,570 of record CM061043.1, read on the forward strand.
TGTCCTTGTCCTCCAGGATATCCACCCGTTGTTCCGGGTCCTCCAAGGTATCCTCCTGATGGTCCTTGTCCTCCCAGGTATCCACCTGAGGGTCCTTGTCCTCCTGGATGTCCTCCTGTTGTTCCAGGACCTCCTAAATATCCACTCGTTGTTCCTGGTGCTCCAGAATATCCTCCAGGTGTTCCAGGCCCACTGGGATATTGACCAGTTGCTCCAGGACCTAAAGGATATCCACCTGTTGACCCTGGTGGTTTAAGTCCAGTTGTATCAGGATATCCCCCACTCTGTTGACCAGGGCCACCACTTACAACACCCGGTCCTCTGGGATACCCTACTCCTTCTCCTCCTGGCCCAACTAAGTAGCCTCCTGGTGGTAATGGGGATCCAGGATATCCAGCTTGGCCACTAGGTTCTCCACGTTGACCTGGCTGAGTTCCAGCACCAGTTGTGGTGATTCCTGGCCCTCTTGGGTGCCCACTTGCTTCACCAGGATAGCCATGCTGTGTTCCAGGTCCTGCAGAATATCCTGGTTGTGTGCTTGATCCACCTGGATATCCACCTGCTGGTGACCCTTGCCCCCTTTGATATGTTCCTGTTGCGTCTCCAGTGCCTCCTGGGATCTGTCCAGATGTTCCTGGGTAACTTGAGGGTGATCCACCAGGAAAACTGGTTGTTGGGGTTCTTCCCGATGGATACCCTGGCCCTTGAGGGTAGCCTCCTATTCCAGGGCTCGATGGATATCCTATTTGCCCTGGTTGAAGAGCTCCTGGGAATCCCCCAGGCCTTCTCAAGTCAAGTGATCCTGGGAATGATTCTCCTGGCCGTCCCGGACCTGTGTATCCTGGATATTCACCTGGTCCTCCTGAAGGTGAACCTGGCCTCCCAGGATATGTGCTAGATGGGCCAAATTCACCTTGTCGTCCCCCTGGACCACCAATATCCCCTGTTTGGCCTCCTACGCCTGGCACTCCAGGTCTCCCTCCATCACCTGCACCTCCAGGATAAGTCCCTGGGCCTCCCGATGGGAATGTTCCAGGTCTTCCAGGGTATTCTGCTCCACCTGGATAGCCTCCAGTTGTGCCTCGCCCCGGCCCTTGTGCATAATCCCCTGGCCTTCCTCCATACTCCCCTGGTCTCCCACCATATTCCCCTGCTCCACTTCCTACACCAGAACGCCCAGCACAATATTCGTCACATGGATCCTCAACTCCGGTTTGACTTTGAGCCTGTCCCATACCTTGAACACCACCTGTAACAATGAGAACATTTCATATTAGGTACCTATATATTTTTGAAAAAACAATATATTTTTATATATCCTTACTTATCTATAAATATAAATAAATATAAAAATCAATTGCTGTTCGTTAGTCTCGCTAAAACTCGAGAATGGCTGGACCGATTTGGCTAAATTGGGCTTAAATTATTTGTGGAAGTCCAGAGAAGGGTTAAGAGGTTTAAAATTTCAAATCTGCCCCATAGGGGTTGTTTTAGGGGAGGAGGGGGGAATGGGGTATCTTTGTCATCACTGAACAAACTGGGGATTTGATTGTCGAGTATGATTGGATTACTCCAATTCAAGTCAAAGACTACTTCTTGTAAATCTGACCCACAATGGTGGGGGAGGGGTGGGGGAGTTGAAGCGTTTCGAACGTCACTGAACGAACTGGGGATCTGAGTGGGCGAATCTATCAGAATTACTTTAACTTGGGTCACTGGCTATTTGATAATGTTCAAGTCAACCTGTGCAACGCACGGGTGAACCAACTAGTACATTTATATAAGAAGTAACACGGCACAACCCACAATACCACTCGCATGCAAGCACTCACGATTACACACACACTTTTTATTATCATTATTTTTGTTATTAATTTATTATTTTTTTTAGAAAACTCCCTTCAAAGGCGGAGGGGACACACCATTAACTTGGAAAAAAATAATAAAAATGAATGAATAAACAAAGTGGGGAGGACGCCCAGGTTTACCCGACACCGGCTCTAGGGATGTGGGAAGTTACAGAAGGAGGTGGAGGAAGAGTGAGATGAAAGAAGTCCCCTATAAATGACCGGACGGCTTGAAAATCAATCATTTCGGCTCGTATTTTGTTACGAAGGAATCTTTACGTAAAGTGTGTATGTCAATACTTATTGGTACCCAGAGGCGTAGTTTGAGGAGGGGCAGGGTGGGCACAGCCCCTCCATGAATCATAGACAGAAGTTCGTTGAATGGATACAATCAAAATTAATAATTTTACGCTTCAAACTTCAGTAATTAACACCTTCAATTCGAGAATGTAATTCGTGAAATACAATTATAAGAATCCGGTTGCCTAGCAACGTTAGACGCTTTTAAAAATGAAGAAATTCTTAGATTCGTTTGTGTAAGGGCGAAATGGCGAGGATTTTGTACAGCCCCACAGTGAGGAGTAGGTAAAATCACTAGTCAACGAAACGGAAAAATGAGGATACTGCAATCTGAAATCGAGTCTTCCCCCACTACCTACTGGGGCTAGCCCATATACGATTTTCCCCAAGAAAATTATCCATTGTTTGGTATCCACCTAAATTTCCCAACGAATTTCCCCTATTTTTCACTGCCTACTTTATCAAGCTTGATTGTTCAATCCAAAACAGTTTCCCGTGTTCTTTTATTAATTTTTTGTTGTTGGTACCTATATCGTATGTATTGTACCATTTCCGTATAAAATCCCACTTAAAATAATGCAAAAATACAGCAAATAGGTAGGGATGGGTATCGATGTATCGATGTTTCAAAAACATCGATATTTTCCCCCAAACATCGATGTTTTTTCATCGATGTTTACTCTTCGATGTTTTTTAAACATCGATGTTTTTCCCCAGACATCGATGTTTTTTTTTTCAAATGTGTTTTTTTGTCGTTAATGTAAAAATGATGGTTCTTTTATACCTGAACAATAATTATTCTTGTTTTATAAATGCGTACTTGGTTGTTTATTATTCTTCTATAAAAATAATACTGTACAGATTCAAGAAACATCGATGTGTTTGAAACAAATCGTACTACGGTAATGTCGATTCGTTATCACATATTGTTATCAGTGTTTGTATCATTCATTATCATGAAATTCGTTCTCGCGTTTCCGCTGTTTGTGAGTTGTAAAACAAACATTTAATTTTTTACAACTTCTTTACAATTTTTCAGTGTTTTAATGAGAACATTTTCTTTCTACTTTTCTGCGATTTTACTTATGTAGGTACTATTATTAAAATTGTTGGAAAGAACTACTTTTTCCGCAAATTTTCTAAGAAAATTAGTTTTTTCTTTTGGTTTTCTAAAAACCATCGATGTGTCGAAACATCGATGTTTTTTCTCCGATGTTTTTTAGACATCGATGTTCCTTGAAAAAAAAACATCGATGTGCAAACATCGATGTTTTGTTCATCGATACCCATCCCTACAAATAGGAGCCTATAGTGGTGATAGAAATAGTTGAATGGAAAAGTATAAAGTAATCTAGTGTAGCAATATTTCTATTCAAACCTAGCACATTCCACAGTGCTGGTTTGTTTGTTTACATTTTGTTATGTTTCTCGTTCTAGGTTTCATTTCCCCATTTTATTTAGCGTACATACTTATATAATACAATTGTGTGATATTGTCCTGAAAAAGCGTTTTTCGCGTTGAAGTAACAACTAGGGATAAACCAGTAAGGGAGAAACGTCCACATATATGATTTTGCAGGCAGTAGGTAATTCTAGTAATAGTATAAAATAAGCCTAGTGCTCCCCAGTTCATCTCGTATAATTATCGCAGTTTTTAAAGTTCTGTATTATGCTTTTATAATCCACAGGTAGGTTCGTGAATATGAAAGCGTTCGTGATTTAAAATAATGACAAAAAGCCATTGAATATCTATTCTATATGAACGTCTTCGTATATTCAACAACAAGTACCTACTAGGAATTAAAAATAAAACTATTAAAGTCCAGTCATGCAGCATGACCCCATGAGCGAATGTTTGAAGAAATTTTTGACATTTCAGTCGCTATTGATCGTGTAGAGAAATTTTAGTTTATGATTTTGATAGACAAATATGGATTTCACAGAGTAAACTCATCAGTTGTGGTTACATTTTTTTTTTTTTTTTAACAAGTACCTACTACCTACGTTTTAAACAGCATGGTTCTAGGATTGGTTATACAGGGATACTTCCATAAGAGTAGTTCAATCTGAATTTGGACAATGTTTCATGCAAATATTACCGATTTTTACAACTAGCGAACGGCATTATTTCGATTTTTGACTGATGTTTCAACTTTGAAATTTTTGAAAACTTGATACGTATTCTTATAGGAAATTCTACGCTGATTCCGAATATACCACATGTTAGTATGCTGAAAAAACTATTTCGCACAACAAATCGCAAAAAACAGGCTATTTTGAAATTGTTGACTACATTTTTGAAAATTTCAACTCGAAGATGTAATCCGATCATGCTGGCCAACGAACTTGAACTTTCGTTTTGTGTCCTTAACATTTTAAAATTTTTTTGAAGTTTCTAGCACAATTCTACGGAAAGTTATCGTCTGGAATGACACATACATACATATATACATACATACATACATAAAAAAATGCGTTAAACTTCAGAATATGATTCAGAATAGCCTGAAACGGATTTCTGCATAAAATGTTTTCAAAAATTCACATTCTACAAATTTTTAGGCGAGAGCAATAGCTTAATTTTCTTCAAAAATTCGCTAAAAGCCATTGAATATATATATGAACGTCTTCGTATATTCAACAAGTACCTACTAGGAATTAAAACTAAAACTATAAAATGAATTGAAGTCCTTGACTGTTGCACCTCCTTGAAAAATGAATTAGCTACGCCACTGTTGGTACCTGTTGACTGTTGGGCCAAACAGTTAAAACACCTAGGACCACTTTCACCAACAACATAAACGAGTTTAAGTGAGAAAAGATTGGAAAATAACCGAGATTCCAGTTCATCGTCTTTCATCAGACCACTTTACGAGTTTAAATTCCTAACGAGGTGGCTTGAGGTCCCAATCCCCTGCCAGTTACACTTGCCAATCTCCGTTTAGCCATGATAACAGTGATATCGAGCAATATTGCTCATCAACAGTTGATGTATCATAAATTATGTAAAATAACAACAAAAAATCAACGAATATTATAAATGATAATGAACAAAATATTAATCATATTAAAGAAATTCAATAGGTTTTACGTTCGAAGCTCCAAACACGTTCTAGAACATTAGATGGAAACTAGATAGTAACTAGGTAGATGGTAACTAGGTAACTAGATAAAATAGACAAAAAAGTCCAGTCATGCAGCATGACCCCATGAGCGAATTTTTGAAGAAATCTTCGACATTTCAGTCGCTATTGATCGTGTAGAGAAATTTTAGTTTATGATTTTGATAGACAAACATGGAATCAAATTATTGAAAATAATTAGGAGGTACTAATACTTTATTATTATTAAACTAATGTTGTAGATTTAAAGACAAATGTAGGTAAATATTCATAGATTTCGATGTCCAATGTGGTCAGTATTGAAGGCAGTTGAAATCTTAACAGTATCCTATCATAACATCATCAAATCTTGACATAAAATAAAATAACATGCCGACGTCTTATGAAAGAAACGTATTTCCACAGCCAATCGATGATGAGGCTTTATATTACGAGTGATATAAAGTCAGTTGCATTCGAATCGTTACTGGTTATACAGGGATACTTCCATAAGAGTAGTTCATTGTGAATTTGGACAATGTTTAATGCAAAAATTACCGATTTTTACAACTAGCGAACGGCATTATTTCGATTTTTGACTGATTTTTCAACTTTAAAATTTTTGAAAACTTGATACATATTCCTATAGGAAATTTCACGCTGATTCCGATTATACCACATGTTAGTATGCTGAAAAAATTATTTCGCACAACAAATCGCAAAAAACGGGCTATTTTGAAATTTTTGACTACATTTTTGAAAATTTCAACCCGAAGGTGTAATCCGATCATGCTGGCCAACGAACTTGAACTTTCGTTTTGTGTCCTTAACATTTTAAAATTTTTTTGAAGTTTCTAGCACAATTCTACGGAAAGTTATCGTCTGGAATGACACATACATACATATATACATACATACATACATAAAAAAATGCGTTAAACTTCAGAATATGATTCAGAATAGCCTGAAACGGATTTCTGCATAAAATGTTTTCAAAAATTCACATTCTACAAATTTTTAGGCGAGAGCAATAGCTTAATTTTCTTCAAAAATTCGCTAAAAGCCATTGAATATATATATGAACGTCTTCGTATATTCAACAAGTACCTACTAGGAATTAAAACTAAAACTATAAAATGAATTGAAGTCCTTGACTGTTGCACCTCCTTGAAAAATGAATTAGCTACGCCACTGTTGGTACCTGTTGACTGTTGGGCCAAACAGTTAAAACACCTAGGACCACTTTCACCAACAACATAAACGAGTTTAAGTGAGAAAAGATTGGAAAATAACCGAGATTCCAGTTCATCGTCTTTCATCAGACCACTTTACGAGTTTAAATTCCTAACGAGGTGGCTTGAGGTCCCAATCCCCTGCCAGTTACACTTGCCAATCTCCGTTTAGCCATGATAACAGTGATATCGAGCAATATTGCTCATCAACAGTTGATGTATCATAAATTATGTAAAATAACAACAAAAAATCAACGAATATTATAAATGATAATGAACAAAATATTAATCATATTAAAGAAATTCAATAGGTTTTACGTTCGAAGCTCCAAACACGTTCTAGAACATTAGATGGAAACTAGATAGTAACTAGGTAGATGGTAACTAGGTAACAAGATAAAAAACGGCATGGGTAATAATTGGTCATGGTACCTAGTGATTCACTGCTTTAATATGTGATTTGTCTTGATATGTCGGACACATTGCGGGTTTTCAAATTATCCATGTTTTCATTGGACAGTTTGCTGAATCTCTGTTAAGGAAACTCGATTATTCCAAACTGGGTTTAACCGAGGTTTGACCCTCGAGATTATATTTAATGGAGTTTGGCCAAACTCCGCTACATAAGTTGTTGGTGAAAGTGGCCCCTAGTCGTGTTACGAACGATTGAATTTGTAAGAACTCACTGACGGTGGCTCGAGACACGTCTGGACTTGCGATGGCTTCTGCGGTGCCCGCTTTTTCCGATTGGTTCCCTCGATTAAACGCAATATACTGCGTCTGCGTCTGGCCTCTGTACCGCTTCCTGTACCCCGTTTGCCTCTTCTTCCTCGAAGGACCCCTGTAGCGGCCGCGGTTCCTATCCCTTTTCATCCGCAAAACCCGAATAGTTAAGCTGCCACAGTAAGATTTCAGTGTTTTTTTCAGTTCTTCAGAAATCTAAGACAAAATTAAAAAAACATGTTTTGAGCTAGAATCAAATTAAATCAAATTGAAGCTCAAAAGTCCTATTGCATCAACTTGCAGAGCCAACAATTCTCAGTTAGAAAATAAGTAAATGTTCTGGCTGGGGTTTCTTTGTGTAAAATGGTACAAGTGCATTATGGGGCCGGAAGGTTCGATTATTGAGATAATCGAAATATGCGATTATGTATTGATTGTGCTCCGTTTGAGGTTTCGTCCTTTTCCCGGACGCCGGCCATATTTGCTTTACGGACAGTCATTTTTCTAGTTGTGTTGTGTTGTTTTCTCGTCGAATCATGGATTTTATATCTTTCAAATCCCTCGTGCGCGATGTCAATAGTGAATCCACTGCAGCTCAGTTTTTGCAAAAAGTCCGCGTCATACCAATCGAAGTGTTGTGCACGAGCAACCACAAAATGCGGTTGGTTTACGCAACCACAAAAATGCAGATTAGTTGGAAATGTAGATCAGAATGAAATGTATAGTTTGGTGGTCTGGATGCTCGCAAGCTCGCATCTCAAAAATACATAATATCAAGTAGTCAATCCCTTAGTAAAAATGCAGATTAGTAGACATGTAGATCAGAATGAAGTGTATAGTTTGGTGGTCTGGATGCTCGCAAGCTCGCATCTCAAAAGTACATAACATCAAGTACTCAATCCCTACCTAACCCGACAGTAGAAATGAAAAAACACTAGAAACAGTAGTAATTAGAAATGATTGATTTCCTTATATAAAGCTTGCAATCGTGTTCAAAATATAAATTATTGAGAATGATCACCTGTGTGTAAACAATTATTTAAACAATCACGCTCATACCGCAGCTTGTCGGCCACGCACTCCGCAGTTGTTAACGTAATATGGTTAGGTAAATCGAGAGCTATCCAACGAGTGGTGAACGATTTTTGTACGATGTTAACTGGCGAAGTTAAAGTTCCGTAGCAACGAATCGGTTGTACGTGAAAATCATTAGAAATTTTTCATAACGCTTTCTTCGTCACACTTTTTGAGTTAAATGCCATAGTAAAGACATAAAATGTCAAAAATGGAAAAACAGTAGAAATTATAAAACCGCTGGAAAACGGCGGAATATCGAATGTGTACCGACTAATCGATACATAATCGCATATTTCGATTATCTCAATAATCGAACCTTCCGACCATTTAATGCACTAGTACCTGTGAAACAACGAGGTGCCATAAAATACAGGATCCGGCATTGAAGCGGCACGACTTCAAAACACCATTCTAAAAGTTGCAATCAATATATTTTCAATTCAAAAGAGAAGAAAGAAAGTGCTTGAGTGGAAATTCATGATAGACAACAAGAAAATCACTTTTTGCGTATTGTTTCTGTTAGATGGCGATCATTATATTATTAGCTACCCCGCTATTTTGAGAAAGGCGGAATTTTGATGACCTCCATACGAAATTAGGAAAAGGAACCCAGAATTTTCAGATTTTTTGCATAACAAAAACCTACGCGGGTTGCTCGATTTTGGTTCTCGTTAAAAAAATGACAATTTTTCAAAATTCATTGTAAAATTATGAAAATTCGTATTCTCATGTTTTTCGAGTCGCTGAACTCGAATTTGCTGTCAAAAAGTCAAAATTCTAACAGAAAAACGTAAAAATACGATTTTTCTTAATTTTACCATGCATTTTGAAAAATTGTCATTTTTGACATGATTTTGACGATTTTGAGATTCAAAACTATCAAAAGTTGTGGCTATCGACTTGTTTTGACTGCATATTCGAGTTCAGCGACCCCAAAAACTTGAGTATACGAAGTTTCACTTTTCTACAAAGAAGTTTGTAAAAGTTATATTCAAAAGTCATGCAAAGTATTGGCAAAAAAAAAAAAAAAAAAAAAAAAAAAAAAAACGAATTTCAAAAACCAAAATCGAGTTACCGGCGTAGGTTTTTGTTATGCAAAAAATCTGAAAAAATTCAGGGGTCTTTTTTGACATTTTAAACAAAATTTCAGGTGAAGGTAATCAAAATTCCACCTTTCTCAAAATAGCGGCCTTCCTACTACCCATTGTAAGTGAAGTACAATGTTACCAACGGGTACTTACTACTAGTTAAAATTTAATTGTGGAATAGAAGTAATTCATCCTATCTACGAAACAAAAGTAAATATTTTTGTTCCACACTTACAATCAACATGTCGTTGTTATCATAGCTTTTGTCTGATAGAGCTTTCACAAAGCATATGCCGCTTGCTTCGTTCCTCTGTACTCTGAAATCCTGAGAACAGAAATGTTCCATAATTATCACGAGAAGACAATCTCTTATTATTTATTTGTGCAAACGAACATTTCGTTAAATCAGAATCCTGTTAAAAAAGCTCCAGTCATGCAGCATGATCGTATGAGCGAATTTTCGTAAATTATCGTATTGTATAGGTACCCAAGGTTAAATCGTTCTGAAATTTGAGCTTTTTGAGTGCGAAGAAATCGAAATTTTATGGCAAAAAACGTATTCTAAATAATAATCTGCTATTCAATAAGAGATTTTAGATTTTTAGCTTTGGTTGCAGTTTTTATCGATTTTTTTAAAAGCAAATTTTAATGGAATTTTTTTTAATTTTCTGAAAAGAATGCTGTGGCATTTGGCAACCCGTATTACCGGGCAGCTCACCTTATTTTTGTAAATAACGGTTGTTTCTCTCTCTAACAAAATTGTAAATAAATTTTTGTGTTCTCTTTTATAGTTAATAAAGTTTATTTGAGCAATTTTCTGCTAAAAAATATAAATTAAACAAGTTTCAGCCGTTTGTAGTCATTTTTAGTGATTTTTTAAAGCACATTTATTGAAATTTCACCACATTTATTAAAATTTGACCAATTTAATTTGCTCAAAAAGTGCTGGCCAAGAACTTATATTTTCATTCAGAAACTTTGATTTTTTGGCGCAAGTACAGATTTTTTAACTCTCTAAGGAGAGTTATCGTCTGGAATGACACACATTCAAAAATAAATAGACACACACACACACACACACACACACATACACACGCGCGCGCGCATATATGCCTTTTTTGCGAAACTAAATTGCGGGAACATTCTGCGAGATAAAAATGTGTCACAAAAGTAGCGGAAAAACAGTAGCTAACGTCTCCAAAAATAATAGTATTTGGTAGGGAGCCTCAGTGAGGCATCAAGACACAAATAAAATGATGGGCTCTTTCGTGATCAGATTAGCGAGATAAATTCTTTCCTGTTCACCCTGCGAATATGAACCCTCTGATAAGGAGACCCTCTGGGACATTAAGAAACAATTGAATTTAGTTGCGCTTTCCTGATCAGAAGAGTGAGCTAAATTCTCTCATTTCCACCTAAAAGTTGTAATTTGAAAGAGAGACCCTCTGGGATATAAAGAGGGGATTGGTAAGATGGACTGAAGCTTATGAGTGATTCCATTCAAATTTTTGAAACAATTTCACTGGAGGTCACCCCACATATTTGTAACTAGAGCAACAAATGATGTTTGTTACCGATGATGACCTACCATCGAACGAAATCGATCTGACTTAGTATCTCAATATTTTGTGGAAACATGCCCCTTCATATAGAAAAGGGGTTCTACAACTTCGTCACTATTGATTCAGTTCATATAAGCGTTTCACATAAGCTTTTTCGTTTCATTATAAGCGTGTTCATATAAGTTTTTTTTAAAATGTATTCATTGGTTTTATACAATTTGTACATGTACCAGAGCTATAATGAAATGGGAATGGTGTATAGATATATCTTGAAATTTCTTCTGCATGGTTTAGAAATCCTTTTTTTGTCTTGTTCATGGTGCTGTATGTTCTGAAAAATTCCTAATGAGTTGCTTATGACCGTCTGTATCAAAATGGTTACTTTCAGTGTTTGATGTTATCCCTTTGTTATAGTTTGCTGTGTTGTTGTTGTCTAATGTTATTCTCTGTTTTTGTATTTCCTGTGCATTTTTCCGCGTGGAGAGGCTTTCCCCCCCGTGTTCGGCCGGTCAAGGCCGGAGGGCCCCGACCGGCCCGGACCCACCCACCATGACGGCTCCCCATTTCTGAACAAGCAGCCCTTAACGGATGTTATGGAAACTCTCCACATATCCTGGAGAACTAATCGTCAAGGCAATAAAGAACGCACAACCGACAGTATTTTAGTTGTCTTTCGATATCTTGAAAATTGTAATTCTGTGGTAGAGGTCAACTTGTGTTTTAAGGTGGCCTCGACCATAATTTTCTTATATATGGTTCTTTCATTGTATTGTGTCGGTGTTTCTAAAACATTCAACTTAAGTTCATATTGATGTTCGGCTAAAAACCGAAAAGCTCGTTTTTATGATCGTAATCAAAACTTGGTTGTTTAGCTTTACTGAGAAATAAAAAAATAATAAAACCGCGGATTATACTACCGATTAAAAATCAACAGGTACCTACTTACTGAACTAGATAAATCAGTGTTTTTGTTGTAAACAATATTCATCTTTCGTTATATCATCATTCGGTAAATTAGTAATAAACTAGAATAACTAGCTTGCCGTTGGTGTCTTAATGTCTTTTATCACCTACTAAGTGTAAACACTAGAGTTCAAATGATTACTGAAGGATACATGCAGGTATGAGGTGGAGAGAATTCCGAGTGTGTGCTGACATAGGTGCCACCACTTGTATTACTATATTGTACATTTCAAATGTCAGCACTACAGTTCCAGTTTTAAGCGCTCGTAGTGAGTTTGCGATTTGATTCCACGTATCGGGACGGTTCGGGTTCCAGAAAAGTTTTTCAGACTAAATACAAAACTTCTGGACGTTGGGAAAGTATAGACTAGTGACGAGTTAGGTTTTAAAACTACAGCTACCAAATGAAAAAAAGCCTTTGAAATGAGAGCTCACTCTAATTTGTTACCTGCAGATCTGAGTAGGTGTCCACATCCTTCTTTCCACGGCCTTCTTCCGATCTCTGCAGATAAGAAAAGGAGATATTGAATGACATCTTATATAATAAATACTAGCAGTTACATTGGAAACAGTGTGTATTATGACTTTTATATAAGAATAAAAATTTTTATAAAAATAATAATATAAGTCAATGTGTGTTTGTCCTTATGAACTCTAAAATGACTGGACCAATTTCTATGCGAGTTTTCCCAAAATTTTCAGCGAGTTACTGGCACCTGCATGAGCTGTATCAGAATCCCCAAAATCTCCCGTAATATCCTAAATCGGGAATAACCTATCAACGTCGTCTGGGTAAACATCTCAAATAACGGGGTTTAGATTCGGTGGTGAAAATTACTTCATCGAATGCTTGCAAAGTCTCATTTGCTGAAAAGATAAATTTTCTGGCAGTATTGGATGGGGGGGGGGGGGGGATAGACAAATAACAATTAATAAAATTAAATATATTTCAAACATATTGGTAACTAGTTATATTGGTACGCAATAGGGCGTGCAAGAGAAGCGGGCAGGCTCAGAGCCAACTTCTATATACCTATAATCAATAAAAGATTTTTAGGACCTATTTTTGAAGCTATGTCTTATGGGCAAGGCTTCGTAGTTAAGAGGGAGGCCAATTGGAATTGATCCTGGGAGAGTGAGGGACAACCCAAGCATAACAACAAACAAAAATTTAGTCCTAGCTTTAAATCTTGACAGAACATGGAACATGTTTTTTGGAGAACAGGAGAGAATGTAGGTCACTCAGCTGATCAGAAAAGAGCCCATCATTTCAATCTCCCAGAGAGTCTCCCTATCACATTTCAACTTCCAAGTTTCTTCCCAGTCTAATAGAGGTTGCAATCATGTTTACAGAATTAACTGAGAAGGGTCACCTGTATGTAAACAATTATTCGGACAACCACGCTCGTACCTCAAATTGTTGGCCACGCACTGCACAGTGGTTAACATAATACGGTTAGGTAAATCGAGAGCGATTGGCGAACGATTTTTTTACGATGATAAATGCCTTAAGATACAGTTCCGTTGCAACGATTTGGTTGTAAGCAATAATCATCAGAAAACACACACACATACAAACACACAGACATACCTACACCTTTTCACGGATTTGGTCATAATATAATGGTCTGAAACGGATTCGTATGCGGTTAATTTTGTTTCTTCTGTTTCTCATTTTCTCATGCTTGGGTTATCCCACTTCCCTGGATCAATTCCAATAGGTCGTCCCTCGATTGAAGAATCCTAGCTTCAGAGGGATGTCCCAAAAAGGACTAAAGAAGGGAATGAAACAGCCCAGCACCCAGATCGCTGTACGTTCATCCGTTCGTCCTTCTCAAGGGCTAGAACTTTGACAGTAAAAAATAACATGAACATGTGTGTGCATGTGTACTAATAGTAAAAAAACGGACGGTAGACCTACGGTTCTACAGTCAGATAATTTAATGATGATTAATTTTACACATTATTAGTTCATTATGGTTACTTAGCAATATTAGTTTATAACTGAGCGTGATAAATCAGCTTTCCTTGAGTCTACAGAGGCTTAGGGATTATGAGATGCTGTGATAAAATGAGAGCATTCCAAAAAGTGGCTAACAATTTATTTTCCTGCTATGAAAACTAAGGGAGTTACACTTCCCTAGTAACGCATTGGTTGTAAGTGAAAATCAATAGAAAACCCCACCGTGACGTGACGCTCGTGACGTGACGAAAACAAATGGAAACGTCATGTTAATCATTATTAAATGATAAAAAAATCAAAAGGTTGAACACATGTATTTTATACTTATAAAATATAAAATTCGGGGCTTCAACTTGGGGGAAAATAAATGGTTAAAGGGAAAATCACTCTAGCTTATTTATTTATTTTTATTTGTAATTTTTTTCTAATTCAGAAAACGTATTGTTAAACGAACCCTAAGGAAAAAAGTAAACTGATGTTGAGTATCTACACTACATGCAGATACATCGATACGTGGATGTCTTATTTTCCCCCTGTAAAATATGTGTTTTGTGTCTCAAGTTAAAAAAATTTTTTTTTGTTATCCAGAACCGTGCGGTTCGGATTGTTTTGGGCTTGCCACCCAACTCATCCTGCAGAGGTCGCTTCAGGTCTGAGGGTCTTTTGACTCTACCATCGATTTTAATTTTAGAAGCAGTCATTTTCTACCTGAAGCATCGAGATTCGTTTAAAGACGACACTTTGAACCATGAACAACATACCAGATCCAACCACATCCTTCTGCGCATCCCCCACCATCGTCTAGAATTTTTCAAAAAGAGCACCCACTACATCGTCATAGTAGTTGTAAATAATTTTTTCCTCTACATTCAAAAACATGTTCTACCGATTAACTTCATTTATTTCAAAAGTCTTTAAAGAAGTTTTTAATTGACAAGGAACTTTATTCGGTCAGTGAATTTTTCAATTTAAGGTGAACAGTCTATTCTGTTTGATGTTATTTTCTGTTAATTTTTCATTGTTTTTATGTCAGCAAACAGCATGATCTATTTATCAGCTTTGTTATTATTATTATTACGTAGTACATGCATAAAAAACATCATTCCACCAAAAAGTTATTTATGTAATATTTTATCATCTTAGCATTGAGATTTATCTTGCAGCAGAGGAATTTTTTATGATAGTACTCTATGCTGGCTTGTTGTTATTTACTGTTGTGTCTGTGATATTAGGTTTTAGGGTATGTTGTTTTGGAGTGAATGTTATTTATTTGTGTGACTGTGGGATAAGTGTGTTGTTGCTGGTGCGTGGCCTGGGTGTTCCGGCCGGCCTGGGGGCGGCCCCATTGGCGTTTTTTCCGGGTCAGAGTGACCTTTGTCACTTGTTAGGGCTGCCTGTTCAGAAATGGGCAGGTGGCCTCGGGAGCCGCCATGGTGGGTGGATCCGGGCCGGTCGAGGCGCTCTGGCCCCGGCCGGCTACACTCGGGAGCTTTGTGCCTCCCCCCACTTTCTTCCACACTCCGCACCCTTGTCCTACCCCCCTCAGACATTTATTTACTTATATATTATATATATTTTTTAAATGACGTTTGCTCTATTGTTGTTATTGACGATGTTTATGGCAATAAAAAATTATTATTATTATTATTATTAAATGTCTGAATTAAATTAGCTCAGTCAGCGGATCAGAAAAGACCCAATCATTTCAATCGTCTCCTAATGTCTCAGGGAGTCTCCCTATCAAATCTCAACTTCCTAGGATGAACATGCGAGGTTTTAGTTTACTCAGCTGGTAAGGAGAGAACCAATAATTGCAATCGTCTCTTTGTGTCCCAGAGAGCCTCCCTATCAAATATTAACTTCCTAGGATGAACAGATTTTAGCTCACTCAGCTGATTAGGAAAGAGCCAATAATTGCAAACGTCTCATAGTGTCCCAGAGAGTATTCCTATCAAATTTCAACTTCCTAGGGATAGCAGAAGAGAATTTAGCTCACTCAGCCGATTGGGAAAGAGCCAATAATTTCAATCGTGTCCCGGTGTGAGTCTCCCTATCAATTCTCAACTTCCTAGGATGAACAGGAGACAATTTAGCTCACTCAGCTGAGTAGGAATGAACCAATCATTTCAATCGTCTCTTAATTTCAGCTTCAGAGGTTTAATAAGATAGAAATCATCAGCTTTAGGAGCCCATCAGCTGATCAGAGGTCTATGCATCGTCTAGTACCTACTGCTTTCAAGTACCTACTGCTCAATAGTATACCTATCATGTTCCTAGTGCCTTTTTTCACATCATTAGTTCATTATGGTTACTTAGCAATATTAGTTTATAACTGAGCGTTATAAATCACCTTTCCTTGATACTGCAATGGCTTAAGGATCATGAGATATGATATAATGAGAGCATTCCAAATTGGGGCGAACTATTTTCCTACTAAGGGAGTTACATTGCGCTAGTAACGAATTGGTTGTACGTGAAAATCAATAGAAATAGAAGAAAAAACCCGTTTCATTTTATATTAGAGATTTTCGCACTCACGTAGGCCAGCTAATAGACATATCCATGTCAATAGGAGCGTAAAGCACTAAATGTCACGTAACGGTAATTTTGTCTCATTTTTGGCCGGGTTATGATGGCAAAAACATGTTCCATGTTAAAACTAACTGCATACAAATCCGTTTCAGATCATTCAAAGACCGAATCCGTGGGGGAAAAAAAAGTAGGTGTAACTATGTCTGTGTGACAAACTTTGTCGACGCTGCCCAGTCCACAATTCTCAAAAAAAAAAAAAAAAAAAAACGCTGCAAATTATTTCACAAAGGTTTATTATTTTTTCAATTGAGTATGATCGTAGTTTTAGTTGGCTAGCGTACGTCATAAGGCCCGTCCAGACTCCTCGGCGTGTCCTACTTCGAGTTGCCACAACCTATACTTCTATAATTATATACGCATGTTTATATTTCTCGATTTGAGCTCCTATCTATTCAAATAGTTATTGCCTTAATAATATCATTATCTAAGTACGTACGAAAAGTCGAGAGGATACGTTATTAAATATGCGTAGGAAAAGCTTTGGTATTAACACACAAATATGACCTTGAAAAAAACATATTCATGCCTCGAACGAACGCCGGCGCCGTACCCACCACAAGCCGGCGGCGCCGGCGCCTCCTCTCACTCCACCGCCCGCTCACCCCCCCCCCCTCCCCACCCACCGTGACCCCCTGCCAAGCGTGCCAGGCGTGCTCGCGTCGAAAAAGACACGTTTTTGCCCGTTTTTGGCCCATAGCATCTATGCGAGTAAAGCGATCGGGATGGTTAAACGTTAGGACCAACTAGACCCCAAATGGAGTCTATGTGCGAAAGAACGGGTTTTTTAAGTCAATTCTTAGGCCTTTTATGGCCCGGACGGCGGACGGCGAACGGCGAACGGCGGACGGCGGACGGCGAACGGCGGACGGCGGACGGACATTTCAAATTTGGATTCTACGTACCTTGAAACGTAAAGTGACAAAGTTTGAGGGGGGGTTATAAAAATTTTTTGCTACACGATCACATAGGCTTATTATTGGAAATAATAAACAAACAAAAAAAAAAAAAAAAAAAAAAAAAAAAAAAAAAAAAAAAAAAAAAAACCCCGAAATTTTGAATTCTGTCATGGAAGAGGGGGAATGGAGGAATGGGAATGAATTTTTTCAGGTCGGCACCTCGTACAATGTAGACTGACGGAGTTGAAAAACAATGTAAACAAAAAATCGTGAACCCTCAAACGAATGAATGGGGAAAATGAAAAACTGGCAGCTGAAAAATACAATCACCACTTTCATGACTCTAAATAAGTCTACGGAACCGAACATAAAATATTCCGGCAATTGTCGACCTCTTGAGTTTATTGCTTTATTGTTGTGACACAATCGACTCATTTCATCTCTCAACCAATGACTTCTAAACATCAGAAGGTTTTTTTTCATGAGTGTCTGGAGAATTATCGGCAATTTAGATTCTAGCCAACAATTTCTCATCATTATTCTAGAGTCAAACTAGTGAAATATGTCTGCATTACGATAAACGAAGAAGTTGTACTGCCAACCCATCTCGGCAGACGTTTTTGCATAGTTATTTAGACTGAAAAACCACGAATTTCTTGTTAAAAGCCCATAACTCTGTTTCTAGTGAGCTTAGAAAAACTGAGTGGATGTTTTTGGTATCGTATTCTGCCGTGTTTTCGTAGTCATGAAAATCGAATTGAATTACATAACACTTTTGGCGTTTTGGTCCCGTGGACTGATGTCATTATTGTCTAGGGGTACTCATCTATAAATAGGAAGGCACCCTCGGGGGGCCGCCATGGTGGGCCGGATTCGGGCTCGGCCGGGACACCACAATTTTTTGTTTCTAGTATTGCTTAAAATGATTAATTTTGACATTGTCCTGCACATTATGCTTTGACAAATAAAGCTGATTTGTTTTGATTTGATTTGACTTTAAAAGATATTTTCCCCTTTGAAATGAAGACAATCTCAACCCTTTGTCCCGTCCTAATCACGTTTTTGTGGGTTCCCACAGCGTCAAGGTGAATGGGAACGCAACAAAACTTCTAAAATATACTTGTAGCCTTGGAAACGTAGGCTCAAAAACAGCATATCAGTGGAACAAATTTATAACTTCCTGAAAATTGGCACAAATGTTCTTTAGACCTTCCTAAGTAACATAGTAAAAGACTATAACATAGACTAAGTCTAAGTAACCTAGTAAAAGACTATAACATAGTCTAAGTCTAAGGAACATAGTAAAAGACTATAAGTTATAGTCTTGGAAAAGTAGGCCCAAAAACAGCTGATCAGTGGAACAAATTCATAACTTCCTGAAAATTGGGACAAATGTTCTCTAGACCTTCCTAAGTAACATAGTAAAAGACTATAACATAGACTAAGTCTAAGTAACCTAGTAAAAGACTATAACATAGTCTAAGTCTAAGGAACATAGTAAAAGACTATAAGTTATAGTCTTGGAAAAGTAGGCCCAAAAACAGCTGATCAGTGGAACAAATTCATAACTTCCTGAAAATTGGGACAAATGTTCTCTAGACCTTCCTAAGTAACATAGTAAAAATCTTAAGGGTGGAAGGGGGGGGGAGGTGGAATTCCGTTCAAAAAGGAGGTGGAATTCCGTTCAAAAAGCGTATTTTTCCTTATTTTTGCGTTTATATCGGAAACTATAAACTTTTTCGAAAATATGATTATATACTAACTTGAAGATTATTAAATTTTCTTTTGAAATGATGCAGTACCTACTGTTTTTCATATTCAGAACGAATACAGAGTTACCGTTCACCAAACATTACAAACATTGGTAGCCTAGCGTATCGCACCACAAGTTTCGTCCTAGAAAAATAAAATCTAACATTTTTCGTTTATGTGTGTTATGTAAACAGTTTTATTTTCATTGGTGTGTAGTTGACGTTGAAAGAGGAATGAAAGTGCGATGTGAAAGAATACATCTCACTCATAGAAGTATAGCGTTGAGGTCAATGATCACCACATTGTCCCTTCAAATGGTATGATTTCTATATATCAACGCCGAGAACACCTCTGTGGCTCAAAGATAACTTGCTTTTTGTGCATTCTCTAAATGGGTGCGATTCAACTTCCTCTCTCTTCCGACAGGGGAAATTAATATTCGTGAAGTATCAAATTTGGTATTTTGATGATAGTTGGGAGACGACGATTCGATTACCCCATATCAATTTCAATATGAATGTATCATTAATAGCTACTGCGCATGCGTCAATGTGAAATAGTCGTAACGACCTTAATTTCCACTATTTTCATCTGATGAATGATGATTGATGACAGTGTCAGTGAATGCGCTGATTATGTTGTAGATGGTCTCGTACCTATTTCATTGTTCTCAACTCATCAGTTCATTCTGCGCATGCGCAAACTTAAATTACATTGAGTATCATTTTTTGTTTCTTAATTTATTGACCAATTATGACGTTTCACAACTTCTTGATTAACTCTTTTCCGCTATGGAATTTTTCAAGATCATTTAAAACTTTTCAATGATCTATACATTCATGATACTTAAACGAGGGAACTATGTGCCACACCCAACTTGGCAGACGTTTTTTAATGTGGAATTCAAGCCTGCAAATGTAAACACTGTCACGTATTCTAGAGGTAGAGTCAACTTACGAGTACTAACAAGATTTCGTTTACATTTCACCAAATTTCCGCTACAACTTAAAAATTAAATAAAAGTATGTACATTTTAGCTTCAAAAAGTACAGAAAGTCTTCTTTATGAGGGGTAGGAATTTTGAGCAGGTTGTTCACATTCTGTATTCGAAAGAAGGCGCGACCGCCACATCATTTTTCGTAGTACTTTGAACTATTAGTAAAGCGATCTGGAGGCAACTTTGCGGAAATTTAGGATTTTACTTCAATCAGTAACTTTTTTCAGATTTTTCGCTACACTTTTTTTTTTTTGAAAAACCAGCGGGCCCAGAATTTGCGTTTTTTTAAAGAATCACCTAATGACTTTGCATTTACAGTGAACCGTGGGTCTTTTTATGTTCAAATGTACTGACGAATGTTGTCTATGTAATATTTTTTCCCTGACCAAAGGGGTCAATGCCATTTTGATTGGGGCGGAGTGCCTCAGATCCATTTGTGAGGTCAAACGATGTGAACCGAAAATGAGTTGCGTGCCCTGGTTCTCCCACACACTGACGTACTGTCAAAGCTTCGCGTACAATTATTACAAGAATACTACCAACACTCTTGAATATATTATATACAATAATGACCCTTTGTAATAGACCACGAAAACTTGGCGCTGTGCTCTTGCCCTACACCCCCTGATAGTTGTTGCACTTAAGCCCTACCGGGAATTAATTATATACTTGGACTACCAACTGATAATTAATTATATAATGTAAATCACCTTCCTATGCACCAGAAGTCCTTTTAGGTGACCTAAGTCTTTTAAAAAACCCAGTTTCTTGAAGAGAAAAATTGAAAATTCCATTGGAAATATCTATTAGCTAATACGAGAGTCGTAGTTACAAAGCGATTTTTGCTATGCCCCACCAGTCCTCCCCAAGTTTTAGCCCTTAGGGAGAGCAAACAGATGTATGTACATGTACAGCGAGACATGGGTGGTTTCATTAGATTCTTTGGAATAATGTCTATTAAAGTAAAAAAATTGTATATATATTTTTTCAGCCCTTCATTACTACCCTTTAATTAGGGTTGATAAAAATTGCCAATAGGGGTAGATAAAAATTAATTAGGGTTGATGCCTATGTTACTGGCTTATCCTCGGCCGATGTATGATTTTTGAGCCAAATTTCATATAGTTTGGTCTAGTAGTTTTAGAGAAAAGCTAAGGATGGCGGACGGATGGATTTTTTAAAATTAGATTTTTGATTCTTCACATCTTGAAAAATATGGGTAAACCAACAAATTTTGAAGATGGGTCGCATTTTTTTCTTGGTCAATTGCAAAGGTTAATTATTGAAAATAATTAACCAAAACGTTTACCAAGTTGGATAGGTAGCATAGTTGCCTCACACATTGGAACATGGACGTATAGAATTAGTCAAAGAACGAGTACGAGTGGAAATGACTGAATGCAAAATAGAACAGCAATATGAGTGTGGACGTGCTAATCTTCAAAATTTTGCTATAATTCTTGTTTGGGCATGCGCATACCGTACCTACCATCAATCCAACGACATTCAAATGCATATCTATGTAAGGCGATGGAATTGGTAGGACACAGGCATCTATCGGTTAACCCGCATAATCCCAGAATATTTCATCGAAATCGGTCCTTTAGTATCAGATTGTCAACCTATAATTGTTTTGCGCATGCGCAATAGTTATTACACAGCCAATTCCGAAGTAATGCTTGGGGCATCATCCTGGATATACAACAATCAACAAAGTATGCCCAACAAGCCCCCGAGTTTGAAAGAAATCGGACTAATAGATCATAAGGAATCGACGTAAGAAAAATTCATGATTGCGCATGCGCACAGTCTACTATCAACCCAACAACGATTCGTTTCAGAATGCCTTAAAACAGATTTCAATGAAGAAATTTTTCTAAAATTTTGATTTTAAAATTTTTTGAGCCATTGCACTTGCTTCATTTTAGCAACTTGACTTGAAATTGCTATATCTGTGTCATCAGTCATTCATGTTAATTTTACTGGTTGTTAACGCCGATTTGATGGTGAGGTGGGGGCTAAAGTTCTTGACAAGGTAAGATTAGAGCTGCTCCCCAAAATTTTAAAAGCCCAATTAATTAATGTAAATAATTTTTGGGATGTTTCAAATGTCAACAATGAAGAACAGGGAAATCTAAGGACTCCTAAATCGTATTTTCAAAATTAAAAAACGATGGGGGGCAGGACGAGAGTACCTACACCCTATTCTGATCCGCATACCTATCGGAAAAGCATAAACGAGTCAGCCACACATTCATAAAATGTTACATTGTTTTGAAATTTAAGCACTTTGGGAGCAAATAAATTGCTAACTACCTACCAATTTGATGGCAAAAAAACTAGTTCTAAATAATATTCTGCAAGTCAAAAAAAGATTCTGAATTTTTTTGAACTCTTTATTGTAGTTTTTATCGATTTTTCAGCAAATTTAATAAAAAATTTCATCAAAATTTTGCGCAAATTTTTTTAAAATGTTTTAGTTTATTGTTCATAAACTTATTTTGACTAATACTGTTTAAAATTATAAATTCAACAATTTTTAGCCGTTTTCGTGTCATTTTTAGTGATTTTTTTCGAAAATTTTTTGAATTGCGACCATTTAAATGTGCTTAAAAAGTGCTGGCCAACAAACTCATCCTTTCATTGAAAAGCTTGATTTTTTTTTTGTGCGCGCAAGAACGGAATTATCTCAATCCTAAGGAGAGTTATCGGCTGGAATAACACACAAACGCTGAAAAAGCGTTAAACTCAAGGATTTTTTTAAAAGATAGATAGATTTTGTTTATTTCAATCGAGACACACACATATATATATATATATATATATATATATATATATATATATATGATGATAGTACAAAAGTAGAACTAGGCTACTCGCCTAGCTTACTTCTCCAACGGTAGGCTTGACCTGTGCTGGTGTCTGGTGATTATTTGCCCATAATTTCAAACATAGCGCGTTGACATAACATCGCATATGCGTCTACATAATCTACACATAGCTTAAATACTATAACTACAATGGTATTTGATGTCCCTATCTTCTATAAGTAGACAAAATTTCTATAGTAAAATTATTGTTTTGTAATATTATACATAAATGCTGTTTAGCATAGTTTCGCAGTCCACTGCCCCATTTTTCACAAACCACGTTAAAATTTGCTTTTTGTAGTTTGGTCTAGTATAATTTTGAGCTCTTTTCATATGACTATCTAGCGCTCTGTGAATGATGTACATAATAAATTTTGGACTGTGTGTTGACAGCGTTAATCTTGGTCTTGGTGCAATTGAATTCCCTGCGACTACATATGTTGTGGTATATGATGGATTATGCTGTGAATTTATTATTTGTGGATACTTATGGAATTGCAAAAGTAAATTTTTAACATATAGTTGCCTTATGGAAAACAGCTTTGCTATATTATATACATTTATAGATGGCGTCCTAGGTGGTAATGACAACATTATTATAGGTATTCGTGTTGCTAGCTATTATTTCTCACGGGAGTACTGGTATGAGAGTGGAAGTTATGCGGCTTTTTCCTTTAGGTATATGTTTATCCACACAACTAGTTTTGCCTATAAGAGGCCTCTTCAGGGGTTAAATAGGAGGGGAAGGGGGTGACATGATCCATACAACGCTGTATTTTGTCAAGTTTTTCAGAAGATTTAATTCAGTCAGCTATGGTACGTCTATATGGGCCTGAGAAGGGTCAATCTTGGGGAGATTCATGAAATCCTGCATGGCAGTTAGTTTCCCTACAATATATAGGCATTTTTTCAAAACTGTAATTGATTTATGTGGGTTATAGTTATTGAAATAGAAGATAAAATGAATTTTATGGGGGAAGAATACTTTTCACTGCAGAACTGATACCCCCCCTATTTAACCTGAAGAGGCCTCTTATAGGCGAAACTAGTTGTGTGAATAAACATATAAAGGAAGAAGCCGCATAACTTCCACCCTCATACCAACATTATTTTCATAATGATTTTCTGGCGTACGTGTAATTTATTTATATGTGATTCGCTTCAGAATGTCTCAAAACGAATTTTAATGAAGAAATTTCTCAAAGATTTTGATTTTAAAAATTTTGAAGCCATTGCAACAGCTTCGTTTTCTAAAGAAATTCGCTAATCAGTCAGGTGGAATTAGAAGGTACGGAAATGGTACTTACTTCTGAGCAAGCGATCCGGCTCAAAGCTCCCAGAAGGAGGAGCGCAGCCCAGTGCCTCATGACCGCTGTGCTGTCATCTAAGCTCTGCAACTTGGGGAATCGCTGCGGTAGGAACCCAACGCTTGGAATTGGGTCAGCTCCCTCCTACTTCCTCCGAATTCTCATTGAAGGGCTATTCTCGATCTCGAAACCGTAAAAACGACTCCCTTAGAAGGTACGAAGTCCGACCTTCTAGAATAGGTACGAGGAATAGTGGAACCTGAAAGCCGCGGAATAAAACAGAATTTCAACGAATTCGTCCCGGTCTCATTGAGCGCCCCAAACGGAATCTTGGAACGAGCGAAATATTGGCGGGCGATGCGTGAATCCTTTTGACCAAGTAGATAAAAACGTGATAACTAACGGGGGTTATAACCGATTATGTTTATCGGACTGAGCTGACCTCTATGGATATTTGTTTGAATATTTTCCTATTACGGAATGTGATTGATTTTATAGACTCAGGTGATCTTACAATGCACCTTAGCCTCAAATGTGCCCCTGGGTTTCGAAGTCCCAAAATTAAATTGGTATCTACCTTAGATCAAGAACGCACGATCGTAGTTTGAAATATTAAAATTGTCCATATGTGTGATTAAAATATCATCTTTTCCGGGATACCCTTTGGCCTTGAGCGAAATCGGAAACCCCACAAACTCGCACAATCCTTGACAATGTACCGCCAAGTGGGTTCATTCGGGGGGAATTAGTACAATTACAAAACACGATTTCCAAAAGAAACGTTCCAATTTACAGTAATATCGACAGTTTTGAAAAATGAGGGCATTACCATTACCAATAGGGCCCTTTTACCAGTTGGCAGCAGTGTTTCATTTCCTCTAGATGTTGGACGTAACCAGAACAAGAGCAAGTTATTGCAACAACTTTGTTTTTCAAGTTTTTACAAGGAGGAGACATCTGTTGATAGTGTGCCATTCCAGTTATTAACAAACTATCTAGGATCGAAATGCGATGCAATTCATTACGTTATGAGTAACCGTTTTTTTTAAATTTCAATAAATGTAGTATTTGGGGATCCCCATTTTACCTAATTATACCTATTTTGAGTGACTTGTCCTTTCGAGTTGGGTTTGCGTTACGGTCGTAATGAAGTCTCGTTCAAGTCGTGAGTTCCTGTTAAGCTCTTTTGAGTGTTGAGCTCTTATTCAATTGTTCTCTTTCAAGTTTTGAGTTCAGATTTACCGTGCAGGTTTACATTAAACTTTTTCTATTTTCAGCCCAGCAATTTTTTCATAATTTTATGTACCCATACCTAAGCAGAACTTATTTGGAAGAAATTAATCCATGATATCATGCACAACATTTTTTATTGCCATTAAGTCATTTTTAGCGAATTTTTGAAGAAAATTAAGCTATTGCTCTCGCCTCAAAATTTTTAGAATGTGAATTTTTGAAAAAATTTCATGCAGAAATCCGTTTCAGGCTATTCTGAATCATATTCTGAAGTTTAACGCATTTTTAAATGTATTTATGTATGTATGTATGTATGTATGTATGTATGTATGTATGTATGTGTCATTCCAGACGATAACTGTCCGTAGAATTGTGCTAGAAACTTCAAACTAATTTTAAACGAAAGTTACAATTCGAATTTACAAAACGAAAGTTCAAGTTCGTTGGCCAGCATGATCGGATTACATCTTCGGGTTGAAATTTTCAAAAATGTAGTCAACAATTCCAAAACAGCCTGTTTTTTGCGATTTGCTGTGCGAAATAATTTTTTCAGCATACTAACAAGTAGTATATTCGGAATCAGCGTAAAATTTCCTATACGAACATGTATCAAGTTTTCAAAAATTCCAAAGTTGAAAAATCAGTCAAAAATCGAAATAATGCCGTTCGCTAGTTGTAAAAATCGGTAATATTTGCATGAATCATTGTCCAAATTCAGATTGAACTACTCTTATGGAAGTATCCCTGTATAACCAATCCTAGAACCATGCTGTTTAAAACGTAGGTAGTAGATGCTTGTTAAAATAAAAAAAATAAAAAAATTTAATCACAACTGATGAGTTTACTCTGTGAAATCCATGTTTGTCTATCAAAATCATAAACTAAAATTTCTCTACACGATCAATAGCGACTGAAATGTCGAAGATTTCTTCAAAAATTCGCTCATGGGGTCATGCAGCATGAATGGACTTTTCACTAAGTAATGTTCCTTTATTCAAGTTAGGTTCAGTTGTCTCAGGACCTGAAGATGTGATTGTCAAAGAGGTATCTACTGATTAAAAAAGACTATTTTAGAGCTGTATTTTTATATTGAGAAATAAAAACGTTTTGTTATTTTAATATGATTCTAATTTTCTAAAGTTTTTTCACGATAAATCTGGCGAAAATGTTTTTTCAATCCTTCTTCTTATGAGAAAAATTGAACAAACTGCCACTAGGGAAGCTTAAGAAATACTATCAAGGGGGTCACTTTGACACAAGAGTCGTTTTCTACGTGTTAGCTGCGAAAAAAGTGCTTGTACTAAACTGACCCCACTTCCAGGGGTCAGATTAGTACGTTTTTTGAAAATTCCTACGGCCGTTGTATTAAGAATACAACTTGGCTCCACAGCTTAAACTGCTCAGCAAGACTTGAACAATCAGCAAAAAATTATAACTCGGCCAAAATGTGTACATACGGTGCTCCAGCTACTGGAATATGTCAAAATCGTACTAAACTAACCCCACTTGATGTTAATCAAAATCGAATGAAAACTGTAGGTGTTAGAATGTTGGAAGGATTTGCTGACAAACGGACAGACAGACTTGTACACACATGCAGGGTTGCCAGGTGAGATGAGGGAAAAAACCGAACAAAGTTGGAAAGCACTCATCAAAATTTTTACAGAAATATTGATAAGCATTTCCTATATGAATTTACTTTCTGATATGCATTCCCTATATTTTACAATAAATAATATTTTCTTCAATTTAAATAATTTTTTTACTTGGGATAATTCCAAGCTTTATAGAAATGGACCTATCAGTGGTGAAATATATTGAGGTATATCCTCATTTAAACATTTACCAGATCTGTCACTTTTGATAATTTCGAATTTTTCTAGTACATTCAACATACAGAACAATAACATGACAAAAATGAACAAATTCCACAAACTGTCTATCTGTCAAATCAAAATTGTAACTATGATTGGATTCCTTAAGATGTTTCGCAAATGTAGACTTACCCTTATTTTCCCTGAAATCATCCTGATGCTCGTCTATTCTTTCCCTGAATTTCCTACCAGCTTGACCGCAATATTCGTAGCCACAAGAACATTTTAATTTATAAACCCCTCTTTTATCCTGAACATTGATTTTGTCCTTAACGGATCCTAGTAATGCTTTTTTAGTTCTAAAACCTACTTCGTAACCTCTCGATGATAGAATTTTGCAACTGGTAGGTCAAACTGGTAGGAAATTTAGGGAAAGAATAGACGAGCATCAGGAGGATTTCAGGGAAAATAAGGGTAAGTCTATTTGCGAAACATGTTAAGAAATCCAATCATGGTTACAATTTTGATTTGACAGATAGACAGTTTGTGGAATTTATTCATTTTTGTCCAAAGGGAGGTATGTTGAATGTACTTGAAAAATTCGAAATTATCAAAAGTGACAGATCTGGTACATGTTTAAATGAGAATATAGGTACCTCAATATATTTCACCACTGATAGGTCCATTTCTATAAAGCTTGGAATTATCCCTTCACACTGTTGAAACCATATTTAGTTATTTTTTCCCCCTTTCACTTCATCTAATTAGCTATAATCCCTCGCCACTTTGATTGCACTTAATTGGTTGTTCCGCCTGCCCCTTTCCTTTCTCTTGACCAATTGGATTCAATCTCCCTTCACCTGTCACTATAAAAGCTGTGTTCTTTCTAATGTGTATTCAGTGTATGGCCTAACCGTCGAAATCGATTTGACATAACTCTTTATTTTTCATGGAAATAGACAACTTTTTTACTAACTTCCGTATAGAAGTACTAGTAACGTGTTGTAGTGTTATCTGCTTTTCGACTGTTGTAAAATCCAATGTAACTAATAGTAATGGTGTTGTGAAAGGATGACTAAAATCGGATGAAATGGAAGGTAAAACACCGATAGCGAAAATCAAATAACGACGTTGTGGTTTGCAGAGAAATAGGCATATTAAACGTGATGGAAATCGATGATATGGAAATGGGTTGCCACAAAATCATAACCTTATTATGATAATGATCATGATATTGTAAACAATGATTATATGACTGTGAAACATATCGAAGCCAACGTGTCAGTCGTCAATATGTCTGTTGTGAATTTATGTGTTTGCACTGACTATCTACTATTGACTTTCCTAACTTAAGAGTTTGCGAGAGGTGAGGTAGGTATGTTGAAGGAACTTATGAAGGACCAGCCTGGCGAAGCAATATCACCGTAGGTACCTACACTTTGATTGGGACAGGAATTGGAGTTATCATTGTGCACTGTAGTCAAGGAGAAGGTAACTTGCTTCTCCGTGGAGCACACAGAGGGATCCCCCACTCTTCTTTTCTGCCATCGAATACTCTCGATACTATTGATTCTGCCTCCCGACATATCGATTTGATTTTGAAATAAAACGACCTTCTGAGCGCCAAAATTGAAAAAGTTCCAGTCAGGCAGCATGATTGCATGAACGAATTTTCTCAAATTACCTATTGTATTGTGATATGTTAAATTGTATCGGAATTTGAGTACAAAGAGATTGTTAAAACCAGTAACAAACTGAATAAAATTCGGCGATTCATAAAATATTTTTTGCAGTTTCTATACATTTTTCAGCAAATATTAATTACATTTAAGTACGTTTTCAGCATAATTTTGTGCAACCATTTTTTTATGTCCTAGATGATCGTTGGCAATTTCGTTTTGACTAAAACACATTTTTAGAACATTTATAAAACATTGAAAATTAAAATTCCTCTTGACATCATATCAAGTTAGTGGCTAACTGATTAACTTTTAGGATATGTAGAATAATTTACAGAGCACTAAAGCGCACTGATTAGCTGAGGAACCTCTAAGCCTAATTTTTGCTTCCTCACTACCTAAGGTAGGGAATCTTTGTCTTCTTGATTGAAGTCGAAAAAAATTTTGCCCTCCAAAATCAAAATTTTAAATGGTGGTGAAGAGGGATCCGGTGGTGAAGATGGTACAAAGATGGATTTTCCAAATACATTGACATTTGGCGGGAAAAAGGGGGTTCCCAAGCAAAAATGGCCGACAGGTTTGTGTCAAGGGCACTAGGGAGCAGCATCTGAGCGGTGGAACACCTGACTGACTGACTGACTGCATAGGGCTTCCGTAGAAAGAAATCTCAGGCCTAATGGCTTATATTTCCCCAAAAGGGCCCCTTAGGAAATTGGGGATTCTACGGCTGCGCTATGTCCCTAAATTTGTTGCTCATTTCAACAAACTTCTTGATCTGTTTCCAATCGAGGTCTCTGAGTGAGGCCCTTTCGATTGTGTTGTGTCCTAGGGCTTCTTGCCTAGATCTCCAGAATCTGTCACAGTCGCATAGAAAATGTTCAGCTGTGTCTTCTCCTCTTTCACACTCGCAGAGTGGTGAAGAAACCTTAGACATGATGAAAAGGGTCCTCTTAAAGCTGAAGTGCCCTGTGAGGACCCCTATTAGTTTCCTCATTTGCTTTCTAGGAAGTGTTATAATCCAGTCTGAACTACTCTTTTCGTAGCCAGATATACACATCCTAGATTGTCTATATCTGTTGCTCTCTTTTCTCCATAGCTCGTTTAGATCTCTGCTGATCCAGGTATTTGCCTTGGCTTTACACGCATTGCGTGTTATACCCAAGGCTGGGGTCGGTCCATAGTAGTTTCTAGCCGACCCCTGCCTGGCCAAGCGATCCGCCTCTTCGTTTTCTGTATGACCTTCATGACCCGGCACCCAATTTACATACACTCTGTTATCCAACCGGGTGCCAAGCGTGGTCAATTTGTCTTTAGCCTCTTTAATCATTGTTGAGGTAGTAACCGGGCTCATCAGCGCTTTGATGCAAGCCTGGCTATCTGTGTGTATGACTATTTGTCTACCTCTTGTATTGTTTTCTATTAAGCTGTCTGTACACCTGATAATGGCGTATAGCTCACTCTGGAATACAGTGGTTTGTGCATCCAGAGTGTAGCACTCAGCTATGTCCAGATCAGGTATGTACACTCCAGCCCCTGTTCTAGTCCCGCTCTCAGATACGACTCTGGAGCCGTCTGTGAAGCATGACAGACGAGTTCTTTGAGTTCTAGGGACTATCCTGTCCCAGTTTTCTCTGTTGCCAATGACGTACTTGGTAGGATCCTTCCATAGGTAGGTTTTCCCAAGCTCATCATGTGGCATTTTCATTTCTGGAATATACCCTAGTGTAGCTGGTGCTATAAGGGTATGGCTTGATTGTCTGTTATGAGTTAGTGTGTGGTAATTATGTATCCACTCTCTCGTTCTCATAAGCCTAATGGTAGTATGCATTGACTGTACCATTGCTATTGTGCTTATGGGTGCAAGACCCAAAATTATCTGTAGGCTCCTAGTAGGAGTTGTCCGGAAAGCACCCGTCACTAGCAGACAGATGATTCTGTCTAGCTTATTCAGTGCGCTTCCCCCCTTGATTCCGGGCCACCACACCAGTACTCCGAATAGCAATCTCGGCAGTATGATAGCCCTGTTTATCCATAACATTACTTTAGGAGTGAATCCCCAGGTCTTGCCCACAGCTCTGCGTACACAGAAGAGACTGTTGAGGGCTTTCCTGTACTTCCACTCAATGTGTGGTTTCCAGGTCAGTTTCCTGTCCAGAATGACTCCTAGATACTTAGTTTGTTCTTTTGTTGTGAGATTCTGGCCCATATAGACTATTTGTCCAATATGTGGGTTTCTTCTTTTCCTAGTGAACATGACAAGGTCTATCTTATTTGGATTAATGAAAAGTCCCTTGTCTGCACACCACGTCTCAATAATAGCCAAAGCATGATTAACATTATTCTTTATTTCTACGGGGTCGTTACCCTCTATGAGCACCACCCCGTCATCTGCAAAAAACTGGGTATGGAGCCCTGTGTCTGATAGCGCACGCAGGAGCTCATCAACAACAAGGCACCACAGGAGCGGTGAAATAGCCCCCCCCTGCGGTGTGCCTCTGCTAACATTATATTTAGCTGTGGTATTACCTAAGGAACTAGTGATTTTCCTTTGTGAGAGATAGTTTCTGCACCATCGTGCAATTTGTGTCTCCACACCTCTGCCAAGTAACGCCTTGTCTATTGCATCCCATGAGAGATTGTCGAAGGCGCCCCCGATATCAAAAAATATTCCTGTAGCGCATCCCTTCTTGAATGCGTTGTTCTCTATCCTTCCTACAAGGTTATGTAGCGCTCCGTCTACAGATTTGCCTTGTAGGTAGGCATATTGGTTTGGATGTAATGGGGACACGGAGAGTTTGGTGTCCCTTATATATCTATCAATTAGTTTTTCTAGAATCTTAATCAGGATGGAGCATAGACTTATAGGTCTGAGTGACTTTGGGTCCGTGTAATCCATTCTGCTGGGTTTGGGTAAATAGAGTACCCTAATCTCGCTTAAAATCCCAGGAATGAGATTCCATCTCAGCATACCCTTGAAGAGTAAAATGAGATGTCTCTTTAGTTCTACAAATGCTTTCTGAAGGCAGGCTGCGTAGATCCCATCAATGCCACACGCTTTGTACGGCTTCATGGAGTCCACCGCCCATCTCAGTTTTTCCTCGTTGATGACAATACTCAGTGTTTCCTCATCCAGATCTTCTACCAGAGATGTGCTGGTAATTGCAACATCGTGGTCAGATATACCCGATGATCCCGGAAAGTGCGTGGATGCTAGGAGATCTAATGTCTCCTTTTCACTATTCATCCTTACACCTCCAGGACCCACAAGCAATCCAAGTCTGGGTGTGGTATCACCCTGAATCACTTTAAATATCCTCGCTGTCTCCTCTGTGGACTCAATTTCTCCACAGAAGTTCCTCCAGCTACTCCGTTGTTTTTGGTTAAGCAGAGTGCGATATTCGCTTCTGCATTGTCTATATAATTCCTTGTCTGAGTCTGTCTTAGTTCTCTCAGATCTTCTCTGTAACCTGCGGCATCGTGACCTCAGGTTTTTCAGCTCTAAACACCAATACGGTTTATTCTTAGATCTAACCACCTTAGCTGGACAAGCAAAGTTGAAAGCATTGTTCATGCATGTGATCAGTTTTTGTGTATTATCATCTATCATATGTGGATTATTCCAGTCTGGGTTAAAATACTGAAGTTCAGTTTTAAGCCTATCTAAGTACCTCTCCCAGTCCGCCCGTCTCGGGTTTTGGACTTTAATTGGGATTAGTTTAATGGTTCTCATTGTGAAGGTAATCGCCCTATGGTCTGATTGTATTACATGTGGCAAAACCCTCCAATCTACTAAATATTCTTGTAAATCTCTACTGCAAAGTGTGATATCTATACATGATTCCCCATTCCCCGAGGAGAAAGTAGGAGTGTTACTATTATTGCACAATGACAAGTTATGTCTAGAAATAAATTCAATTAATTCATTACCTCTAGCGTCGTTGTGTCTGTCACCCCACATGGTAGAGTGAGCATTACTGTCTAGGCCTACCGTCCAGCCATATCCGTGTTGGCTGTTCCATTCGGCCAGTTCTTCAAGTCCAGACGTCATCTCCCCCACAGCTGCGTCCTTGGGGAGATAGCAGGAGGTGATGACCAGCCTCCTGGTCTGTCCATTTCTGAGTCTCAGTTGCATCATGGCTGAGGTTATGTCTGCATTGTTACCCCAGGTTAGGGGGGTGGCCCCCCATTTCCTGTGAATCAGTAAACAAGTTCTGGGTTTATCTAATGTTTCTGCATAGAACAGATCAAATTCTTTTAATTTAAGTCCCACTATTTTATTTTTGTAAATTTGTGGTTCTTGAATTATAGCTACATCAATTTTATTTTTAACTAGATAATGGACAAGGTCGTCCGTGCCAACCTTGGAGTGTTGGGCATTTAATTGGATTACCCTAGCCATTTATTGTCTGAAATCCAAAGAGATAATACCTTTCCCAAGATTTGTAACGAAAGAGGGTGGGAGGAAAAAAAAAAAAAAAAAAAAAAAAAAAAAAAAAAAAAAAAAAAATCCTTCGTCAATCCCTTGGTAGCTCTCCCGTCCCTTTACCCCTTCCTCCACCTCATCATCCCTTAAGGTATTCAGGTGGATTTGGGTATTTCCAACTCCATCTGGGTGTGAGTATCACCCTGGATGTCTAGTGACTCGTCTGTGATAGTCACAAGAGTGCCTTCTGATTCCGTGGAGATATCTACTCCTTCCACTTCCTCGAAGGCACCCACCTCCATATCCATACTGGATTTTTTAGGCGTCTGTAGGAGTTCAATTTCGGCCGATGGTGACCTACTCCTTTTTGGGGTGGAGGTACCAGACATAGTGCCCTCCATACCCTCCTCTTCTCCTACTGTGTGCATGTCAATGCTCATCCTTCTTGGGGAGGAGGCTCCGTATGCGGGTCCTACACTCCCCTCCTTTCTAAATTGTGACTTATTTCCCTCTTTGTGCGGTGGAACACCTTCTTCTCATGTACTCTTTGACGCTGATAACACTATTAGTGATAACGTGATAATCAAGGTGAACTGTGTTTTCTGCCAAACTGCTTCTGGGGCTGCGACAATTGAACAGCGATCACTAAGTAATTGTATTTCCTTGGTTACACATCTATTTGGGATTGGAAATCCGTCGAAAAATCCAAATTATCTCTTTAAGAAAAATTCCTGAAGCCAAAATTGTAAAAAATTAAGTTTTAGGTGGTGAAGATGGTACAGTCGTTTTCTTTGCTTACCTACGAGTAGGTATGTTGAAAAGACTGATTCGTACCATTTGAAGATACGTAGATACCGTTTTGTTGTTCCTGGGGAAGTTACCCAAAAATCCTTTAACTTGATCGAATTGTTTGCTCAATAAAGCCCCTTTCGGTTTTAAACACATTTTTTGCTAAATAAAGGCCTTTTAATTTTTTTTTCTCGCGTTTGATTCAACATTAGACCTTTTTAGTCCCATTTTTCCATCATCCCTCCACTTGTAGAAAGAAAGTAGAAGTTAAAAACTATGGTGAAGTTGGTACAGAAGCCTCTGCAACCTGGTTGGAGGTGTAAACGACGGTGTACCATCTTCACCACCAAAGTGTGGGAGAAGATAGTACAACTTTAACCCCCCACCCTCGAGCTTGCAATTGATGAATTTCAACAACTCAAACGTGGTTCGAAAGGTTGATAGTTTAAGTAACTTCAGTATGAAGTTCACAAAAAAAATATGAAAATTGTGGCTGAAAGAGGTGGAAAACTATCAAAACTGTACCCACTTCACCACCATTTACGGCACTTGATTTTTGGGTTTCAGAGCTTGGTGATCAATTTCGATTCCGGGTCTGTCTGTGGTAAATCCTTGTCACGGCCAAAACTATACCACGTCTCAGTCCGATTCCGATGAAATTTTCAGGGATTGTGCGGGTTAGCATCTAGACGGTCCCCTTATACTTTCATTGCCGTCACATAAATGGCAGTATGTGCGCATGCGCAAACGCTAGGTAATTCATTATGTCGATTTCTTATCATCTATTATTACGATTTCTAATCTCTACTACGATAACAGATAAGAGTTAACTGCATCTGAGATCTGACTGCATCGATGTGTTGGGAGGCTGAATCGATAGTATTCGATGGCAGAAAAGAAGAGTGGGGATCCCTCTATGTGTGCTCCACGGAGAAGCAAGTGGAGAAGTTAGGGTAAATGCACCAGTAGCTGACAGGTGCACCATTACCTGACATCCTCCACGAAAAATTAAAATAATAAGGCGTCAGGGCCTCCTACACCTCTATTTCAAAAATTAGCGGCATCTGTAGGTATTTCTTTCTTTATTAGTTGGTAGAACTACATCAGTTCTGGCGAGAATCATAACCTAATGTCAATACGTGGTCGGCAACTTCGTCTCAGTTTGTAAAGTGCTCCAGAACCAGACACCTACGAGCAAGGACTCGGAGGTGAGCTTTTGTCTCTGCTGCTTTTGTATTTCATTTTATTCCAAAACTTTTGTGTTATTTCTATTACTGAGTGATTTTAGATTGTGTTTAATCTATTTTTGAACCTATTTTGCGATAGAGTTTATAATTTTAATGGGTGTCAGCTACTGGGTCCTTAAAATGGCCATTTCACTAGTAGCTGACAGGCCTGTCAGCTACTGGAACATCACATAATTTTCTTCATACACTCATAGACGTTATCTTATATTATCCCTTGTTACATGAGTCACACCACTGAACGTTATTTTCAATGCAGAT
Source organism: Adelphocoris suturalis (assembly GCA_030762985.1). Taxonomy (NCBI): domain Eukaryota; kingdom Metazoa; phylum Arthropoda; class Insecta; order Hemiptera; family Miridae; genus Adelphocoris; species Adelphocoris suturalis. Next base: position 7,917,283 of record CM061043.1, read on the forward strand.
CTTACTTTTCAGTAGCTGACAGGGGTGTCAGGTACTAGAACAGACCATGTCAGCAATTGGAACAGCATCCAGCCTCTGGGTTTTCTTTCTTTTTTTTTTGGTTCCAGACGGTTCCCTAAGGCTCACAAAGCCAACGAAATTCTCCAATATTCCCTTTTTCTCCTGAAACTCCTCTCAATGACTCCCCAAGCCCTTTCAAAAGGCACTGCCCTGGCCTGAGCCTCCTAAAAAGAAATCTGAAGAAAAAGTTACCCAGGCTTTGTAATTTCCTATTCTTGGAAAGAGTATCATACATGGAAGGAATAGAAGAAAACAGAAGACGAAGAAAATAAAAGTAAAATAGCTGAGGAAAGATTAAGAAAGAAGCAAGAAAAAGAAGAGTTACTGAGAAATAATTCAAAGAGAAAGAAAGCCAGAGAAATCTTGTTATCCCAGAGAGGCTCCCTTTCAATTTGCAACCTCCTACGGTGAACAGGACAGATTTTAGCTCACTCAGCTGATCAGGATGGTGCTCCTTACTTTACTCGTCTCTTGTCGCCCCAGAGAGGCTCTCTGTCAAATGTTGACGTCCCAAAGGTAAATAGGAGAGAATTTAGATCACTCAGCTGATCAGGATAGCGCTCCTCACTTCGCTCGTATCTTTTTGTCCCAAAGAGGCTCCCTAACGACTTTCGACGGTAAATATGAGAGATTTGAGCACGATTTTGCCTTCATTATGATTGATATTACGGCTCGTATCCAAGTCAGCGAGGCACGACATGGCATGGCAGTGGCAGTTACGACATGGTAATATATCAAAATTTGGTCCAAATCAGACCATCGGTTTCGGAGGAGTAGTGAGCACAAAATTTTGTCCATAAACACACACACACACAACACACACACACACATATATATATATATATATATATATATATATATATATATATATATATATATATATATATATATATATATATATATATATATAAATATATATATATATATATATATATATATATATATATATATATATATATATATATATAGAGAGAGAGAGAGAGAGAGAGAGAGAGAGAGAGAGAGAGAGAGAGAGAGAGAGACATCTGAAAATGAATTAACATTATAATCGTGTTCTACTCTCTCTGAAACGCGAAGAAAATGCATCCCCACTAAAAAATTACCCCAGGAAAAAATTACCTCCTTCATTCGTTTTTGGTAAAGGTTTAAATGTGAAGTACCAGTTTCCTAAGTCCGTTACTAATGTTCCTTTTTATTTTTAGACAATTTTTATTTCAATTGTATTCGATACATCCATCGCTACTTACCACTAAGTAAATACCTAAATACTTGAGTAAGTTAAATCACCTATTTGCCAATACTTACAATTTTTATGATTTTGAGTACCTATTTTGTCCTCAGTTTCCTATTTTTGATGAACTTAAGGTAGAGCTTAATGTGATAGGAAAGAAACTCAAGTTCTTACTATACCTGCTCACGTTTTAAAATAAAGAAAATCAAAATTTCGAACACTTACTTTCAATATTTCCCTCCCTGTCAGCTATAGGAACATTCGCACTTCGACAGTGTCAGCTTTAGGTGCATCGGAACTTATCACGAAATTCGCTATTATTTTCAATCTGATTCAAGATTTCTTACTTTTTAAGGGCTAGTTAGCAAGCTGGAAAGTTGTTCTATCAAATGAAAACAAGAAAGATTCAAGAAAATAATTTTTAGAGTTGCAGCATCGCAACATTCTGAAAAAATTTCTTAAGGGTGTCAGCTACTGGTGCGTTTACCCTATGTGATGGATCTGGGCAGTTCCCCTTTCTGTTTCTTGTAACTGCCACCCCGGAGGTTATACCTGAAGGTTTCAGCTTTCTGGATATTCTCTGTGTATTGCAGGCTAATCGCCTTACCTCTTTGAAGGAATAACTACTCCATCCCATCATCTCCGTGTCCCTAGGTAGCAACGCGTAATTTCAAAACACTCCTCTCTAATATTGTCTTCTATTCGGACGCCCCTTCCCCTCTCATGGCGCCAAAGGCAAAAAACTATAACCCCCCCCCCCTGTATAACTGCCCTGCCCGTTGCGAGAATATTCATCCACTTGCCCCCCTCCATCCCTCCCTCCTTTTCGAAAGCCCAAGGAGGGGGGGGGGGGATGGATGTGTGTATAGTTCTCCAATACAATTTCTTGTAAGTGCTGTTCACGAGGTAATACCTGTTGCTTTTAAGCTTTCAGTATATCTTTTGGCTGCTGCAAGCTAATCTCCTTACCCCATTGAAGGGGTAGCTACTCCATTCCATCATATCCTTGTCACATCCACAGATCGGTCAAGTAGCTAGTCCTATCAACTCCCATGCTTCCTCACGTTCCATCGATGGGCAGGAAGGTGTTCCATTAGTTTTTTCTGAAAACATCGGCCACCTGTCAAAACTGAAGTGCACAGTCATAGCACTAGGGAAATTCGATTTCTTATGAATGGCTACTAGATGGCTCTCCATGGGAATGTCTACATCGGCCGATCTGTATGAAGGAGATGAGTAGGTGTTGAGAAGTGAGAAGGCAAGTGTTATTTGTACGAATGGATATCCTCCTGGGATCTGCTCGTCCTTCTATACCTAGGTACTTTGCAGGCATGCACCGGCCCTCGCCGTCGATTGGTTGGTATGGATAGCAAGACCAGGTGATGGAAACGTAAGAGTTCTTAAAAGGGGAGAGGCGATTAACCTGCTACACCCAGAGGATATCCTGAACGCAGATAGCCCACAAACTTTCCCTTAGATGGAGCATTTGCAAGAACCAAGAAGGAGGAACTACTCCAATCCATCACACTCCCGGGTCTTTCAAAAAGCAAGGGGAGGGGGGGGGGGGGGGGGGGGGGCTCCAAGTAGGCAGGGCAGGGATGTTTTTAAAATTTTAAGGGTAAACGTTTTGGGTACATTGCCTAATCTTCCTGTAGTGGATTTAAATATGTTTTACTTGGCGTCGGTAGACCAAGTGGGACATTTATATTCTGATTATGCGGGTTAGTCCCCGTGTTATTCCTGTAAGGAATGTGGGCGGATCCGTCAAGGTCAGCTTGCTCGGCGGGGTGAACTGAGAGATAGTTCGTGTCGCAGCCGCGTGGAGCACTGGGCTCGCATAGTGGGTGCTGGGTTCGATCAGTTTGGTACTGAGCCGTTTTGTAATATTCCGGCCTAAGATTTATATCTGTAGGAGGAATATGTTGAGCTTGGTTGAGGTACTGAAAAGTATCCTTTGCTTTTTGCACATTTGGAGTGTATTTGACACTCGGATCGGCCGGGTAGGCTTGCGTCGAATATCGTGGGTACTCGGACAGCTTGGTCGAATCGTAATGATTGACTTCAGAGCGGGTCTGAAAGGTATCCTCGATCTTTTGTATAGGCGAGGCTTGATCGAACGTTTCTTTACCGAATACGTTATGTGAGAAGCCGATCTCGTCGTGAGGATCGAGCCTTGCGCCGTCGCTGGGACCAGCGGATTCGCCGGGTAGCCTGTAGGGAGCGCTACGGGGGCTACGCGGCCCGGCTTCGCCGTCGTCTGCCTCCCCTTGCATGAGGAAATAAGACGGCCGACGTTCCATCGAAATAGTCGAGTTATTAGCTCGTTTCGATGCCTCTATGTACAGAAATAGAGGGTTTAGGGAGGTGGACTCGCTTGACAGAGCGTCTTTCCTTTGCTCGTATGTCAGGGTCCTACCTCGTAGTCTTGAAAAAGACTTCCTTGGACGGTAAATTAGAGCGGATGAGCAGAGTAATTTACCGGCGCATCCCGGCGGTCGGTGACGAGCCTAATGCTACGAAACCCGGGTGATACGGCTCGGAACGTCCCTCGGGCGTACGATCTAAAGAGAATATCGATAGATGTACCGGGTGGCGTCCTGACAGATGAACTACGTTGGGCAATGAGCAGGATGAATAATCACTGGACTCGTAGATGCCAATGCGAGATCTGTGTGGAGAGAAGGTAGGCCTTGTAGAAAGCAGTAGGAAGCCGTTCTTGAGATGAACTCGGAATGCAGAAGGTTCGTCAGCGTAGAGCGTGTAGAAATCTTCGTACTTCGAGGTGTCGTCGTCGAGAGCGGAGAGTAGAATGAATTTCGGAGGCTCCGAGCGGGGTATTTATAGGGAGGTGGCCGCCCCCTGCCGCCTCCTGATTGGTCCGCTTAATTTCATTAATTCGACTGTGTAATCTCATTGGCTCGCACATTGTTTTCTCAGTATCTGCGAGTATGATAGCTGAGCTGGTCCTCCGGGGTGCTTACGAGCGTCCGTCGCGGAGCCGACGACCTTGAGTTTAGCCGGGGACCTCGGGTGCTTTCTCTGCGTCAGTTGTTCAGACGGGGTCCCCGGGGTGGCTGCTGGACCAGAGGTGGTTGCTTGCCGCCTCTTGGTTGGTTCGCCTATTGTCTCTCGTGTAATCAGTGTTTCTGATTGGCGAGTAGGCTTGTTTGAATTGTCCTTGTTAGTTTTAGAGGACGTTTGATTTTCTGTTTGAGTTTTCTCGTTCAAGGCGACTTGGTTCGAGATACTTGTCGCATCTCTCTCGCCCAGTAAGTGTCTAGGGAGGTCGCCTTGTATGTTATTAGTTAATATTTCACTTTTGGGAGAGAAATTCGTATTTTCTCTCTGGTGAAATATTTTGTTTGACGGAGTTATAACTCGACGTCTTGTAAATATTTTTGTGTTGTGTCTACCTCTTTTTGGTAGCCCTGAAAAGGGCTGTTGACAAGAGGGGGTGGTTTTCACCACAGGCGCCCCCCTAAGACGTCGTGTTATTAACGACGACGCCGGCTGGGGTGTTTCGAGCGCCGTCACCCATCTCTCGTCGAATTTGGTAGAGGGGACGTGCCTTCTGGCAGATTTTCGGGGAGTCTCCTCCTTATTTTCTGCCTGATTTTTGTTTAGTGACACAGCTTCGTCTGTTTTTAGAGTGTAAGCTGGTTTTATTTGCTGTTTGGGAACTTTTTTTGTATGTTCGCCAATTTGCACTGTAACCGAAAACTTATCTCTTTTAACCACTTTGAATGGTCCCGTGTAAGGACATTGCAGAGAGGTGAGCTGTGTGGGCACTCTGATATAGACATGTGTACATGTATCCAAATTTTTGGGCATGTTTACGGCATATTTCGTATTATTATGTTTAATATGCGTAGGCCGGAAGAAGAGAGGCTCCGAAAGGTTTGTAGAAGTTACGAAAATGTCTCCTGGGAGTGGTACGTCAATTCCGTAAACTTTTTGGAACGGTGTAGTTTCCGTTGCTGGGTCTACTGCCGTACGCATGGCGAGTAGTACTTTTGGTAGGGCGTCGAGCCAATTTTCGTTTTGTGCTTTGAGAGCCTCTTTTAGAGATCTATTTCTGCGTTCTACCATTCCGTTTGTTGACGGTTTGTATGGTAACGTGTGGGTATGTTTTACTCCGAGACGTTCCATAATGGAATTAAATAGATCTGATTCGAATTGTGTGCCTTGATCACTTGTGATGTATTTAGGTACGCCTTTTGAAGCTACCCAAATATTGATAAAGGCGTTTGTGATCGTGGCTGTTTCGATGTTGTTAAGAGGGACTGCCTCTAGCCAACCCGTTGCTCTATCGACCATCATTAGAATGTAACGTTTCCCTCCTTTAGCTAAAGGTAAAGGTCCGGTAATGTCAACGTGTACATGTGAGAATTTGTTAGCCGTTTCAAATTCGGAGTAAGGGAGCTTCACGGAGCGAGTGATTTTTGCTCGTTGGCAAGTCTCGCACGCTCGGACCCAGTTGGAGACATCTGCACGGAGTCCGTGCCAAAAATATCTTTGTTTAACTTTATACACTGTAGAGTGTATACCTGGGTGTCCCAAATTGTGAATTTGGCTGATTATTTCTTGCCTTATTTCGTTTGGAATATAAGGTCTTGGGTGTCCTAGGTCTAGGTTACACCAAATTTCTCCTTGCGGAAATTCGACTCGTGTGAGTTTCAATTTGTCCTCTGCGTTAGGAGGAGAACGAATTTGTGCATTTGAAATGTGCAGTAGAAGATTGCACTCTATTGCAGCCGTAATTTGCGAAATTTCGGCTATGGGTGGACCCTCGTCAGTTTGGGTTGAAATCGATTTTGTTTGAATTTCAACTGGATCGAAGGGTCTGGAGAGTGCGTCGGCGACGACGTTGTTCTCTCCGGGTATATGACGAATGTCACTCGTCATTTGAGAGATGTATGTTAGCCATCTTAATCTCATTTTAGAAAAATGTGCATTTTTCTTAAGCATCGTGCCTAGCAGAGGCTTGTGATCTGAACAAATATGAAAAGATCGGCCGTCCAAGTCATTGTGCCAATGAATGCAAGCTTGGTAAACGGCGAACATCTCTTTGTCGAATGATGCTTTATTCTTCCATTGTTCCGGAATTTCTTTACTGAAAAATCCCAATGGTTGGTAAGATTTCGAGCCGTGTTTGTCTGTAATTTCCTGCTCTAGTGCTGCTCCGATGTGTGTGTCGGATGCGTCGCAGACTAATCTCCACTCTGCTGTAGGGTGTGGATGAGCGATATTATGTAATGTAGCTTTAATCATTGCTTGTTTTAAGCTGTTGAAAGCTTTTTCTCTCTCTGATGTCCATTCGATAGGTGTTTTGTCATTTTTTTTGTTTGACTGAATGGAGTCATACAGAGGTTGTGCCGTGTGAGCGAATTTACTTGAGCATGCTCGGTAGAAACCACACATACCTAGGGATTCTGCGTAGACTTCGTACGTCTATTGGCCTAGGAAATTGTTCTATGGCTTCTATTTTATCTCGTTTAGGAATTATCCCTTCTTTCGAGATAGTGAAACCTAGGAAATCGACGGTAGGTTTTGAAAAAATGCATTTATCAAAACCTACTCGAAGTCCGTGTTCCCCTAGCTTGTCAAAAATTTGTTTGAGGTGGTTCATGTGTTCTTTATAATTTTTAGAAGCCACCAGGATGTCATCTAGGTATACAAATGCGAAATCAAATTTTCGCATGATGCTGTCCATGTATCTTTGCCATGTTTGAGCCGCTCCGGCCAAACCCATGCTCATTTTCTTAAACTCATAAAGACCGAAAGGTGTAATAATTGCAGTTTTATGAGCGTCATCTGGGTGCATCGGAATATGATAATATGCCGATTTTAAATCTATTGTCGAATAGATTCGTGTATCATGTAAATTCGCTTGGAAAGAGCGAATGTGAGGAGGAGGGTAGGCGTCTTTCTTCGTTTTCGCGTTTAGGAAACGGTAGTCGCCGGTGATTCTCCATGACCCGTCTTTTTTTGGCACACAGTGTAACGGGGATGCCCATTCGGAATCTGATGGTGCAATTATGCCTTCTGAAAGCATTTTGTCAAAAGTACTTTTGACTTGAGCCCGTTTTTCGCCCGCCATGGGTCTTGCTCGGAAGTGTACTGGTGTTCCTTCCGTGGTTATACGGTGGTAAACCCCGTTGTTTTTCCACTTTCCTTGAAGTTTGCTCATTTTATCATTGTATTTGTCAATGATAGAGCGAATGTTTTCGTCCTCCGTGATTTGCACGTCCTCTGGTTGAGGGTTATTGTCACGATGAGGGATAGTAGCTGCTATTTGTTCGTCAGTGAATTTTTTGTTCATGACTGCAGCTATTTTTTGATCGGCATAGCTCTTTATTTTATCTTTATAAATGTACTTGTGTTTGACCCGTATTCCGATATCCCAAGACTCGAGGAACGGTATACCTAGGATCGCTAGATCAACTTTCGTGATCATAAAATCGGTGGTCATGTCTCCGAGGCCGATGTTAATTGTCGTGTCAGCTCGCCCTAGTGTGTCTATAGGGGCTCCGTTAGCTGCTGTGAGCTTAACGTTGGACTTACGAATTTTTAAGCCCAATTTTTTTGTGACATTGTGGGGCAGAATGTTCACTTCTGCTCCCGTGTCGATGAGAAATTCAGTGCCATTTAGTTTGCACTTGAAAAAAAGCCTTTTATACTCAGTAGACTGCCGGTGTATAGGCTCAGATACACTGGCAGTTATTCGTTTTCCGAACTCTCTACGTCGGAGGTTGGAACGGTACTTTCTTGTACCGACCTCTGAGTATTTTCGTTTGAAACCCAGGTTTTAGGCTGGCTGATAGTCGCTGCCTTTCTGCTAGTTTTGGAAGCAGTGTTTGTCTTCCAAGTGCAGTGTTCTGGGTCTGCACATTTGCGAGTTTCGTTACCGAAACGTGCGTGGTTTCGACAGACATAGGCCGTCGGTTTGTGAGGCCTACTCTCTACTGGTTGGGGTTTGAACTCAGCTTGTTTTGAGAGGGCCTTTTTGAAACCAGTATTTATGGGTTTCGGAGTAGATTCTACTCCTCGTATGTTCAGAGAGGTATTCTCTGTTTTGTACGCGTGTAGCGTATCAGCTAGGTCGAGCCGGGCGGTCGTGGTAGGCTGAGCTGCGACCATACCTCGTGCTTCGATGGGTAGAGTCTCGATCCACTTTTGAGTGATCAGAGCTTCTGAAAAGTACCCAACAGCTTTAGAGTACATTTCGTGGTACTTGGTGCTGGGTTTTTTGGCGAGAGATGCGGGGTCCTCGAGTGCGAGGAGCCTGTCCTGTAAGGACAACCCATATTCTCGCTGTAGGCGCTGTTTGGCCTCTTCGTAGGGTGCGTGGGGTGCCGTGAGGTAAGCTGAGTCGATAGCTTCCCTCATTTCTTCTGGTACCCACTTGTATATAGCTGAGAAGCATTCGTTCTGCGTTCTCAGGTGTTTTCGCACGCAGTATTGATCGAACTCGGCGAGTGCACGATCGATATTCTTCTTTTGGAAGATTGGTTTTTGATAATCTCCCATCTCCTCTAAAAGTGCTCGAAAGCCACTTTGTGTAGAGGGATGTTGCGTGAGATGTGGGGCGTAGAGGCCCGGCGGGGGTCGCACGCCCGCAGTGGTTCCCTGAAATCCACTAGCTTCATAAGAGGGAACGAATTGCTCCGTGTTAAGCCTGTTCAAAGGCGGGGTCACCATTTGTAGTGGATTTAAATATGTTTTACTTGGCGTAGGTAGGCCAAGTGGGACATTTATATTCTGATTATGCGGGTTAGTCCCCGGGTTATTCCCGTAAGGAATGTGAGCGGATCCGCCAAGGTCAACTTGCTTGGCGGACTGAACTGAGAGGTAGTTCGTGTCGCAGCCGCGTGGAGCACTGGGCTCGCATAGTGGGTGCTGGGTTCGATCAGTTTGGTACTGAGCCGTTTTGTAATATTCCGGCCTAAGATTTATATCTGTAGGGGGAATATGTTGAGCTTGGTTGAGGTACTGAAAAGTATCCTTCGCTTTTTGCACATTTGGAGTGTATTTGACACTCGGATCGGCCGGGTAGGCCTGCGTCGAATATCGTGGGTACTCGGACAGCTTGGTCGAATCGTAATGATCGGCTTCAGAGCGAGTCTGAAAGGTATCCTCGATCTTTTGTATAGGCGAGGCTTGATCGAACGTTTCTTTAACGAATACGTCAGGTGAGAAGGCGATCCCGGCGTGAGGATCGAGCCTTGCGCCGTCGCTGGGTTCAGCGGATTCGCCGGGTAGCCTGTAGGGAGCGCTACGGGGGCTACGCGGCCCGGCTTCGCCGTCGTCTGCCTCCCCTTGCATGAGGAAGTAAGACGGCCGACGTTCCATCGAAATAACCGAGTTTTTAGCTCGTTTCGATGCCTCTATGTATAAAAATAGAGGGTTTGGGAGGTGGACTCGCTTGACAGAGCGTCTTTCCAATGCTCGTATGTCAGGGTCCTACCTCGTAGTCTTGAAAAAGACTTCCTTGGACGGTAAATTAGAGCGGATGAGCAGAGTAATTTACCGGCGTGCCCACAGCGGTCGGTTACGAGCTTATTGCTACGAAACCCGGGCGACACGGCTCGGAACGTCCCTCGGGCGTACGATCTAAAGAGAATATCGATAGATGTACCGGGTGGCGTCCTGACAGATGAACTACGTTGGGCAATGAGCAGGATGAATAATCACTGGACTCGTAGATGCCAATGCGAGATCTGTGTGGAGAGAAGGTAGGCCTTGTAGAAAGCAGTAGGAAGCCGTTCTTGAGATGAACTCGGAATGCAGAAGGTTCGTCAGCGTAGAGCGTGTAGAAATCTTCGTACTTCGAGGTGTCGTCGTCGAGAGCGGAGAGTAGAATGAATTTCGGAGGCTCCGAGCGGGGTATTTATAGGGAGGTGGCCGCCCCCTGCCGCCTCCTGATTGGTCCGCTTAATTTCATTAATTCGACTGTGTAATCTCATTGGCTCGCACATTGTTTTCTCAGTATCTGCGAGTATGATAGCTGAGCTGGTCCTCCGGGGTGCTTACGAGCGTCCGTCGCGGAGCCGACGACCTTGAGTTTAGCCGTGGACCTCGGGTGCTTTCTCTGCGTCAGTTGTTCAGACGGGGTCCCCGGGGTGGCTGCTGGACCAGAGGTGGTTGCTTGCCGCCTCTTGGTTGGTTCGCCTATTGTCTCTCGTGTAATCAGTGTTTCTGATTGGCGAGTAGGCTTGTTTGAATTGTCCTTGTTAGTTTTAGAGGACGTTTGATTTTCTGTTTGAGTTTTCTCGTTCAAGGCGACTTGGTTCGAGATACTTGTCGCATCTCTCTCGCCCAGTAAGTGTCTAGGGAGGTCGCCTTGTATGTTATTAGTTAATATTTCACTTTTGAGAGAGAAATTCGTATTTTCTCTCTGGTGAAATATTTTGTTTGACGGAGTTATAACTCGACGTCTTGTAAATATTTTTGTGTTGTGTCTACCTCTTTTTGGTAGCCCTGAAAAGGGCTGTTGACAAGAGGGGGTGGTTTTCACCACACTTCCTATGGAAAGGGGGGGGGGGGGGGGGGGGCGCCAGGAAAGCCTATATTCGAGGGGTTGGGGGGGGGGGGGGTCGAAACTGAGCCTTGTTAACATAGGTATACAATGGAGGTGATGAAAATGTAGTAGTTACTCCTTCAAAGGGGAGAGGCGATTATCTTGCTACACCCAGAAGATTTACTGCTACACCCAGAGAATATCCTACAATATGGAGAATACAATACAATAGAATACAGAGAATACAATGGAATAGAATCTTTATTGGTGATTTGGGCTTTTGGCCCTTACACAAGTCATCATTGAATTTGTAACAGAAGAAGCACCTCGGCTCTGTCTCTTCCCTTTTGTCGCTTAAATACCGTAAGGAATAGTAAGAACTAGTGGTGTATTAGATTTTTTAATGTTTTACCAGCGCAGGTGAGACTATTAAAATCAAAATTGTTTATCAGATATAAACACACCACCACACTCTCCACTTATAAATCTCACTCACAAAACAGACACACAGTCTTCACTTATAAATTAAGTTCCTTATTTATTTGACGAGTTTCTGCAGGCAGCAAACTCTTTCACCATATAAACTGTACCTCCTTACAATCTGTATTTTCTATCATTTTAAGTATTTATTATTGTTTACAATTGGTATGCATTTCATGTGAAGGCAAATGAAACCATTGATTGATTGTTGTAAAAAATTATCAGGATAAGGGCCAATACGAATAAAAGTCCTTATCGCCGAGCTTTCGGTTTATATAAAACCATCGTCAGGGCTCAAGAATCTTCTATGGTGTGAAAATATAGGACACGGTCATGGATTGTGAGTTCAATATGTCATAGCAAACTGTACGTGAAAATCAAAAGAAACGCTTGCATACGAGTCTGCAACACATTGGGACATTTTATGTCTTTAGTTGCAGACTCGTATGTATTACAGACTTGTCTATTAAAATGATTACCTATTAAATGATTTAACCACCTCTTCACAAATCAAACCGTACTCTAATATTCGGATCACCTGCTATGAATCAAATCATCGAAACACCAGCTCAATGACATCATCAGAAATTAACAAGCGGTTGCAATCATGTTCACAATATCAATTATTGAGAATGATCACCTGTGTGTAAACAGTTATTCATATAACCATGCTTATAACTCAGCTTGTTGGCCACGCACTTCGCAGTAGTTAACATAATATGGTTGGGTAAATCGAGAGCTTTTGAACGAATGGTCAACGAATTTTGTGGGATGAAAAACTACGAAGTACCATTTCCCCTAGCAACGACTCGGTTGTAAGCGGAAATCGTCAGAAAACGAACCATAATTTTTTTATGCGCTTTTTTTAACGCATTTTTCGTTTATGTGCCAAAGTAAAGACATAAAATGTCATAAAAAAAGAACATAAAGACATAAAACAAGAACTGGTTGCAGTTGAGGCTGAGTATAACAACGGTTGGCACAGAAATAGGACTCAAAAACTAAAGGCGAGTGAGTTTCTCTGTATGCTCGCCAGCAGTGTTTTTTTCAGTTTTTCAATTTTAGCCTTTAATTTTTGATTCCTATTTCAGTGCCAAACATTGTTATACTCAGCCTCAACTTCAACCAGTTCTTGTTTTTGTTATGACATTTAACTCACAATCCATGACAACGTCCTATTTTTTGACACCATAGAAGATTCTTGAGCCCTGATGATGGTTTTATATAAACCGAAAGCACGGCGATAAGGACTTTAATTCGTTTTGACCCTTATCCTGATAGTTTTTGACAAAATACATATTGTTGGTCGACATCTCTTTCTCTAACAGGGTGTCTACAGGTCACAGATTCCCGGAAAGTCCCGGAAAAGTCACGGATTTAATAGTAGGGCACGGATATTTCCGAAAGTCACGGATTTTAATATAGAAGTCACCGATTTTTATGGCGTCGGTAACCAAATAATCATAATATAATGCCAGTATCGGGATTCACAAAACATACGAAAGAATCAATTGAGATTTTTGAATCTATATAGTACTGACTTGTAGTAAGTTGTAATCAAAATAGGATATGCTGATGTGGACCTAATTGCCTTTATCACTATTGCGGAATTTCAAAACTAAGGTAAGAATTCTTTTTAAAATCTATAATATTAAATATTTTGTACATTGTATGTTACTAATATTCTGTAAGTAGTCTTAGACTTCTGTACTTTATAAGTAGGCTAGAATCAATAAAAAAGTTATGAAGATCTGATTTTATATAGGCTACTCATGATTATAGTAGGTCTACTGGTAAGTATTTCGGTACGCTATTCCTAAAGAAATTAAAGCCTGTAAAAGGTCACCGATTTTTATCATTTAATAAAGATTAACAGGACGTTTCCATTTGTTTTCTTCACGTCACGAGCGTCACGTCACTATTACTAGGAAGTGTAACTCCCTTAGTTCTCATAGCCGGAAAATCGTTAGCCACTTTTAGGAATGCTCTCATTTTATCGCAACATCTCATAATCCCTAAGCGTCAGTAGTGTGAAGGAAAGCTGATTTATTACGCTACGTTATAAACTAATATTTCAAAGTAACAGTAATGAACTAATAATAGAGAGTTCCTAGAGATCCGACGGTCTCAATACGGTGTGCGGTAACGAGAAACATTTACCACACCTTAAAGTCACGTCAAGTCCTTAACGGATCTAGTTGTAACGCTAAATCCATGGAAGGAGGAAATTATCCCTAGGAGGTTATTTGAGTCCATGGAAGAAGGTTATACGTTTTTTCCGGATTGCGATCCGTCACCGTATCTGTACGGAAGGATGTGTCACCGTAACTCATTGCGTCAGAGTTACGGCACCGGATTGTCAATACCGCACGACGTATTGTGTTTTACGGATCTACTAGGAACTCTCTAATGTGTAAAATTAATTATTATTAAATGATGACTGTAGAACCGTAGGTCTACCGTCCGTTTTTGACATGGATATGTCTTTGCTCTGGGGGGTCAACCAAAAATTTCCGTCACGCAAAATTTGTGTCACAATTTCAGTGTTTTTCACGTACAACCCAGCCGTTGCTAGGGGAATGGAACTTCCGCAGTTTTCATCGCACAGAAATCGTTCGCCACTCGTTGGAAAGCGCTTGATTTATGTGATAAATGTTCACATCTCAAGCTACCAATTTCCCCCTCCTTACGTACCTGGCTACATTCCTAAACTAAGTTGATTGGACTATAAACAATTTTAATAAGCCGGTTACAATATTCTTAACGTAAAGCAATAGTATCATTTACTCCACTCCATAGGAAACATTTTCATCCTCTTGACAACAGTCGACTAACAACAACTCATTGTAGTGGCTTCTCTCCACAGTTATTTTCAACATTTCTATAAGTAAACCGTTGTTTTGTTGGAATTAGTCGGGATGCGGCCCAGGGATTTGTTTAAAGTTAAAGGATTTGTTTACAACTCTCGAGGACAACCGTTATGAAATCCTCAATCAAAGACATATCCATGTAACATGGTATCTGCTTGTAAAGCAGATAGTGGAACTCGTTTACGAGTTGTTTAGTTAGGTTTTGACATGGATATGTCTTTTGGCTGGGGGTCAAGGAATTTTTCGCGACACTTTTTTTTCCCGACCGACACTTTTTTTCCTGACCGGCACTTTTTTCCCGACCGGCACATTTTCTATTGATTTTCACGTACAACCAAGGCGTTACTAGGGAAGAGGAACTCCCTTAGTTTTCATAGTAGCAAAATCGTTCGCCACTTTTTGGAATGCTCTCATTTTATCATGACATTTCATGACCTCTAAGCCATTGTAGTGTCAAGGAATGCTGATTTATCACTCTAAGTTAAAAACTAATATTGTTTTGTAACCATAATGGAATAATCTTGTGAAAAGAAGGCACTACATGGTTGGTATACAATTGAATAGTAGGTACCAACTGGTAAGCAGTAGGTACTAGACATATCCATGATCTTTTGTTTTTCCCATCAAGGGAGAAATTAAAATGCTTGATTTCGAAAACACTGTTTTTAGTTTATGTTTCATAGCAAAGACATTTAAAATGTCAAAAGATTTTGGTTTTTAGGTTTTGACATGGATATGTCTTTTGGCTGGGGGTCGAGAAATTTTTCGCGACACTTTTTTTTCCCGATCGACAATTTTTTTTCCCGACCGGCACATTTTCTATTGATTTTCACGTACAACCAAGGCGTTACTAGGGAAGAGTAACTCCCATAGTTTTCATAGTAGGAAAATCGTTCGCCACTTTTTGGAATGCTCTCATTTTACCACGACATTTCATGACCTCTAAGCCATTGTAGTGTCAAGGAATGCTGATTTATTACTATAAGTTAAAAACTAATATTGTTTTGTAACCATAATGGAATAATCTTGTGAAAAGAAGGCACTACATGGTTGGTATACAATTGAGTAGTAGGTACCAACTGGTAAGCAGTAGGTACTAGACATATCCATGATCTTTTGTTTTTTTTTTTTGCTGTTATTAGGTATACTTTAAAATTTAGAACCCCAAAAGTCCCCGATTTTTATTTTACAGATCTAGTAGACATCCTGTCTAATTGATTGATTGGGCCTCAAGCGAATGTCTCTGTTTCTCTAGGAATGAAGAGGTTTCCAACCTCTGTAAACGACAACTAATTCCCGATTCGGTGTCGCGTTCCCTTCTCTGACGCCACAACCATTCAAAATGTTCTTTAAATACTACCATTATTATTATTTTTTATTTATTTATTTATACATGCAATTTATAACATTGAATCAATTTACATTTGGAGAATCACATGGAGAGACTTTGGCCTTTAGGCCGTCAGCCGAAGTACGCCGCAATGATAATAAAAATTAATATGATAGCCAATAATGGGGGAACAACAAATATTCATATTATGGGGATAGATGGAACGGAGTAATTCATATACAAAAACAATAAACAATCTGCATCACAAAGAGAACAATATTTTAACGGGGTAGTAATAAATTAGCAACAATCATAACACTTGATTACAATCATAAACACTAGCAATAATAAATTATTAAATTAATTAAGAAGATAACAATATTTAAATCCCTAGGTTATGTCAGATGACTAATTATAATTAAACTCTCGTACCAGAAAACTCCGGTAGGCCCATGCTTCCTTCACATAATTGATTAACGCACGCCAATTCCTCCCATTAAGTATCTGTTTCACCGCATTTCTTGAAAGTGTTGGTTCTGGCCGGTATGGCCTGAGGATTGGGCATCTACCTATAAAATGTTCGGTATGCTCATTTTCTCTTAAATTACACATGGAGCACAAAAGGATACGGTTCACGACCCATGGCTGTGAGTTTAGATTATAAAGTTCGGCTCTACATTTCAAAATAATTATTATATCATTCAAGTGCTGATCCATGTAATTCACTGAATGATTCAATTCCTTGTATAATAAGTGGTATTCCGCCCTCTCGATTGCCAACTGGATTCCTCTTTTAAACCCATTGCTTATTTTGACACCATAGACGATTTTTGAGCCCTGATGATGGTTTTATATAAACTGAAAGCTCGGCGAAAAGGACTTTGATTCGTTTTGACCCTTATTAATTTCACAATATTCGTTTAAGCAATTGATCTTAGTTTGAGCGTCGTTAACAGAGTCTGCCAGCAAAGCGACATCATCAGCAAACGCAAGCATCAGCAGCTCCCTACCCGCCAACGGTATGCCATGACAGCCCCTTTCTACCAGAAATCTATTGCAATCTGAGAGGTATAATATGAAAAGAAGGGGGGATAGAGTATCCCCCTGTAACTGAAATTAATAAACTTAAAATCAATATAAAGAAAACAAAATGCTTAGTTTTTGCTCGAGGAAGACCACGTAAAATGAAGAAGCTTTATTGTGGGAACGAACCTATTGACTATGTTACGTCCTAAACTTACCTTGGCGTCCTATTTTCGCGTTCATGTCAATTCAATGTGAATAAAGATACCCGATTATCCAAGGCCAGATCGGCGCTGGGCTGTACTAAGGAATTGCTATGCGGGGGAAAAATCGGGTCTTGGGATTCAAAGATGCGGCTTTTTCAATCGCTGGTGGAATCGGTCCTACTATACGCGTCCGAGGTTTGGTCGGGGGAAACTGCCAGACCAGGAAACTGTCCGAAACGCCCTTCCTGGAAATTCGGGGAGATCGGGGTTTTGTTTCAAAACTCCCGGAAAACCTGTTCCTCCAAACTCCCCGAAAAGGTGGAACGAGGATTCTGCCAGAAAACTTGAAACACAGATTGCGAAGAGGGAGAACTGCCCGAATCTGAACGAACTGAAAACTGTCCGAAAGTAAATCCCTTTACCAGGTTCCACCTTGGGCTTTTTCAAAGAAATACGAACGTAAGTAATTAGCTCCTGAGGAACTCCCAAGATCACTGCCAGACAACAGAAGGCCAGTAACATTATTTGCATTATCTAGGCCCCAGTGGGACATAAAAATACCTCAAATTATATGTATTATGACTAGGGCACACAAGTTGCGTTAGACACACAAGGTTCCAGAAATTGAGTATGGCGTTGGACCCACCGAATTTCCCAACTATTTATATATATATATATATATATATATTTTTTTTTTCCCCCCCCATCTAATCTATACCTTTACTGATGGACTGACTATAGGATGTTAAGTTTGTTTGAGATGTGAGCGTAGCGACGGGGCCCATCTGATTTTTCTTCAATCCGTGTGTCTAAGATAACTCATGTGTCTAACGTAACCGACGCCCTCAGCTCACTTTCTCTCGCCGTGTGTCCAAGATGCATCCCCCAGATATACGCTTTTCAGTAATTTCTGTTTTCGAACCTTATGAATAGTTAGGTCCCGAATTCGGGGGAAATTTGAAGAAAAACGAACTATTTATAAGTCGAAAACCACTAGAATATGCATTTATTCTGAAAACCGCGGTTTTATGCATTTCTATGCTCGATAAATTTAAACTCCGTTGGTCCCAGAGTGGTGAAATTACCAACAAAAGGGTTCTTTCAATGTTTACTATTCAGGAAAAAAAATCAAATATGCTAGAATCCGAGCCCTAATTATGACTATAACATAAGCCCACACCGCATGGTGGGCTTGTCTTGCAGGTCGGCTTCTCTATCCCTCTATAATGTGACTGGGATTCTTAGGTTTTTACCTATATTTTCCTAGGTCCAATAATTCAAACATTCGCCGTCAATAAGATTTATTGATAAAAATCCCATATCTCACTTTTGTAGGTATATATACAAGTTTTACACGTTCTAAATAAATATACATTGACTGTCATGGATAAAAATATGGATAATTAATTCTTAAAATAGCCAGCAATGGCTGATTGATTGTCTGTCATGGATAAAAATATTCCTTCAACATTCATTCATTGCCCTGAGCAGACATTCGGACAGTTTTCGAAGTCGAAACGGGGATTTTCCATTCTGCCGGAATATTTTCGGACAGTTCTGCAGCTTTCTGTTTTCCGACAGTTTCCTGGCCCTACTTTCGGGGACATTCACGTGAACTCCTTGAACTCCCCGAATCGGTTTTGGGGCAGAAATTCGGACAGTCTCCTGGTCTGGCAGTTTCCAAGAATTAGGAATCTTTTACACTTGCCGGCAAACAACCCCTCACATTTCCTTAGATTAGAAGTGGGCTGTCTTCCACTAAAAACGAAAGTGTTCTTTAGAATTATTGGGTTTTTAGCTAGAATTCTCAAAATGAACCGTAATTGTTGGCCAAGAATATGTCTAGGAGAACTAATAACATACGACCAGGAAGGCTTAAACAATAAGATATCATTGAACTGGGCCACTGGGTTGAGGTTTTTGATGAGCGAAATAGGGGCGTTCAATGACTGGAATGACATAGTTAATGAGGATGCAAAATTTTAAAATATGATTACAAAATATGACAACCATCGCCTATCACTGGATATTCAAAAAACTTATGAAGCGCGGTACAGTAATTTTTTTTTAGGTATATTGAAGACTACGGAGGTAGAGAAAAATATTTGGGGGCATTTAAGAATATACAAGTGGAAAGAATGTTGGCCCAAATCAGATTAGCGTCGGGGAAGATAGCTAAATTCTATCTAAAACAAGGGCGATACGTGATAAACTGCCTGGAAACCTGGTCAGTGTGTAGCCTACAGGAAATCGAGGACTTTGTTCATTTTTACCTGAGATGCCCGTCCTATGCGGGGTACAGGCAACTGTATTTGAATAAATATGTGATATATAATAGCGATCAAAATATTCTCTTTGATCTTTTAGACTTAAGAGATAATAAAGGTAAAATGTCAGATCTGTACCAATACTCTGTTAAATCACTTATGTTACGGGCGACTGCTCAAAATGAATCCAGTGACATGGACCCAGAGACAATATAGGACGAATGAATCTACCTTCTGCTAATTTGGATACCAAATTCTAGGAAAACTTGTATTTACGTCGTGGAAGCTAAACGTTGTAACTTATTTATTCTTACCTTTCATTTTCTAGGTTTTTTTATTTTATTTTTTTTACGTACCTACTTATGTACAGTAGAGTGTTTTTATATTAATATTTTTATTTTTTGAATAACTCGATGTAATCAGACTCGATTGTAACAATCCAATGGATTACTACAAATAAATACATACATACATCGTTTTGACCCTTATCCTGATAATGTTTGACAACATACATATTTTTGCTTGATCATCTCTTTCACTAATTTATTGATTGGGCCTCGTGCGAATGTCTCTGTTTCTCTAGGAATGAAGAGGGTTCCAACCTCTTGAAACGACAACAAATTCCCGATTCGGAATTGCGTTCCCTTCTCTGACGCCACAACCATTCAAAATGTTCTTTAAATACTACCATCTCATTCTCTTTCACCGAAGCTACACGTAATATTTATGAACGAGGGAAAAAGGAGCCGGCCATTCATGTTCCCTTATCTTGACAGCGGGGATCTGGGATGAGCTAGGGAACGTAACGGAGATACAAAACGCCGAACTGATACCGCGGTGATAGTCTGCAGGATTTTGCGCCCGATCTCCTTAACCGAGCGACAGAATAAGAGCGAGTTGTTATAAATAGGGAGCAATTAGTCCCGACCGCATAAAAAAAATGGGCGGACTATACTGGCTGGAGAGCGCATCTGTTATTTGGGTTAGGACATTCTCTCCAAGGCCTCAACACAGATATTCTGATCTGGTCTCGTTTTAAATCTAGGCCTACGAGGCGAGAGATGGAGAATTATTTGTAGTTCACGTAGAGTCGTAAATCAAATTGTAATGACGGACAAAAAGTTCCAGTCATGCAATATGAGCGAATTTTTGTAAAAGTAGTGTAAACCTGTACACTTACATTCGAACGCTCATTAAAATTGACGTCATCATCCTGGCTGTTTTTTCGCATAAAAACGCACGAAAATAACTGGGATATGGTTGATTTTAAGCTCCAAACCGGCCTATCCTAAAGCTTTTTCACTTGGGAACGCTCACACACAGTAAAATTTCATGATGCTTGCTTTTTAGTTAGTGAAAAAGGGGCAAAAAAAAAAAAAAACCATGGTCGGGAGCTAAAAAATGCATTGATTTTGGCGCGAACTGGTGGTGAGGCCGCCAGCAAACTGGCGTATAAAAATCTCAATACGATGGTAAAGGCTCCTTTGGCCAATTTGTGTGCGTTTAGTGCTTTTGGGGGGCATCCCCATTATAATCTATGATACATTGTAAACTTACGTATGTGATACTTATTGTAAACGTCGACTCGGTATGTTGCTGCCGCCTCCTCTCCGCTGCTGCTATGTTTAATCGACTATAGTAAGTATTTTAATCAGCTACTTATTACTCTAGTAAGTATTATGTAAGGTTGGTATATGGGGCAGTACTTGTGAAATAATAAATGCGGTAATTTTTTTAAAGTTTTTATTGCATGAACCAATCAACTGCAGCATTAACAAAAGCTGATCCATTGATATTGAGGACGTGTGGATATTATTCATACTCGCGTGCATGCTCAATCCATGGGTTGTCATTCATTTCTCAATCTTGAATACCTCCTTCGCAAGCGCAGCAGTAGACAAGGTCACCCTGCTGTTCGTTATAGTGAAGTCCAGCACTACAGAGGTCGACAACTAGATGGTGAAGTACTTTGGGCCACTAAAAGTTGCATACCTCCCATCAAAGGTATCAAGCTTAGCAGCAGCCCCCATCTTACTCTGAGAAGGAGAAGGTACATCCATTGCCTTGCTAATATCCACTGCACAATTCGATACATTATCGGTTAATTCGGGGCTCTCAACAAATAACCAATCTGGGCTCCAGCGCTTGTGCACCTCCAATGGGACGTCTGAATCTCTCCATTTTCCGAGAACAATGCCACAGAAATTGCGTTGCACCCTATCGCTGAATCGCGTGTAAAAAAAAGCCCGCCAACTCAATACCCTGTGGTTTTTCTAGGGGCCAGTGCAGGAAACTTTCCAACCTGACTGACTCTATATGGTACTCCACACGTATTACACACCTCAGAATAATTAAGGGCTCACTTTTCCTAGTAGGCGTCAAAGACCCCAGATCAATCGGACAAAGTTCACATTATATCTCATCATTAGATAGGTACCTAATGGAGATGGGATGCACCCTGTTCTATTTGTTTTATTTCAAACACTGAGAGAGAACAGCGATGACTTGAGCCAAAACATAATGAAGTCTGAGCACTTTCTTCAAAGAAGTAACTCAAGAAGTAACTCCCCCCCCCCCCCCCCCCCCATTATTTTTTCCCACAATTTTTGGGATATTGAAGTGAAACTAGGAGAGCGTTTATGGGGTGCCTGGTACTATGTTTTTAGCAAATGAAAATCATGAGAAAATCAAAAAATTGTTTGGACTGTCCAAGGGAGAGATTATTGGATACCTACTTGGAAAACAATTTTTCCATTTTTTGCTGAGTGACGCCACATTTTAAAGATTTTTTATTGCTTAACACGATGGTGAAGCCAGAATTGCGATATCTCATTCCGTTCTCGGATCAGAGCTGATACAAACCTTTCGGTGGAGTCCATCGTCACTAGCAAGTCGAGTACAGGGGGCAAGCACTTTCGATGTAAAATCATCACCATCATCAGGCCGTCAAAACAGTACTTTTTTTAAACCCTTAGTTTTTAGCGCGTTTTCTTTTTAAAAAATTTACGCGAAATTTCATGTAAAGAACGAAACTAAATCATATTAAATGCAGTGGTTAACATAATACGGTTAGGTAAATCGAGAGCTTTCCAACGACGGGCAAACGATTTTTGTACGATGATAAAAATGTCTAAGATGCACTTCCATAGCAACGATTTGGTTGTAAATTTTTCGCCAGAAAATCAAAAGTAACACTTTTCGGTAACGTAACGTAACACTTTTCGATTCTATGTGCCAAAGTACTCGTAATGACATAAAATGTCAAAAACACGTTACATCCCATCTCCATTAGGTACCTAATCATGAGATATAATGTGAACATTGTCCGATTGATCTGGGGTCTTACGCGTCTACAAGGAAAAGCGATCCCTTAATTCTTTTGAGGTGTGCACTTTACGATACATTGTTTCGAAATTTGAGCACCTTGAGTGCAAAGAAATTTTATAGCCTACCAATTTTGTAGAAAAAAGGAAAAATAATCTCTAAGTCGTTCTAAATAATAACCAACAATTCAAAAAAGATTTTGGATTTTTAGTTTTTTCCCCGTTTTTATAGATTTTTCAGCAAGTAAAACATTTTTCTGCGTACTTTTATAAATTGCTTCCGAGCTGCCTATAGGTAGCGGAAGCATTGTTTTCACTTTCGGAAGAAAAAAATATTATTGTCTCCACAGTCAAAATTTCCACTCGCATTTTACGTTTTAGGCCATTCTAAACTGCTTTGGTTCCGTGTCTGTTTGTGAGTGTGTCTGGGTTTGTGTCTGTCGTGTGTCCGAAAATCCTTGCAACAAGCTTAATTCCCACAGTTTTCATCCGTTTTGGATGAAATTTTCAGGCAATGTGTGGGCCAGAGGGTAGACGGTCCCCCTATCATTTTCATTGTTCCCTACTCAAATACTTCACTCTGCGCATGCGCAAACGTAAATTCAATCAATCATAATTCTTCTACTCCCTAGTCGTCCAATCTTGCTTGAATTCGAGGGATATTTAGGAGAAGGCAAGAATACGATCGTATCATCAGTAGCTCCTGCGCAAGCGTAAATGTGAAATGCTAGTAACAAGCTTAATTTTCACAGTTTTCATCCGATTTTGTTGAAATTTTCAGGGATTGTGCGGGTTAGGCATGGTCGCCTATCAGTTTTATTGTTGCCAAATCACATCACTCTGCGCATGCGCAAACGTAAATTCCATTATACTTTTTTTTTTTTTTACACCCTAGTCAAATTCGGGAGAATTGATAGAAGAGTTAAAAATCATACAATGTATGGTCCTACTTACTGCAGATAGGATACTATTGCCACATTGTTTATTATACATGAGATTTGACATTTTATTTTATGTTCATTGATAGTAATCTTTTTTCATCTTCCTATTGAAAATAACAAACCAAAAATTTTCACCTGACCCACTGCCGAAAAATAAGTCCATCTTAAAACTATAATGACTGAATGAAATCGACTGCTGAACTTCTTTCATCATTTGCCATTTACTTTCTTATTATCATTTCTATTCTACTTACCTTTCAAATGCTATTTCTGTTTTAGCTATTAAAATCAACAACTCTGTTAAAAGTTTAATCTACGATAAACATTTGATTCATGATACCATTCCAATCAATCCTGTTTTCTTATCCTAACACCAGGTGAATGAAGATTTTTATGAGAACGAAATCAATTAAACATTCAACTTTTGATGTCAAAACAAATTTAAAATACTATAAAATATAAATAATATTGACCTTTCAGTTATATTTTTTTTACCATTTGTGACTTTCGTAGTCTCGGGTTGTGGTAATTTTAAGTGTCATTTCAATTACTATAAAATGTATATAATATTTAGCTTTTAATAATATTTAGTCACCCATTTTTGAGTTTTATAGTCTCCAGTTATGGTATTTTTAAGTGCACATTTTGGTTCCATTATTATTTTTGAGAAGTCTGCCACGTAGGGAGGATTACGGCATTGATTTTCGATTACTAAATTGCAACTGTGTACGTGCAGTGTAGAAGTGGCAAAATCCCAGCAGGTTTTTCAAAAATCAACTTGTAACACAACATGTAACAACTTGTAAAGATTTCAAAATGTAACGAAACACTGATAATAGTTAAGTTATTGTTTGTTACTGATGACGGCCTAATCGTCGAAATCGATTTAACATTGTAACTTTTCATTTTTCGTGGAAATAGACAACGTTTTTTCACTAACTTCCGTTTTGAGATGGGTTTCTACAACTTCGTCGCGAGTGATTTTGTTCTTACTTAAGTGGAAACACATCAAAAAATCCGGAATCGTGGGATTCGTATTGTATTCTGAAAAACGATTCTATAACATCTGAAAAAGGAATAAATACAATTCATCTCAATCATCAAAAATGCCTTCGTAGTAGCCGGGCTCTTGTACCCAACCCCCAGCTGTATAACGCAGGCGCCGCACTGTGCGTCAGGGTTTCGATGAAAAATTCAGAGATTGTGCGGGTTAGCTCCTGGACGGTCAAAGCCGTCGAATCAACAGTAGCCTGTGCGCATGCGCAAACGTGATTTTTCATATCGCCGATTTCTTAACATCTGTTGGTCTGATTTCGTTCGAACTCGGTAGGTAATTAGGTATATAAATGTTCTAGAAAAATCCCCTATAAATTATATCGCAATTGGTAAGGGCCGATTACACGAGCAACAAAAGTTGCGCAACTCCAAAAAAATTGCACTAGAAAAGTTGTACACAACACGAAGCAATAAAATTGCCTCGTGTTGCGTCAAGATGTTGCAAGGAATTAATTGCACTGTGTTGCACCAAAAAGTTGAGCAATAGAAATTGCTCAATTTTTTCGTTTACACGGGCGACAACAGTTCGCGCCATGGACGGTGAAGAGGTGGTCGTCGCTGCTGCTGTGGTCGTCGTCGCTGCTGCTGCCAACCAAAGGAAAAAGAGGGGAATTTGGCAGCGCCAGTTTCTGAGCCACAGAGAATGTGGGTTGGCTCTCACCTCTGAAATTCTTTCACGTCAATATTTGCTCATAAGGCCATGCTGCACAAATAAACTCCTATCTTTGCTACGTTAAAATTCTCTCATGGGGCAATGCTGCACCCCACCAGTGCAGTTTCACGTCAATATTTGCTCATAAGGCCATGCTGCACATATAAACTCCTATCTTTCCTACATTAAAATTCTTTCATGAGGCAATGCTGAACGCCACCAGTGCAGTTTCACGTCAGTATTCGCTCATAAGGCCATGCCGCACCCCATAAGTGCAGTTTCACGTCAATATTTGCTCATAAGGCCATACTGCACAAATAAACTCTCAATGTGATTGGCTGTTTCGTTCCCTCTCCCGACCCAAGGCCGAAAAATTGCCGCAATAGTGCAATAATTTTCCAAACCCCTTGGACTTCATTTCAACACGATGCAACAGTTGCCGAGAGGGCTCGTGGGCCTGAAATGTTGTACAACTCCCGTCAATTAATTGCGTGCAATCTTCGGCAATTTTTTCGAGGAGAGAATAGTTGTCCAACTTTTTTGAAATAGTTGTGCAATACTTTTTTCTGCAATTATTGCCGGAAAAAATCGCTCGTGTAAACGGGCCTGTAGAGTGATAGCCATTGCGCATGCGCGAAACTATCGATAGACGCAAGGCAAAACTCCGAGTCTAATGAAACGATTTTGATGACCTTTTCAGAGATTGTGCGGGATAGCTTCTAGACGGTCCCTATAACTTTCTTTTTTTTGTTGACTGTACTCGTGCGAAAAAGTTAGTTTATTATAACTTTGCTTTCTTATAATATATTAGTCCGATTTCGTTCAAACTCGGGGAGTAGATAGATTTTTGTTTTTAATAGTGTATTTATTATAATTTTCAAATACAAAATGTACAAATTATTTACAAAATAGTTCATACCACCTTCAAGTAAAAACTTCCGCTGGTGGTAGGAGTCGATCATATTTCATTTGTTCTTTTCAATATAAATAAATCAATAAAATTAACTATTACATGAATATGAAAAAACTTAAATAAACATGAGAACATTCCACAAAAAAGAAAAATAGAGCTGTCTAGAAGTGTACATTGATGCAAAAGTACTATAAGAAAAATAACAGGTGTACTTATCAAAAAATTACACTACCTTTGCTGGTAAAGTACATTTTTTCAGCTTAGATTTAAGACAGTTTAGCGAAAGACTCAATTTTACTTCTTCTGGCAAGTTTTTGAAAAGTTTAGCTACTCTAAACCTATGCGACCTCTTGCACAAACATATGTGTATAAGAGATATATATATTTTCTAGGAAAATTTCCTATGAATTATATCGCGAGTGGTGGAGTAATAACTATAGGGCATGCGCATAACTAAAATTGATCGACACAGACAAAACTCAGAGACGAGTGGACCGATTTTTATGAAATTTTCAAGGATGTGCGGTTTAGCTCCTAGACGTTTCCCCTATAAATTTCATTGCCGTTGGAGTAATAGTAGTCTGTGCAAATTCGCAAACTTTAATTTCTTATACCGTCGACTTATCAATCATTCTAACTTGTACTTGTTACAATGTGTGAGGAAGCCATACTGACCACCCAACTTGGCAGACTTGTTTTCCCTTCAGTTTTTTCTTTTCAATCGCCTTTATGCGTCTTCTAATGTAGTATGTAGGTAAACATAAAATGTTATGAATGTTATGATCGATGTGCAAGGTACCACTACAGTTTACTACCCATGTCAACGTTCAAATCATTTCGCCGTTGTAATGCTTTCGCAGCAATTCAGGGGTGACAAGTAGCAATAGGTAAATAAGAGATGGTCGAGCCAGCCTTGATACATTAACTGCAGTCAGACGACTCAGAGACTAATTTCAATGGCGTCTCTCGAAATCTTACATTGTCAACTAAAATCACATAAGAATCATCTGGCTGCGTTAATTATTTGGAATTTTTTTCTTAAATGCAGCATTGTCTGGAACTTATTGGTCACAACCACCCGTTTCAGGCAGCACTGAATGATTCAGATCTAACTTCTTCATGGTGGTCATCATCACCTTACGATCCCACGTATATTTCGTTACGTCTATCTTTGTCCTCTTCATCTTCGATTTTGTTCCAGCTTTGGAGATCAGTCGAGCCAAATAGTATGTAGATGATGCAGCCGACGTTCAAAACCACTCCTGTTTCGATGAACACCCACGTCCATTCGGCTACAGACTGTAAAAATAACAAGGATATATTATGCACAACTAGGTAGATGCGATGTAGGTATTTTAGCAGGTCAGGTTTATACCCCTAGAATCATGAAGTCTAGAGCCCCCCCCCCTCAGATCAGCTGTGTTAGATCCGGAGCTAAGTTCTTTGCTATTCAACCTATTCTTCTAAAAAATATAAATTTAACGATTTTTAGCCGTTTTTTGCTATTTCTAGTGATTTTTTTGCACTTCTTTTTTAATTTGACCAATTTAATTAAAACTCAGCAAGCCACCTCTTACAAAACTATGCTCTGATGAAGCCATTCATGGCGAAAGCAATCAGCAAAACACCAACAAACTACTTACTGAGAGATGCCTGAAATATCTCGCCCACAACCAACACTACCTACGTAAGCATAAGGTAACAAACTTAACCACTGAGTAAGTAAATATGTATAACATTACGTTGTGCTTCACAATGAGGCCGACAGTGAGAGGGGCGATGACACCTGGAATGTGCCCACCAAAGCTGGTGAGGGCTACGAGGACTCCGGCGAAATTCGGAGCGATGTCCAAGTGCGTTGAGTGGAAGCCTGAGATGGTGAACGTGGCGCAGGCGGTCGCAATGCAGATCAGCGCAACAGCTGCCGTCAAGTTGTCACCAACGATCCCACAAAGAATGAGGAGTCCTCCGTTCATTCCCAGCCCTTCGAAGACAAATACAACTTGTTACAATATGTCACAATATATATACAACATGTTAGCAAAGGTCTCCGAGTTGTGACGGATAGGAGCAGTTTCTCCTTCTCGATTCTTGAATACGCAGCATCTGGGGATATACCTGACGGTTTATATCCCAACGGGCATTCCTCTGGGTATAGCAGGTTAATAGACCTTCACCTTTGAAGGAAGAACTCTCTCTTTCCGTCACCTCTCGTTGTTATATGGTAGCAGAGCTCGGTTTCGAGCCAACCTCTCACCACCACCATATGGGAAAGAATGACTATCTGCTTTTACACTTACACTATGTAAGCTGCCACCCTCGACACACAAAACATTCTATACCAAAAGCTCTCTCGGTAAGGGGTCATCGGATTTTCAGTGAACAGGGAGAAAAAGAAGATTACCTGAAGAACTTGACAGAAAAACTGGTGACAAGAGGATAAACAAAAAACGTAATAAAGCTGAAAGTCGTTCTTTCCCATATTGAGTGCCGCCCAACACCCCGAAACACGAATAATAAATAATAAGGTCCAACTGACCACTACATTCTTCTTCGGTATTGAGAAGATCAATAAAATGATGAAGGATCTCTACCCAATCCTCTCAGTTAATGCATCCAACATACGGGTTTTCCCAAAAGTGCCTTCAATGTCCCACCGCCAGGCGTCGTAAATTGGGGATATCCTGTCCCATAGACGATCAAATAGGACAGCACCACCCCTAAGAGGACTGCATCCTTGTGGTAAGCGGTAATGTAAGGTCTGCCCAATCGTCATAGAAGAGGGAACGTTCAGTTCAATATCACCAACTCATATATATGCAGAGCGTCGGCAGAATGCCAAACACCAATGTGTGTATATGAGTTGTTGTGCAAGGAATGCCTTGCATTTTATGTAGGAAAAGCCGAAACACAACTTAACCTGCGTGTCAACAACCACAGATCATCGATGGTTAGAAGAACGGAAGATCTCAGCCTGTGAGCCGCCATGCCGCCACACATGATGCAACATTCAACGATTGTTTTGGCATACAATCTTTATAACAGATGAGGCCAGGAGAAAATAAAAGAATGCTTCATCAATCGGAAAAGATACTTTCGAATGGTATGGGCTCATACGATCCTCCAGGGTTCAGATGGGTGGGGGGGTATGATGTGCAGATCATTCTAACTAAAGTAATATTTATATTTAGATTCATATATTCATCGGCACAACACAAATGTTGACAAAATATCAATTTAAATGAAAATGCAATAAAAATGAAAACAATAATGAAGCTTCTACAAAATCATTATAAAAATT
Source organism: Adelphocoris suturalis (assembly GCA_030762985.1). NCBI lineage: Eukaryota > Metazoa > Arthropoda > Insecta > Hemiptera > Miridae > Adelphocoris > Adelphocoris suturalis. The sequence goes on from CM061043.1 coordinate 7,946,456, forward strand.
GATATGATAATGTGCCCACAGAAATATAAGGCGTCATGAGTTTTGTGGTTTTCCGAGGAGTCAAAAGGTCATTAAATTACATATCAAAATGCAAATAAGAAATGCTTACCGAAAAATATTCTAATGGTTTCCTTCGAGGAATAAAACTAATAATATTTAACCAGGAAAACAAGAACTACATATGACACATCAAAACTCTTCTAAGTTAGTATGAAAATTTGAGGTTTTAAGTTTTTTGAATTTAAATACTGTAGAATGGTGAGTAATATAGATATATTATCTTGTGTAAAAAATTTAAAGCTGTTACATAAGCGGTTCTCCTATATAGTTCAATTTTGACTTTGGGCAACTTATTTTTGAACATCAAGCAGTCCTTGTGTTTGTCACATTGCTGACATTCTCCATATCAATACCTGTCTTATAACCATGTACATAGGATTCATGTTAAAATACACCTGTTAGTTTCAAAACCTGAAATTCATCATAGAGCAAGCGTGTTCGATATCTGAGTGGTTTTTTCGTAATTACCCTGATCAGAATGTTCTGAGCAGTCTGCAATTATTATAAAACAATATAATAAACCTACCAATGAATGTGTACACTTTTTTCGCTATGGTCCTCGACAGTACTCCTTTTCTTACGAAAAAATCAGCTAACCAGCTACTTGGCGCAAGCAACGTGCAAATACAAATCCAGGGCATGGCAGACACGATTCCGTTCTGAAAATAAAAGTTCCAAATTTAGATACTTACATGTTTCACCATTGGTACCAATTTTTCTACAATACATCGGCTAATTCCACTCTGTCAACTCATTTCACACTCAAAATCCATGGTTTATTTTAGATTACCTAATAATTCTGTCTACAATCATGACTTCATATTAAGACCTTCTAAATTCTGATCTTAAATAATATAGGATTGGAGGGACCTTCGAAATTGAACAAGGTCGGGACAATAAGTAGGTACCTATCACAAAAATTGTTTCCACTGAATCATTAATGCGTACTTCATATAGTACGGACTGCAGACGCTGATATTGCCAAATATCAGGCCTGGAGACATTAGGTAGGTAGCCCAACCTTTGTATTGACCATTTTACATCTTTAAATATGTAGTTATAAGTGTAAGCAAGATAGAAGTTTAAAAAAGTGTGCCAGGTGAGGTGTGGCACATAGATTCCTCTTATCAGTAACAAGAATGTACTTAAAGATTTGAATAATCTTTATATATTTCATAGCGGGTTCCTATTATGGTTGGTGAAATAGTAAATCAAAATGTAGAGTAAAACGTCGGAATTCCTACGAAATTTCATTAAACTCGGAAGATAACTTGAAATCCTCAGCTCCATTGCACTGCTAAGTCACGTGTGATCTTCCCACCCGTCTATTGGACAAACTGAACGGTATATTGAGCTGAAAACTGGTGCTAGGGAGGTTTCAAGTGTGCTGAATTCGAATCTGAAGTTAAAAGTGTAAAATTCCAAAATTGGAAAGTTCCCCATTGCATAATTTTCTCTTAGCCCTTTGACCTTAAGTCAAGGAGGGGTGATGGAAATGTAGAAGTTCCTCATTCAAAGGGGAGAGACGATTAATCTTCTACACCCAGATGATATCCTGGACGCTAATAGCCCAGGAACTTTCCCATAGGTGTATAATTTGCAAGAATCGAGAAGGAGGAACCACTCATATTCATCACACTCCTTGGGCTTTCGAAAGGGCCTACTAAGGTCCTGAATACCTGAAAAACGGCAAAAACCTCCTAAAATAGCCCAGAAGAGTTGAAAAAATCTGAAATTCTTCACAAAGGTTCGGTTTGGTCCCTAGTTGGTCCAAACATCTCGCCAACCCGATTACTCCACACCTATGGGTGAAAAATGGGTGTAAAAACGGGTTTTCGGTGTTTTTTGATACATAGGCATGTGTGGTGTCGTTTTCGATGTTATTTTGGAAGTAGAATCGATTTCGGTGGGTCTTAAGTCGACTACTTCACACCCATGTGTGCTATGAGTGAAAGCGGAAACAAAAAGTTCCAGTCACGCAGCATGATCTTATGATCGAATTTTCTTAAAAGATCTATTTAAGGTTTTTTCAGGAATGCCGTGTTTTTTTATTTTAAACTCGGATTTCTCCACTTTGCCTCATTTAATTTTAACATTCAACCTCATTTTCGGTATCAGCATTAAATTTCCTATAAGAAGAGTGTACTTGGGTTCTTAAAAAGTACCATCCGAAGACCCTCACATCAGCTCAAACATTGACGATTTTGAAAAAAGAATATTTCTGAAAATCTTTAAAACTTTACTACTCTTTTAAAAAGAATCCTGGAAACTGGTAAATCTCATGAAAACTGCTTCATCTAATATGCTTTTCAACGGTATTTTCAATTTTACTTTTATTTTGTTATTTAGGGGAGAAAATAATGTTTTAATGTTAAAAAATGTGGGTTTTTCAATGAAATTGTTGGTTTTCTCGAAAGATGACCCTCCATGAACCAACGAGTATGGGGTCGGTTTCTATGTATTTTTTCTCACTGGATCGAATGGAAACTCTTGCAGATCTCTCAACTACGTTATAATCGAGTTTTACAATTTAATTAACTAGTTTTACCCCATAACACACATACATTTAATCGTAACAAACAAACTAAACATTTGCGATTTTAAGTGTAAAACTCGGTTATAACGGAGTTGGAGAGATCTATAAATGTTACCACTCCATACAGCGTGAAAAAATACATAGAAACCGACCCCATACTCGTAGGTTCATGGAGGGTCATCTTTCGAGAAAACCAACAATTTCATTGAAAAATCCACATTTTTTAACATTAAAACATAATTTTCTCCACTAAATAACAAAATAAAAGTAAACTTGATTATACCGTTGAAAAGAGTATCAGATGAAGCAGTTTTCATGAGATTTGCCAGTTTCCAGGATTCGTTTTGGAAGAGTAGTATAGTTTTAAAGATTTTCAGAAATATTCTTTTTTCAAAATCGTCAATGTTTGAGCTGATGTGAGGGCCTTTGGATGGTACTTTTTAAGAACCCAAGTACACTATTCTTATAGTAAATTTAATGCTGATTCCGAAAATGTAGTCAAAAGTTAGAATTAAATGAAGTAAAGTGGAGAAATTTGAGTTTAAAAAGAAATAAACACAGTTTTCCTGAAAAAACCGTTAAAAAATCATATCTCGAGAACGGATTGAGATAAAAATATGCAGTTGGCGGCACTTTACTCCATTTTCGATGTAGTTTCACCCAAATGTTTTTTGCATCTGCGAGGGAATCACCCTCGGAATATAATAGGTATGGTGAATTGTATTGAAATTTGACCAATTTCAGTAGAAAGAAATTGTTAAAAACTGATTTTATGGCCAAAAAACTCATACAAAATAAAATTCAGCGGGATTTTTAGATTTTTTTGCTGTTTTTATAGAATTTTTTAGCAAATATTAATGAAATTAAACTACGTTTTTCAGCATAATTTGGAGCAAAAATTTTTAAATGTCCTAGTTAATCGTTGACAATTTAGTTGACAAAATTCTGATAAAAATTATAAATTTAATTTATAATTTAGTGAATAATAGAGAGGGCTGACGGAGGGGAGGGGGGGGGGGGTGTGTGGTAGTTCGAAACCAAGCTCTACTAAAATATGACAAGGAAGGGTGATGGAAATATACAGTAGTATATTTAGTATAATATATTAGTTCTTCCTTCAAAGGGGAGATGTGATTAACCTGCTATATACAGAGAATATCCTGAAGGCTGATAGCCCAGGAACTGTTCCCTTAGATGTAAAATTTGCAAGAATCGAGAAGGAGAAACTACTCCTGTCCATCACAACCTTTGTTGGAAAAGTAACCACTGAACACGAAATTTCTTACCATTTCGATAGGCAGGTCCAGAACGTCGTGGACGTACGATGGGATTTCTGACTGGATCACGCTGGAGCCAAAACCGTTGCAAAGCTCTGCTATGAACAGGATGATGACTGCACGAGAAGTGAGCAGCTTCCCCCAAGGCACCGGTGGCGTCTGCAATTGACAAAATGTAGACATCATGTTACATTCAGGTATAGGTAATATCATACATATACGTACGGATAATTCTTTAATCAATTAAATCAATCGCTTTACAGGAATGCAAATAATGATTGATGAATATAGACGCAAATAGTTGCTTTATCTAGAAGTACCTACTTAGGTCTAAAATCTTGACTACAAGTACGTATAAGTACTTTTGTTTAAAACTTGAAACCAACTCCTATATAAAAAAGTTTCAGTCATGCAGCATGATGTATGAACGAATTTTCGTAAATTATCGTATTATATTGTTAAACAGTTTTGAAATATTATGTATATATATAGTTTTGATGAAGGATGAAAACACTCGCGTGTAATATTATTTTGAGGTATTACAGACGGTTGGAAAATATAGGAAACACATAAATATAACTTAAAAAATTGAGAGAATATTATATATATATATATATATATATATATATATATATATATATATATACTCGGCCCCCCGGATCTTTTCTCTTTTGTACTGCGTAGAAAACGAGTATAATTTGCTAAGTATGCAAATTTCGGAAATTTCGGGAGTTGAACGACCAAAAAAAATTGGACCAGTCAACAGGATTTGAACCCACAACCTTCGTCTCACGAGGAAAAAAAAAAAAAAAAAAAAAAAAAAAAAAAAAAAAAAAAATCGGGTGTTGTACGACCAAAAAAAATTTTCCAGTCAACAGGATTTGAACCCACAACCTTCGTCTCAGGAGACAAATTTCGTTACGGACATTACAAAAAAAATTATTGGGGGTCGGCCTAAGAATTGCATAGCAATTAATATATATATCTAATCACCAAACTCTAGGATCCGTTTCAGAATGCCTCTAAACGGATTTCAATGAAGAAAATTTTCATTCAAACAAATTTGGAGCAATTTCAATAGCTTAATTTTTTACAAAAATGTGCAAAAATGCTAAAAATCCAAATTCAATGTTGGTAAGCAGATAACTTCTTGGGACATGTTTTTTGCCATGAAATTCGCAATATTTTTGCACTCGAAGTTCAAACTTCAAACTAATTCAAGATAAATGTAAATAATTTACCAGAAATTTGCACGTAGGGTCATGTTTCTTGACTGGAATTTTTACATTTCGGATTTTCCTAAACTCGTGTTAGTTTGCCTTAATAGATATTAGCGAATTTTTGTAAAAAATGAAACCATTGTAATGGATCCAAAATTTTCGAAATTTACTTTTTATTGAAATCCGTTTTGATGCATACTGAAACGAATCCTTGAGTTTAACACTTTTTCGTATATATATATATTCATTTATATATATATATATATATATATATATATATATATATATATATATATATATATATAATATATATAAATAGAATTACAGTGAAACTTGGATAATTCGAACCTCAAGGACCAGTCAAAAACTTCGAATTAAGCAATAATTCGAACTAAAGAAGTTTTAAATAAATTATATTTTAACAAACTACAGTACGAAGTAAAGTACGTACAGTAACCTCGAATACTGTATTGTCCAACAGAATGTTGAACAATAAATATAAAGACACCTGGAATGGTACTGTATTTACCTGCAACCATAAAAAACAATCTATTGTTTTTCAAAACAGGATGATATTTTGGCCTGTTTCCTTGAATTAAGTCTCTCGGCCATTACAAAAGATTCCATCGCATTCAACGAGTTGAGGTATGAATCACTTACATTAATTCGGCTTTCAAAAAAACGTCTAAGTTCTTGTACGTGATTCATAGCGTCAGCTGCACTCGGCACCGGTACTTCTTCGTACGAAGTACAGTACAAGAAGTACACGGTACTTCTTGTACTGTACGATGGCACTGGCTTGCATGCATTTGGTCTAACGCAAACCTTTTGCCGAATATCGTCACTGAAACGTATTTCCCGATAAATTTACAATTATTTTGAGTCGCAGCTTAAAATTTATACCTTAATTAGCACGCCGAAAATTCGAATCATCCAAAATAAAATTCGAATTATCCACGATTTTTTAGCATTGTTTAAATACAAAATGCTAGGGACCAAGAGAAATATTCGAATTAAAGAAGATTTCGAATTAAAGAAGTTCGAATTATCCAGGTTCCACTGCAATAGTTTCCGTTTATAATTAGTGTTGACACTATGAATTAATTAAATGAAAAACGTCACTTTTCGGGTTGAGCACAAAAAGCAAAGTAATTTTCTTTTCTTATTGAACATAAAGCTTTTATATAAAACGTAAGAAGATCGAATATCCGAGCAAAGCAGACATTGGAAAAGTAAATAATTATGTGGTTATGACATTATATACTTTTTTTACAACATAAAAATCATTATCACTATCTAATTTATTAGTTTATTATTATTATTACTTATGTAATTTCATTTATACGTTTATTATTATTATAGCTTGTTTCTAACGGTGTACAGCGGGTTATTTCAGGAATTTATGGTAAGGAAAATCATAGTGCCTGAGCGAACCGTAATTTTGAGCTGAAAGTCGTACTGTTTAAGCTTGTGAGTACAGAATTGATAAGTAACTACTTTTAGCTTTTTTTTTCGACATTTGACCAATTCGGTCTGGTCCATTAAATTTTAGGCACCCTGCATATATGAAAAAGCACAAACTCCAGGATTTTTGGAAAATTGTAATTCCATTTTTTACGAAAATTCGATAAAATCAATAAAAGCTACAAAGAAATTGAAAAAATACAAAAATTTGTTTGTACAGCAGAATGTTATTAAGAAGATTTATTTTCCATAAATTTGCTAGCTAACTATTTCTTGTTATTTTGACTATTTTTGTGCACACAAAGTGCTCGCATTTCAAATTTTCAATTTCACAAGCGCTCAATCTAAAACAAAAAATTACGAAAATTCGCTCATACCTGCATGTTGCATGATTGACACTTTTTTGACAAAATGTCTGATCATCTCGAATGAATATGATCATATCATATTATTATTTCATATTCATGATCTCATGATTATGAAATCATCTCATTATTATGTAATCCCAACCGCTATCAAACTGTAGTTATACTCAGATGGAAGTTGTCAGGGTTGAAAGTGTTGCAATGATTTAACGTTTGCATTATGCAGATTATAGGTAGCTATCAATAAAATCGTAAAACAACAAATTTGATATCGGACCAGATCATGTTATTTTTTTTTTAGTTCGTTGATTTAATTGGTTTGAAATTAAAGAGTTAGCTTGTCACGCTTAATTTGTTTGGGGTTTTGCGGAGGTGCACAGTTATAGACGAAATAGATAGGTATGCTTTAGTTTCGTACATGGACAGTGTTTTAATTCATGGAAAACTATTTAAGGTCTGTACACAACATACTCCCGTATAAATACCATTTGTCAATGAGATGAAATGCATGCATTAGTTAGTTAGGTAAGTAGGTGCCTTATAAATGTTGTAGTTATCGATATGCAGAGCTCGAAACCACAGTTACTCATAGTTACTGCCATTTTCAAGTAATAGGCCCAGAGTGTCGTTTAAAAAAATTTTTGTAGAAAATTAAGCTACATTATGGTATTGAACATAAGCTTTTATATTAAACGAAATACGATCGAATATCCGATTAAAGCAGACATTGGAAAAGTAAATAATTAGGTGGTTATGACAACCTGGGTAGAAGGTTGGATGATTCATTAATTAGAGAGTTTTTGTTCTTCCCGTAAGATTTTCTCCCGTTGACGTGTAGAGCAGCGTCTAGAGCAAGCAGCTGGAGATGCTAGCTCTTCACGTGATTTTTACGCGTATTTCTACACGTATTCGTGAAAAACCAAACGCTAACGTCACGCTAACGTCTCTATACCTAAGTGTTTCAGAAGCTGTTTCGTATTCTTTTCGTACAACCTATTCTTATTTAAATATTTAATTGCTTTATAATTATTTATAAATACATAATTATAAATACATTTATTGCTTAGATACCTTAAATGGCTGAATTTTGTAGCGGAGCACTTCACTATAACCTCTCGACTTGTTGACCAACCAACGTGTTGTTGGCAACCACACAGTAGTTACCTTTGCTGATAACTGCGTAACTGCGGTTACCTTGGTCACACTGATTACCGGCAACTGTTGTTACCTTTGCGTCAGGCTATGATGACTACCCGTAGGCCGAAATTCCAACGAATGCATTTTCCCGTGCACGTGTAGATAGGCCTTTTTCCCGTACACGCGTAGTTCTACACGTTGACGTGAAGATTCGCGCATGCGCAGTTGGTATTTCAGTCTTTTCACGTACACGGGTAGAAAATTACGGGAAGAACAAAAACTCTCTAATAATTGTCCGCCAAATGAAGAATGGAATTGGTAGGTATACCGAATTATTCTTAAATTAACAATATTCCCGAAATATATATATATATATATATATATATATATATATATATGTGTGTGTGTGTGTGTGTGTGTGTGTGTGTGTGTGTGTGTGTGTGTGTGTGTGTGTGTGTGTGTGTGTGTGTGTGTGTGTGTGTGTGTGTGTGTGTGTGTGTGTGTGTGTGTGTGTGTGTGTGTGTGTGTGTGTGTGTGTGTTCTTCTGCCAAAAAATCAAGTTTTCTAAACGAAAAGATAAGTTCGTTGGCCAGCAATTTTTGAGCACATTAAATTGGTTAAATTTCAAAAGATGTGCTAAAAAATCACTAAAAATGGCTAAAAACGGCTGAAATTAGTTACATTTATTCAGCAGTATTTAGTTATCAAAGAGAGATGCATCAACGATGAACCAGACCAATAAAATATTTATGCACAAAATAATGGTAAAGAACGTACTCAAATTTCAATAAAATTTGCCCAAAAATCGGCAACATAACATAAAAGATAAAAAATCAAAAAAAGATTTTTTGAATCGTAGAATATTATTAAGAACGAGGTTATTGCCATATCGTAGTTCCATTAGAATTGCAATCCCACCCAGTTTGTGAGTCTCCCCCAAAAATGTTGTCTCCATGTTGCAATATTTTACCTTCACACGTAGTTAATTGGGTACTTTACATAACATCGCTGTCGTTTTATTTAAACGATATCAGCGAGCACCAACCTGTAAACAGAATTCTACTTTTTCACGACTTCTCTCTCGAATGGGTCGTCGTTTTTCAAGTCATTATAACTTACTTATAGTCATTATAAACTCAACTCGTACAAAATTTGAAACTTTTTGACGTCAATAAATAATCGTTTGGTAAATAAATGCTACACCGTAAACCCATTAAGATGTCTATTGAAAACGGTCTCAATCGCGTACAAGGTTTTCTTTAATGAATAAAATGAAAAGGTCGAATAAAAACAATTCGTCTTCTATTTTATCACCAAGATATGACAAGTTCTCATTCTCTCAAAATTAAACTGGTAGAGTATTTACAAACATTTTCTCCACTTCATGACAAAAACCCGATGAGCTCAAAAAAGGTTAAATTAAGAAATCCTCGTATCCATCACGAATGTATATAAAATTTAAATGTTTTAAATAATCTTGTAGGAGATTCCAATGTTTCTGGTAAAGGCCAATCAAGCAATGTGAAAAGTATGCTTACTATATGTTGTTTGCTCATGCGCTAAAGACCAGAGTGTTGGGAATCGGGAGCGAAAAGTTCACTCGGGACCGTATGACTAAATAACATAACACACAACGCCTAAACCGTTCGATCCCAGATATACTGTGTTTCTAAGCGACCAAGTACCTATTAGAGGTACTTTCATGGATACCTACTGAAACACAAACGTATCTGAAATCTAAGATGAATGATGTTCTGAGCCTCCACTACAACTTTCGGCCTACCAGGCCTTGCGTAGACACCCTAGAAAAAAGTCCAGTCATGCAGCATGACCCCATGAGCGAATTTTTGAAGAAATCGTCGACATTTCAGTCGGTATTGACGGCCGAGCGGAGCGAGGCCTTGGGTCTGCGTGCTAGTACGTACATAAGTAGAACTTCTTCATAATTTCATGGCTGATATTTTCTAAGCCACAGTCAGTATTAAAGCTACATTAAGTCCTAAAACAGTTGAGCGTAAAACATTAAAGAGAGCGACCGAGAGAATCGGAGGACGGAATATTTCACAGAGTAAACTCATCAGTTGTGATTACAATTTTTTTTTTTTTTTTTAAACAAGCACCTACTACCTACGTTTTAAACAGCATGGTTCTAGGATTGGTTATACAGGGATACTTCCATAAGAGTAGTTCAATCTGAATTTGGACAATGTTTCATGCAAATATTACCGATTTTTACAACTAGCGAACGGCATTATTTCGATTTTTGACTGATTTTTCAACTTTGAAATTTTTGAAAACTTGATACATATTCTTATAGGAAATTTTATGCTGATTCCGAATATACAACATGTTAGTATGCTGAAAAAATTATTTCGCACAACAAATCGCAAAAAACAGGCTATTTTTAAATTTTTGACTACATTTTTGAAAATTTCAACCCGAAGATGTAATCCGATCATGCTGGCCAACGAACTCGAACTTTCGTTTTGTGTACTTAACATTTTAAAATTTGTTTGAAGTTTCTAGCACAATTCTACGGACAGTTATCGTCTGGAATGACACATACATATATACATACATACATACATACATAAAAAAATGCGTTAAACTTCAGAATATGATTCAGAATAGCCTGAAACGGATTTCTGCATACAATTTTTTCAAAAATTCACATTCTACAAATTTTGAGGCGAGAGCAATAGCTTAATTTTCTTCAAAAATTCGCTAAAAGGTTTTCTAGTGTCTCTAGTCTTGAATTATGGAATAAAACGTATTCACTAGCAATCAAATATCTAATTCTGCTTGCGCGTTTTCTAATGTGGGAGTGAGTGTCATAAAATACCGCAAAACACAGCTACACCGAGCGATAGAAAAATCTAGCATATTGAACATAATTCTGAAGTAGGGAGGTGAGGTAGGTAGGTACAGTTTTGTTAGGCTAGTTTTTTGGGCCTTGCGAACTGATAAATCGAATGAAACCGTATTCAAGCCCCATCTAATTTGACAGTACTTTAATTTAGATCTTATAAGTAAGATATATCGGACTCTCAAGTTTTCTTTATGGCAGACTGCACTACGCTTCACACCAACTTTCCTCTTCAATCTATTCCATTTCCGCGTCTAAATTTATTAAAATGTACTGATTTAAATGTTTCGCATACCTTTATAAAGAGACGGTAAATAATCGAAAAACATACAAAATCGACGTCTGGCGAATTAAAGTTGAGGACTTGACAGAAGAAACGCTGTTACCCAAATGGCAGGTTACATTACAATACGGTTGACTGAAATACGTCTGGAACGGATCGTTTAGCCACCGTATGTATCCGGCCGAATACGGAACCGTATTGTGAATCATCCACCGTATTGTACAATACGGGCCGTATCTACAGTGACCATAAAGCGCTAGGAACTCTCGAATTTCTCAAAATCAGATAAAAACAGTAGAAATCATGAAAGCTGTGCAAAGATACTAAGTTCGCACGTGCGCAGCAGCTACTAATTCGTCCTACCAAGTCCTACCAATGACACTATAATTCTTAGGGCATCTTCCTGAATTTCCGTTTACACAAGGCTAATATTGATCCGGCGGCAATGCAGTTTATTACCAACAGACCACAAGAAGAAGGTCCAATATTGAGGGACATGTCCACATCAAGCTCATGGTGGCCGAACCCAACACCAAAGTTATAGAGGGACTTCTCAGGAAAAACCGTAGGGAACTTAAAACAATAGTCGGCCTAGTAAAACAATAGTCGGTAGTGCAGGCTGTGCGAGGAGACAGACGAAACAGTGTCCCACATAATCTTCGAGTGCCCTGCACTCACCTATTGCAGATTTGAACTCTTTGGGGCACAAAACCCCAATGATGTCTATTCGAAGTGAACTATTAAACAATGGACTCACATCACTCACCAGAGGGCTGAATCTCTTTGATTAAACGCAAAACTCTCAGAAAAGTACAATAAGCCATCAGGCTTCAGTGCTTGGGGTCCAAAATAACCCCACCCTGAGAGTTTTCCTCTACATCTACATCTACATCAATGCAATTTATAAGAGACCGTGTAGGAGCTAAGCCGCAAATCTTTGAAAATCCATCAAAATCGGGCTCAATCTTGGTATAGTTTTGGGCTTGACTTGGATTTACCACATATACACGGACAGACAGACAGACACGGAGCCAAAATTCATCAGCAACCTCTAAAACGCAAAACAAAAGTGGAAATTTTGATTCCACTACTGTTTTTTTGGCTGTTCGAACGAACTCAAATCTTCCCAACCTTAGATAGTTTTTTTTAAAGCTTTTATTGCACCGAGTAATCTCATTAACAATACAAATCTGACTTACATTACTACAATACACTATTCAGGACCTAAGATGCATAACTTTGTCCCTTGTCTCTCCAACAAATCACATTCACTTCCTACACAAGCTCATGCGGTTTCAAACGCTTAAGGCGTCGAGTTAGATCTTGCACATCCAGGAGCTTTACAGCTTCCTCATTCACATGATCTTTCAGTCTGGCAAGATGAGCCGTTGCTCGCTTTCTGATCACCTCATCCACACTGTCAACTTGAAGTTCACGGTGGAGTGCCTCATTTCGGAAGTACCACGGGCGCATCAGTGATACATCGTAGTACAGAATTCTGGAAACGTTGAATGATCTGTCTATTGGTTGGAGCTGTGCAGCCCCACAACTGCGCTCCATACATCCAAACTGGCTTGAGTACTTGATTGTAAAGAAGCAGCTTGTTACCAATGGTCATCGTGGATCGTCGGCCGATTAGCCAATACATCCTTCTAAATTTCAATGTGAGCTCTGTCCTCTTCTTTTTGACATGTTTCTTCCACCTGAGCTTGGCGTCTAGCATCATGCCCAGGTATTTGGCTTCATTCGCGTAGGGAATTGCCACGCTGTTGAGGAAAGCAGGGATGTAAAATAATCTATCTGTTAATCTTCCGGTTGGTAAAATCAACGTGCACCGACTTGGCCTCATTCAGTTTGATCCTCCATTTTGTTGTCCAAAGACTGATTTTGGAGATGGACTTATTGAGTTTTGATATTGATTCGTTATTGCTGTCACCAACTGCCAGGACAGCAATGTCGTCTGCAAATGTTGCTGTGGTGTTATGTTCGACTTCTGGGTAAATCGCTGGTGTACAGAGGGTACAGGAGTGGGCCCAATACACTTCCTTGCGGCACAACAGCATTTATTTTCATTGGCTCTGAGTACGCATCGTTCTGTTTGATGCGAAAGTACCGGTCTGATAGGGCCCAAAATAACCCCAGACTGAGAGTTTTCCTCTACATCTACATCAATGCAATTTATAAGAGACCGTGTAGGAGCTAAGCCGCCAATCTTTGAAAATTTCATCAAAATCGAGCTCAATCTTGGTATAGTTTTGGGCTTGACTAGGATTTACCACATATACACGGACATACAGACAGACACGGAGCCAAAATTGATCCACAAGCTCTAAAACGCAAAACAAAAGGGGAAATTTTGATTTTGGTAGACAACAATTTTTTTTTTACTTTTCGAACGAAAAGCTTCCCAACCTTAGATAGTGATTTAGCAAAAATACGAGGACACAATGTGTGATCTATGATTACAATATGTATCAATAGGGACCTACCAAATTGTTGGAGATTCGAACAATTAGAGTTTATTCAAAAAATACCGTCCGGAGCATTTTTCCATACCACTGGTCAATTTGTTCTGTTTTTGAATTAACTGTTTCTTCAACTTTTAGAAGTTTTTTTTATACCTATAGATGTATAATAGATATATAGATAACCCTTTTCACATAATTATCTAGGATTTTTTGGAGTTTTTGACGTAAAATTTTCATTCCTTACGCATTTTTCTCGCAGCTTCTTCTGAATGTCATTGGACGTTTTACATCTTTTGATGAGTTTGTGACGTGAAGCATTCGGAAATAACAATGGGCCACTTTTCGTTCTATTATCTTCTTTTAGCTAGTTTGTGGCGCCATTAAATGCAGTCGGTGGATATTTGCCTTAAATTTTTGATCTCATCTCCCCGTTTGTTTTTCATTGTTATGCAGAAATATTATTTTTGAAGATGTATCCCTCACGGGTGTCTGGAATGGAAAATAGGTTGGCTATGGTGTCGTAATATTTGCTATATGTCAGAATTTGGGGAAACACTTGAACAAAAAAAGTTCCAGTCATGCAGCATGATCGTATGAGCGAATTTTCGTAAATTATCGTATTGTATAATGTTAAATTGTTTTGAAATTTGAGCTTTTTGAGTGCGAGGAAATAGTTTAGAATCAATTGTAAGGCAAAACAATGTTTCATGCAAATATTACGAATTTTTACAACTAGCGAACGGCATTATTTCGATTTTTGACTGATTTTTCAACTTTGAAATTTTTGAAAACTTGATACATATTTTTATAGGAATTTTTACGCTGATTCCGAATATACCACATGTTGGTATGCTGAAAAAATTATTTCGCACAACAAATCGCAAAAAACAGGCTATTTTGAAATTTTTGACTACATTTTTGAAAATTTCAACCCGAAGATGTAATCCGATCATGCTGGCCAACGAACTTGAACTTTCGTTTTGTGTCCTTAACATTTTAAAATTTGTTTGAAGTTTCTAGCACAATTCTACGGACAGTTATCGTCTGGAAAGACACATACATACATACATACATATATACATACATAGATAGATTTAGACGTAAGTATTTACCCCTTTGCTGAAAATGGCCAATTTCGAGGGCAATCATGCTCATGAAGTATTAGGATTTCGGCGATCACAGGCTTTTAGCGAATTTTTGAAGAAAATTAAGCTATTGCTCTCGCCTCAAAATTTGTAGAATGTGAATTTCGTGGATATGTAAGTATGTGTCATTCCAGACGATAACTGTCCGTAGAATTGTGCTAGAAACTTCAAACAAATTTTAAAATGTTAAGGACACAAAACGAAAGTTCAAGTTCGTTGGCCAGCATGATCGGATTACATCTTCGGGTTGAAATTTTCAAAAATGTAGTCAACAATTTCAAAATAGCCTGTTTTTTGCGATTTGGTGTGCAAAATTATTTTTTCAGCATACCAACAAGTGGTATATTCGGAATCAGCGTAAAATTTCATATAAGAATATGTATCAAGTTTTCAATAATTTCAAAGTTGAAAAATCAGTCAAAAATCGAAATAATGCCGTTCGCTAGTTGTAAAAATCGGTAATATTTGCATGAAACATTGTCCAAATTCAGATTGAACTACTCTTATGGAAGTATCCCTGTATAACCAATTCTAGAACCATGCTGTTTAAAACGTAGGTAGTAGGTGCTTTAAAAAAAATAAAAATAAATGTAATCACAACTGATGAGTTTACTCTGTGCATGTGTTAATAATTTGATTCCATGTTTTTCTATCAAAATCATAAACTAAAATTTCTCAACACGATCAATAGCGACTGAAATGTCGAAGATTTCTTCAAAAATTCGCTCATGGGGTCATGCTGCATGACTGGACTTTTATATTCTCTATATGTTTGAAAATTAAAGTAGGTATATTCTATCTAAAATGCACCTTGAAACTTTTAAAAACTTCTCACGGGGAATCATTTAAAGGCAACGTCTGTAGAAAATTACTCTAATCATCTGAGAAACTATTGGACCGTAATATTTGTCGACATATTGGGAGGTACAATACCGCTCCTTCATTTCGTAGGAGTATTCAGGGCATTGGATAAAAAGAGTTCCGACGGACCAAAACATCAAGGCACTTAAGGCTGTACTACTCGCCACGAATGTTACGGAAACATTGAAAATTATTCATATTGCTCTCTGTCACCTCAAGGAATCTTTAGAATTCCTAGATGAACAAGAAGGATTTGGCTTGTGGTCTGAACAGGCTGGGGAATCCGGGGTGGACAGCTGATGACGTCTGCGACGCCCGAGGCAGTCGGACGAAAAGCCCCAACCTGGAATGGTTGTTTACTTTACTTTACTTACTATCATATCATCTCTTCTTTTGCCGCTATTTCTTTTGGAGTCTTTGACTACGTAAGATACGAGTTTGCTTTAAAAATTAAACAGTGTGTTCCGGTAATAGGAAGGGGCTTAGCACCCGTTACAATGAGATGAATGCATTTCACACATTTTCGTTGGTGATATTATTCTCACCCACATACCTTTAGCAAAAATGTGTTTTCACTGATCAGTATTCTAATCCAGTTCATCACAGAGACAGTTCATCTTCAGATATTCATTGTTAAGTAATGCATGCATTACAGGGACGTCCCTATCTATGTTTTGTATATAATTTTGGTAAGAATAACGAATAATCATGATTTTACTGGATGTTCCCTCTCCATTATAACCTAACATGAATATGCAACGAGCAACCATTGTGAAGAAATTCAAATTTACTGAGAATGGATCCAGGAAGAGACCAAATACATCGAGCCAAATAGGAAATATGGAAATCTACGGTTTTTTGCCCGTCTAAACCAAAAGATCATGATTTATCGGAATCACCCCCTCTCTTCACCCCATTGATAATAAATTTGGAATTCTCAAGGTTTTCTGCATAACTGAATTGAATTCGCAATTGAACAATCAAGAATGACGAAAATCGATAGAGAATCGTAGCTTGGGCAGCGTTTGTAATTTTCGGCTATAGCCCCTTTACCCCACCTCCACGCCCCTCCCACCATCACGATGCGAATCCAAAATTTCCGAGGTTTGTTGCACAAATAGACGTCAATCGGGATCGATAAAATAAAGAATCACGAAAATCGGACACACACACACACACGGTTTTTCCAGTGGCGTCCCTCTTATTTACGAAGCCTTGCCTATAAGACGTAGGAGCTTCAGAGGGAAGTCCTAAAAAAATCGCATTACTCTGGGAACGGAATACGATATTGCAATTCTGGCTTCACCGTTAAGTTCACCGCTATAGAATCAAAGATTGGTCACTCGGCAAAAATATTAAAACATTTGTCTGAGTACCCGACCTCCCTCCCCTCCCCATTCCACCCCTTGTATACTAGTCTAAAAACTTTTCGATGTTCGTCATTGCCTAAAACTTAGTATCAAACACTCCGAAAACGATCACCAAGTTTCTCTTCGATCTCAAAAATTGTGGAAAAATGGCTGGGAGTTGCTTCTCGGACACTTTGTATATTTGTGAGTTATCATATTGAAGAGAGACTCAATTTTATTAAAATTCTTTAAATATTTAATTCATACTGAATGTACGACTTTGATTTCACTCTGGGTTTCTGAAGAAGATGTTAAACCAATGCCTACACTATTACAAATACAGTATTACAAAGTATAACAGGGGTGATGGAATAGAGATTTTACCTTCTCTAAGGACTGAGGCGATTTGCCTGGTTAACCTGGAAGCTTTCAGCACTTGGAGGCGTCAGTTTCGAAGAACGCAAAGCAGGAATCAGGATAAGGAAACAAATTTATGACACAAGTTAATAAGCCGTGTGTGTAAATATACCTTTTCGGCGACTGTTTTGTTCTGATTGACCTCAATGTAGTCTTTTTCGGCCGCTGAAATGAACCTGCTCTCGTTCGGAAACTGGGAACCAAACACGAGGAAAATTGCAGACCAGATAACAGCGGTCAGAGTTGCGAAGTAGTAGATGGATGGCCAGCCAAAGGGACCCTTGGCGAGAAGGCCTGCAACAGGAAGGGCGAGTGCCGATCCCAACGGACTACCTGTCACAAGAAATAATCAAGATTATATGCGAAGAATACGAATAACAAAGAATACAATACATACAAAGAATGTGAAACGTACTATCTATCACGTTTCTGATGGCCGATGGCATATCTGATGCAGGAATCGTAGGCGAATTGCAGTAGGTAAGAATTACGAGCCACTGAACTGTGCTAAATATGCTATTGAGCAGGTGGGTACATAGTACCTAAAGGAAAGTTTTACTGGAGAAACTAAAGATTATTTGCTAGGTTGGTTGTGAGGGAGAGATGTGTAAGGGTTCTATGTGTAGGTATTGTATTTTTAGCTTAAGTACTCTCGCCTTTGTGGCCTAATCCCTTTAGTTTGTTGCTTATATGGGGTAACTATAGGTAAGGTTTATAGTTAAAGGGAGGTCCTCCATCATCATAGTAAAAAAACTAGTTTTTATTTCATTTGTTATACTCAATTTTATGCGTTTTTTAAGGGTAAAACTTGTTAGTTAAAGTGTAAAACTCGGTTGTAACGGAGCCCACGTTGGGGACTTAAATTGGGAACTAAGCCCAGGAAATAATAATTGGGAACAATGCCCTTGAGTGAATAATTGGGAACAATGCCCTTGTATAAAGAATATATGAATAATAAAAATGGCAAGGGCCAGGTATACCATACGAGTAGGTATGAAATTGAAATTATAAGAGGGGAATAAATGAGAAATTATAAGTCAATGACCAATGAAATTATTTAAATACCAAAGGATGATAATTTCTTCTGAAACATTAACGCCCCAAAAATAGTGGAATCGGATTACTAGGCGTCCGCTGTGCATAATCCTAACCACGCTCTGCTACCATATCAAGCATTTAGGTACCCCCCAGAGGTGCAATGGGGCCTAAATCCTCAAGAGGGAAAGGAGTGACAGTATCCCGTGAGAGAGATACCACTCCTACTAATAGCATTAATTTGCTATGTTCGGAGTAGATTGGTTTTCCAGTTCTAGGAAAACCCTCTATCGCCAAACGCAGCCTTTCGAAAACACGAGTAAAGACGCCCGACGCCAGTTGGGTGAGAACGGAGCGACGGCAGCGCTTTTTCTGGGATTCTGACGGGAACTCTGTCACAAAACGCAAAACAAAAGTGGAAATTTTGATTTTGGAAGACAACCATTTTTTTGACTTCTCGAACGAACTCAAAGCTTCCCAACCTTTGATAGTGATTTAGCGAAAATACGAGGACACAATATGTGATCTATGATTGCATTATAGATCAATAGGTACCTACCAAATTTTAGAAGATTCGAACAATTAGAGTTTATTCAAAAAATACCGTCCGGAGCATTTTTCCATACCACTGGTCAATTTGTTCTGTTTTTGAATTAACTGTTTCTTCAACTTTTAGAAGCTTTTTTTATACCTATAGATGTATAATAGATATATAGATAACCCTTTTCACATAATTATCTAGGATTTTTTGGAGTTTTTGACGTAAAATTTTCATTCCTTACGCATTTTTCTCGCAGCTTCTTCTGAATGTCATTGGACGTTTTACATCGTTTGATGAGTTTATAGGTAAGGTTTATAGTTAAAGGGAGGTCCTCCATCATCATAGTAAAAAAACTAGTTTTTATTTCATTTGTTATACTCAATTTTATGTGTTTTTTAAGGGTAAAACTTGTTAGTTAAAGTGTAAAACTCGGTTATAACGAAGTTAATAGAGAGTTTTTGTTCTTCCCGTAATTTTCTACCCGTGTACGTGAAAAGACTGAAATACCAACTGCGCATGCGCGAATCTTCACGTCAACGTGTAGAACTACGCGTGTACGGGAAAAAGGCCTGTCTACACGTGAACGGGAAAATGCATTCGTTGGAATTTCGGCCTACGGGTAGTCATCATAGCCTGACGCAAAGGTAACAACAGTTGCCGGTAATCAGTGTGACCAAGGTAACCGCAGTTACGCAGTTATCAGCAAAGGTAACTACTGTGTGGTTGCCAACAACACGTTGGTTGGTCAACAAGTCGAGAGGTTAAAGTGAAGTGCTCCGCTACAAAATTCAGCCATTTAAGGTACCTAAGCAATAAATGTATTTATAATTATGTATTTATTAATAATTATAAAGCAATTAATTATTTAAATAAGAATAGGTTGTACGAAAAGAACACGAAACAGCTTCTGAAACACTTATAGAGACGTTAACGTGACGTTAGCATTTGGTTTTTCACGTATACGTTCAGAAATACGCGTAAAAATCACGTGAAGAGCTAGCATCTCCTGCTGCTTGCTCTAGACGCTGCTCTACACGTCAACGGGAGAAAATCTTACGGGAAGAACAAAAACTCTCTAATGAGATCTGGAAGTGTTACCATTCGATTCAGCGTGAAAAAATACGTAGAAACCGACCCGAAACTTGTATTTTCTTAGAGGGTCATTTTTCACGAAAACCCTTGATTTCATAGAAAAAATCACATTTTTAAACATACAAACATACTTTTCTCCCCTAATTAACAAAGTAAAATAAAAATCAATTATACCGTTGGAAAGCTGAGATTTTGGCGCAACTTTTAGGCTTACAGGCAAACATTCACACGCTGGATCACAGGGACCTATGAGCGGTTGAACAAAGTGGAGATTTTCAAGATTTGACAAGTTTTTATATTTAAGTTCATTTTTCACCCATTTTGTCTATTTAAAAAAATTTTTTTTTCCATCAGAGAGATAGGAAATTTAACGTTCTTTTCAACGGTATCCTTAGGTTTGAGAAAACTCTAAAAATTGGGGAGTTAAAGCCGTTTTTGTGACCTAAAGTCGAAAACACGACTTGAAAGTAAGAAGTGGAAAAAAAAGAAAAAAAAAAAAAAAAAAACTCTTAAAAGTAAAATAACTCGGAAACGCAGCCTCTAAAAGCCTCTAAGTCTGAGAGGCACTTTTTGTCGGAAATTAGTTGTAGAATCGACTCCTGGCCTGTGTCAGTCACTTAGGTGTAACACCCTGTATGTACACTGATGAAAAAGCGTCGTTCCAGAATGCCTCAAAACGGATTTCAATGAAGAAAACTTTCAAAAATTTTGAATTTAAAATTTTTTGAGTCTTTGCAATAGCTTCATTTTCTACGATAATTTCCTTAAAGATAATGTACCTGTTTAGTCAAAGTCGGAGTGGAACTGGCGTGTGCCATGGTTGGTGAATCAATGATTTTCGCAGTTCTGCTAACGGTATAACTTATGTAACAAACACGACTGGTTCAGCGCCTTGACCGACAGAGAGATGAGAACTTTCAGGAGGACCGTCGGGTAATGGATTACAACCCACAACACCCAGAGACAAAAAACTAGTTACGAGAGTATTAATGTATTTGGAAAATGACCATAACATTCAATATGACTAATTACGGTGTACTGCTATTACGAGGTAACGATTACACAGTCGACGTACCTAAATTAGCTAACCCGAGCATCGT
Organism: Adelphocoris suturalis; assembly: GCA_030762985.1. Lineage (NCBI taxonomy): Eukaryota > Metazoa > Arthropoda > Insecta > Hemiptera > Miridae > Adelphocoris > Adelphocoris suturalis. The sequence goes on from CM061043.1 coordinate 7,967,672, forward strand.
CGTAGATTCAGTTCTGGGTGCCCAACGGGATATTATGATGTAAATGCCAGGGGCAGCTAGGCTCTGGAAAATAAGATTAAAATACTAAAATATAAATTCATGTATTATTATCATCATTTAATAATTCAACAAAAGACAACAGCATTTAATAATTAAACCAATATTCTAGTCAAATTAAAATATGTGTATTTGCTGGAAAATGATGGGAACAAAATGTATAGTAGGTACCTATTTCTTCACGTCAGCTACACTCGTGAATTGGTCTTTTCTTTTACATTTCTATTGGTTCCATTATCCTACAATGTAAGTAATAGATATATTATATTAAATCCATTATGTAATTAATAGATATATTATATTTATTATATCTATTAATTACATTGTAGGACAGTATGCTTTACAAAATTTCAGGATTATGTAATCAACTTACAGCAACCAATCCTTGGAAACATGATAGGACGCAGTAGCCCTGCCAGCCGCCTGCCCTGGCGACAGTCGGCGTCAAACTTGCCAACCCGGCGTTGAACAGCGTTCCCCCGATGATCAACATCTTAACGTTAAACTTCTGCCCGAGGTAGCCAGCAGGGATGGATCCGAGGAGGGAGCCCCAAAAGTAGCTGCTCAAGATCGCGTTCTTCCCGGTGGACGACCAATCGAACTCCTGAAACGAATGATCCGGTTATAAAAGGGTTTTTAGTACCATAAGTTAAACCATTAATCAAACACAATTTTGCCCTGTATATGCGATTGAGATTGTTAAGCGAGAAGGACGCGAAGACCTCGAGCTGGTGGCGCATGTATCAGAGAGTCTAAGGGTAAGTACAGTACGCCGCACCATCACTGTTCACCATCGATGCCCGCACCCTCGCGGTAACCGCGATGTAAAACAAATACGTGTAGTGTTGTGGGAGCATTCATAGTGACGCACCATCACTGCGATGCCATCATCCGACCTCCGAGGTCGACCCTCGCTGTTTTTTGAAAATCAAATTCATTTGATTTTCAGGAGGGCAGCGAGGATTGACCGCGATGTGGACTCGAACGTGATTGGCTGAGAGGCAGCTCCTCCGGCTGTCCTGTGTGATTCACAGCTTTTACTTCCCGTTCAGTGTGAGTTAAGTTCTGTCGCTGATTGAGTTCACTCGCTCGCAATGAAAGAATCGCTCGCAATGAAAGAAGAGTTGATTGATTTGATTTTCACGGCCACCCTTATTTGGGGTAAGAGTCATAATAATCACCACAATAGGTACGTCCTGGCCAAGGAATGGGGGAAAATCGCCACAAAACTCGGAGTGGATGGTGAGTGGTCTTTAATATTAATAATAACAATACATTTTAATTTTGTTTATATAGATTACTTAGTGCCGATTCGAAAACAGTCCACTCATTAAAAACCACTTTGCGGCGGTGCCCATTTCCAATTCATCGTCACTATCACTCAACATCATGCCGATGCTTATGCAAGAGCTCGTGTGAAACTGAAGTGAAAAGGCGGGAAAACATCGAAGGTGACCCCCTCAGAAAGTGAACCACTATGAACACCCCCCATCTATGTGAAATTCAGGAGGTTGACCATCGCGTTTACCGCGAGGGTGCGGGCATCGATGGTGAACAGTGATGGTGCGGCGTACTGTACTTACCCTAAGGGCCAGTTTCACCGTTTGAGTTAATCAAAAATTAGCGTTAACGCGGCATTAGAGACTTTTTATAGTCGTCCCATGAACGAAACCGTCCGAGCCGTTGTCCCCGTGATAAGGCGAGCACATGGATGCTAACTGGATCTTTTGTTTTTTTTTTGCACGGTTTTGTGACAACCGCGACGACCGTAGAAGTGACGTTTAGCGTGACTTAAAGCTTGAAGTTTATGAAAATTAAATGGCTGAACCATTGAAGTCATAGGCAGCCAGTCTTTTAGTGTTTTGTTACTCTTTGCTGTCCAACTGACATTCCGATTATACCTTGGTTCCAAATCGGACAACCAAGGTAACAAATAAATCAGCCAATTAAAATCAGAACAAATGCAGTTGAGTATAGCTGAAAATATTTTTTAACATTCGCTAAAAATGAGAAGTTGTTTGTGAGCGGTACCTACCTATAGTTTCTTCATACCCGTCAACTGAACATATTCTTCATTCAAACTGAAATATCCGGTAGGCAGTATGATTTCCATCTGTATTTCCAATAAATTTAGCAATAGAGGTAGGTGCTCCCATTGAGATCTTAACATTAAAACGATCCCTTCGTCCGTCAGTTGCTCTGAGCTGAACTCGCCAAACCTCTCACGCCGGAACCCTCCTCTCCACATATAACTGTGATATGTCTATCAAAAGCTTCGTACATAATATCCCCTCCATTAATCAACCCTTAATTTAAAAGCCGAAGCAGGCGATTGGGTTCATCCATTATCGAAAAATGGTAGGATGATATCCCTATTTGATGCGGTAATTACAAACATGATACGGACTACTATGTGACGATTTATTTATTTTTTATTCAATAGTTTGAGCCGCACCTCAACCAGAACGGTCATATGTATAGGTATGATGTTATATTATATATATGATAAGGTAAGATCATATGAATATGAATGAAAAAGTAAATCGAAAATGTAACACTGAGGACTGAGACACCGACAAAAAGTAGATAAGTAATGGTACTGTTCATAAAGTGTCAGGTTAGGTAGCTCAACACGGTGTGAACTCGTCGTGGAGAAGCCGTCATGGAAGAACGTAGGATTGCGGTTTTGCACGGCGTGTGATGACGAGACGCCTGGCTGTTTGTACGCGCATGCTCATTAACCATTTCGCTGAATACGGTACCGTGGTAGGCCGCCTCTTGGTGGCAGCAAAAAGTCTCTATTATGTTTGAGCTTAATCAGACTGTCGCTCCAGGAAAGTAACTCTCACAGTCGAAGAGGTTTGGTCACCCTGGCCTCTTAGCTCTGCGGGGAAATTTCCCGTAGTTGCGACGACGCGAGTTCAAACTCCTGTCGAGGTATCAAATATTTTTGGGCCTTTACAGTGGCGCAGTCGAAATAGGACCCGAAATCATACGAAACAATAATTAATTAAGTCCCTCTCGAGCCAAAAGACTGTAAACATCACATTTCCTGTTGTTATTCCTTTCATTTTCTCACTCACTTGAGTCAAAACACACCGTGACAATGACCTCGCTCGACTGCTGACTTGGTCCAGCAAGCATCTGCTGAGCCAGCGGCCTGCAGTTACACTTCGTCATTCGTCCGACCCCAAACCAGCCGTTACGCTCCAGGAAAATAACTCTCACAGTCGAAGAGATTTGGTCACCATGGCCTCTTAGATCTGATCGTTAGAATCTCGCAACTGCGGGGAAATTTCCCGTAGTTGTGACGACCGAGTTCGAACTCCTGTCGAGGTATCAAATATTTTTGGGCCGCTACAAGACGTTAGAGCGATTTTTCTTTCACCGAAACCCATCATGGTTAACTCGTCCGTCAAAACTCGACGATCTGATTACCTGATCAGACATCAAGGTTTCAGGGTTATTACCAAAAATATAATAATATTTAATGATTTTAAACATTTAAGTTCAACATTTTCAAAAAACGGCCACAAGTCACTAGAGGAAAAGAATGTTCACTCACATAACCACCGCCACCATTGACGAGTTTGTAGGTGATGGGATCGTTTTCAATAATACGCAACATTTCAAATTTCCTGTACACAAGCTCGTTTCGCATTAATATCAAAGAAGTATGAAACGCCTGCAGTATAATACGTTAGATAGTTGAAAAAGTAGATAAGAAATCTGAGATCACTAAGCTCTTATGGCGGCTCTACAACTTGTTTTGTTTGCTCATTTTGAATGTTATTCAAGTTACAATGACCTCGAGTCATAAGGAAAAGTGTACTATTTTCTAGAGCTAGATGAAAACCGATGATGCCAAAGTGCTTTGACTCATTGAGCATAAATTAGTGACTTACTACCTTGGTAGGTACCTAACCAAGTTTGATAATCCGATTTATAAGTTTCCGAGAAGTAGAGATTTGTATGTATTTACTTCTTGTCTGATGAGATTTATCCAACCATCAACTAGTATCCTCCTACATATGAATTTCTTGGAATCTACGTTCTAGTACGTTCTAGTACCGGAAGATCTACTGTTTAGGCCACCAAAAGTGTATAGAAAGATAAATAGCTATGTTTAATTTCACTTCCCCTCACGGGTCCCTCATTTTAAAAAGACTTTCGAGCGCAGGTACATTGTCGTGTTTACTCTTCCTCTCACTCTCTCATTTAAATGTATATCCTACATTTATGGTATTGTTTTAAATTCCAGAGTTTCATCTTGAAAAAAATCAACTCCTAACCGCGATAAGAATTCGATAAGAAACCGTTGTTTAAGTTGTTTAGGTTAATAATAATAATAATAATAATTCATTTATTTGTAATGGCCGGATCGGCAATACAATTGTCAACAATTTTAATAAAATTTGAAATAAAATTTAAAAGACTTACAGCTAAAGTTCGGAAAGGATAAAAAACGAGACAAAAAACACGCCCGGTGAAAAGAAAATATCAAGGACCAAAGCCCTCCTGAAAAAAGTCCGTCACAGTATAAAGTTCTGCATTCAGCAGATGAACTTCTGATGAAGTTCTGCATTAAGCAGATGAACTTCTTTTCAGGAAGAGAACGCAGCTCGTTGGGAAGGTGATTAAAAAACTTGGCACCCGACTGCAAAGGACTCGTATCCCTCTTAACACTGAGACGTGACACTGGAAGAAATAACCATTTCTTTCTTCCATTTGACCCAGATTGCTTCTAACGAATTGGAGACAGTTCAGGACATAAAGGGCTGGAACAGTGAGGATTCTCAGGGTGCGAAAGCTTCCACGGCAACTCTGACTCCGGGATAGCCCGCAAATTGTTCTAATAGCCCTCGTCTGTTGAATGAAGACCTCAACTGCATGACACGAATTGCCCCATACCGAAACTCCATATGAAACCCTACTCGCAAAGCAGGCAAAATATACAGTCTGAAGGACATCCTGCGACACAGAGCCAGCCAAACAGTGTAGCATGTCGTTGCAAGAGGCTAATTTGAGCAAAAGATTATCAATGTGAGACCTCCATGAGAGCCGACTATCAATGGTCAGACCAAGAAAGTTCACCTCCTCTTGAAGTCGTTGATTGAGGCGGAAAGTTATACTCTGTTTTTTACTGTGTTCAACGTCAAACCATTAGCGGAACACCAACCCTCAATAATCATATTCACATTAATTTGGTCACAATCTAGAGCTGACTGGCAAGGTCCTGCTACTTATGATTCAAGGCCCCAGGAAGCCACTTTTCTGACCAACATGGACAAATTTTCCATGATTGATGTACAAAATGAAACGTATCGTCGTCAACTTAACCAAACGATAACCAGCCACGGGGATGATTACTTTGACGTCTGAATTCACATGGTGAAAGATAATTCCTTAACGCCGCTCTTGATCGCCGGTCTCTCGTTACCGTTTGGTTCAGTTGACCGGACGTTAGCTCAGATTGGTGAAACTGGCCCTAACTATCATAATTTCAACTTCATATTGCAAAAAGGAGGGAATTTAGCTCACTCTGCTGATCATGAAAGAGCCCATCATTTCAATCGTCACTAATGTCCCTGAGCGTCTCGGTACAAAATTTCGATTTCCTTGGGGAATACGTGGCAGGGTCAACTTCTTATAGTTACTATACGCTTATGCAATGCATGCTTGTAGGAAAAAATTCAGATACCGAGCTATCCCAAATACATGAAACATGTCGCAAAAATCGAGTAATCTAGTTCTAGTAGTGAACCAGTCGCGCTTACCTCAAAATCTTTGTTGGTCTTGTTTTTCGACGTCATGGAAACAATACCGACCGTCAGACCAGCCTGAAATACCGAAGTGACGAACCCCAAGAGCAGCACCAAGGCTGTGATCACGTGCCTGTATCCGAGTCCATCTGAAACATTACAACAGAAATCGATTGGATCATAGTAAATAGAAGGTATGAGAGGTAGATAGGTAGCTGCATGAGCTGTTCATAGTAAATAGAAGGTATAACGATCTAATTATGAAATATTTAATTGCTCTTATACCCCTCATAAACCAAACCTATATAGTATATATGGATAATAGAAAATCGTTATATCCAAATTATCAAAAGATGGATTTGAGATAATAATATGTGTTTTAAAGAGATGGAAATAACATTAATATGAGCTTGTTTTGAAGGAGTGACTTTTTAAAACGAACTGATGCTTGCTGGACACCTTGGGTAGCCTCTGGGCTTCAGGTATGTAGGAGGGATGTAACCCTTTCCTCTCAGTATTCTTCAAAACTACCAACTTAAGATTGGTTTCAAATGAGAAGTTCCACTAGCTGGTTAGTTGTTGAGTAACTAATACTGCGAGTTAATGAGGTAAAGAAAGTAGAAAGGTACTTGGCGTTACTCTCCGGTACAGGGGGGGGGGGGGGGGGGGCTTAATACAATCGAATGCCATCGATTGATTCCCAGGATAAGATTAAGGAACCTATTGGCTGAAATGCTCTCTGGATGTCACCTATGACATCAGCCAGATGGAAGCGACGTACCAGAATCTTATGAAAGTGGCGGAAAACTACCGACGATATAAAAATCGGACGATATCCCCCAGGCCCTCTTCCTCCTATCTTTGGGATGAAGATGGTCCGGGCTCGGGTCAATGCTTTTGGGGGTCTTCCCGATAGAAGTAACAGGTTGAGGATGAGCAGCTTGACATTCTTTGGCGCTTTATTCCAGCCTCAGGCAGAAATACCATCAGGTCCAAAAGACTTTGAGTTTTTGACACGGCACTTCTGTGCCTCGTCATGAAGCACCGGCATGCACATAATGCTGTGTATGGAATCCCTGGTGGAAGCTGGGGGTACCACTGGCTCACCAGGGTTGTGGCTGGGAGCACTCAAGAGAGGCTTCCACAATTCCACAAACTCCTGGAAAGGGGGTGAAACTTTTTCATCCCCAGCTCACTCCAGTACTTCCGCAGCTACACAAGCCGGATGCTTCCTCCACAACTTCTGGACCCACTGGTATTCCCGCCTCCTTGCTTGCTTGGCTGCTATGCGACCTCCACAAGGCACCAACTAAGGAGGATTTCCTCCCTGATGTTTCGCCCCGGTCGCATCTCCAACCTGCGAGAATATCTTATGTACATGAGCCGTGACCTCAGCTTCCAAGCCATCAGGCTTCTCAACAGCCCAACTCACCAGTTCCAGAAGGTTGGCGCTCTCATAACTTTCAATGCAACCTACCTGCTCCTCAAGTCCCAACACTTCGGTCTTCACTTCGTCAAGAAGACCAGAGGTCCCGAGGGAGGCTTGCAGAATGGTGGGCTGCTTTCCCACACCTGTAGGAGATGTGGGAGAGGCCCCACGGCTATTTGCCAGGATTGCGTCCTGGACAAGCTGCTTGTTGCTGGCCCCAGGCAAAGAGCCTCTGCCTCCTCTGCTGCCATTCGCCGCAAATCCTCGGAAGCATACCTGGGCCGCTCTCACTCTATATCGATTGCAGCATTGGCCTGTACAGGATGCTTCTGCCTGACGTGGGCACTGAGGCCACCTCCCTCACAGTGACACACTGGTGGACATCTCCAGGGGCATTGGAAGAGGAAGAAGGATAGGAAGAAGAGGATGAAGAAGAGGTAGAGGAAGACCCCCGCGGGCCAATGGGCCGGCGCGGCGGGGGTTAGGATGAGGCTCTCTATTTGTTTGGTCCATTACGGGGGAAGCGTAGTTACGGGTAGGGAGACCCGTTGACACGAGCCTCCTCCCTAAATGGCAGCGGGTCATTCTGCCACCCTCTGGTAAACCAGAGGGTGCTCGGGTTGCACGATGGGGACGTATGACCATGACTTGGGCAGGGATATGGAGGAGCTCCGAAGAGATAAAAACACCTCCGGTTACCCTACCCCAGCACCCCCCCCCCCCCCCACACACACACAAACACACTTTCTCCCTCTCTCACTGTCTCTCATACAAACTCATGGTTTTTTTCTTTCACCGATTTGGTCTTTCACTCGTATGTAACGGATTTATATTTGGCTGTATATTTTTTTAATACTTGGGTTGGCCCACACCCCCCTAAATCAATACCAACAGGCCGTTCCTCATATAAACGAAGTCTAGCCTGTATGGCAAAGCTTCAGAGGGACGTCCTTAAAACGTTTCGATAGTTACATTCTTATTCCGTGGTATCTAGTTGGTATTGTCGTCTTTCCAGCGAGCGCGTGTCGTTGACAAGACTCTAAATACCATTCACCATAGTTTTTGTGAAAATAAAATGATGTAATTAAGGTTAATTACAATTTAATTACTTAAAATGTGAGGTACCTAATTTTAGTACCAACGTAACCTTACTAAACTTTCACTAAGTGTTTTCATTCTTCGTGTTGGTGGAGCTGGAGGGCTTCTTGCAGAGGTTAAACAAATTTTTTTTTGTCGATAACAAAGGTTTATGATTGAAAAAGTGGTTATGAGTTATAGATGTTCCTGTAGTTGAGCCGTAATTCCGGAACGATCGTAGGTCTTTCAATAACACTTTAAGTAGCATCGTTGTGGGCTTTACTCCATCAACATCAGTCATAAATGTCAAGTGATAAATCATCAGCGAAGGCAATGAGTTGGCCTCAGGTTTTCTAAACTGAGGAGATCATTTATGAACAATTCGAAAATGATTCAGGTCCTTGAGGTACTCAAAACCTAATAGGTACGGAATTAGCCCGCAAACCAATTCAACACACTGCCACCGATAGGAAAGATAAGACAAACCGTTTAACCTCAACAACTCGAGACCTTCCAGATAGCACCGTGAGTGATATGATCTTTATACCGTATAAAACTATTACCTACTGCCGGGAAATTCCAATGGTGTGAAGACGGTAAAAATTCCCTAATAACTCACAAAAATCGACCATCTGGTATAATTCCATAAAATTCTCTTTTCAAGTTGTAGGATTTATGATAGTACAATCAAATCAATCAAACGCGACTGCGGGACAAACATATTATTCGTACAGTCATGGTTACAAATAACAATAAATTATTTATTAACATTTATTATTTAAATGAAGCAAAGAAAACGTTGAAAAAAAAAAAAAAAAAAATAATAATAAAGCAGTACGTATAAAGGGTGAATACGGGTATGCAAGGGATTATAATTTTGAATCACAGTGGTGCAATAAATTTTGTAAATGATACTTCTAAATCCTATTCTGTTCCTCTTGCTTTTCAGTTTCTTCCGATTCCCTTTTGATAGACGCTATTATGTCAGTTATAGTAGGCGTATTTGAATTAGTTTCTGTTGATGTATTGTTCAACCTTTCGGAGACAATACATTATATTCGTTTCTCGATGTCGCTGAGAGGCTCCCTATCCAATTTCAAATTACTACTGTGAATAGTAGAGAATTTAACTAAGTCAGCTGATCTGGTTGGAACCCGTTATTGCATTTATCTCATGATGTCCTGGGGCCTATTTCATGAAGTAACAAGTGACGAGTTACAAGCCAATTTTATGTATAAGTTGTAAAAAAGTACAACATGTTTCATGAAGGTACAAGTCTAAACTTGTAATTGTGAAAATTAACAAGTGTAAAAACGAATTTGGACAAGTTACAAGTGTTTTCCCATCATTTTGAACAAGTAACTGTTTTACAGTTGTAAAAAATGGCCGATTTTCAACCTTCGTCTATTTACCTGTAAACTTGTTATTTTGCAGCATAGTGAGTTGACCATTTTTCGGTGTTTAGTATGTGGGAATCATCTTCTGCTGAAAAATACAGACAAGAAAGAAGCATTCAGCGTAGAAGACGCCAAAGATTTTTTAGGCCACGCTCATTTCGTGGGTATTTTTTAGTTTACCGAGAGATTTAGGATGTATTCCAGACCGTTGAAAGATTCAAATGGTGCGTGACCCAGAGCAATTTTCCCTGATCGGGTATTGAGGATTTCCCAATCATTGAAAAACAAAGGTAAGTGTGAAGATCACCTCCAAGTTACATAACACATTCCTAACCCAGCAGCATTGAGACTTGATGAACTGATTAATCATTTCCGCTGAATGAAGGAGAAAAATCCGATTATGCCAGCTATCAGAATAAGTTGAAATCAAATACACACTTTCTCCACTTTTCAGTTCATAATTTATGTGTCACCAAATCATTACAACTTGTTATGTACGATAAACATCCTATCACGTACTAAACACCGTTTTTATATTATGATTCGCTGACAAAACTTCAATTTCGGCATCCCGCTTGACGTTGTTTTTTTCGTTTGTCCCCATACGCCATTTTTCTTTTCTGCTACACTTGTAAACTTAGCTTCTACAAGTGTAACTTTTCTACACTTGTACTCTTTTTTTGTTGGTAAAACACTTGTACTTGTTAACTTGTACACTTGTATGAAATAGGCCCCTAGAGAGGCTGCCAGTCAAATTTCACATTCGTCTGGTAAAAAGAAGATAATTTAGCTCACCCAGCTGATCAGGAAAGAGTCCATCAAATTTCAACTCCCTTGGGTGAACAGGAGAGACAATTTAGCACTCTCTATTTTTTTTTTAAAGCAACAGGTACTTACTAGTAAAAGCGTCCCGGTTTCTTCTACCTTAATATAACCTTTACTTCGTTAAAACACCTCTCGACCAAGATTGATACTGTTAATAAGGCGTTTTTAATATCAATTTTTGAGAATCCATCTTCAGAAATAGAAAATGCTCGTCTCCACCCACCAAAATCGTTCTGGTATCGTTTAATTGGTTATCTATAGTCATTTACGCCTAAAACCTCCCATGATGATATTTTATATCGTTAATTAAAAAAAAAAAAAAAAAGTGATTGTTGCTTCGGTCTAATGAAATTGTCGAAGTGAATCAGTAATTATTGAAATGAAGCATTTAGAAAGAGGCAAGAAGCAACGCGGTTTTTCAATAAAATGGCGATTTTAAGGCTGAAAGTGTATGATTTTGGTGAGAATAGCAAATAGAGAATGATTCTACCTGATACACCCCCTCAATTGTAACCCAACATGAATGTGTTACGAGCAGCTTCTCAACCTCATCACAAGCACCATAAAATAATAACGGCTTTTACATTGTTTAGGCCGAACAAAGATGCGGAAACACGTCGAAAATGTCAAGATTTATCCGTCATCGATATGAAATTTGAATTTATTTATACTTCGAGCAAAATTGCAAAATAATCGGAGGAAAACAATAATCACGAAAATCGCATAAGAACAGTTGCTTGGGCAGCATCAGAGGGACATAAAACGTACGGACGGTAGCACATTTTAACCATGAAAAAGTGCTTTAAAAAAAAGGGGGGAAAAAACCCGCAACGGCAAAAGATTATTAACACTGTTCATTGCAGATTTCTAGTTGGGAGACCCCTGTTTACTTTTTCCAAGTTTTATGCTATCGGAACCGTTGCAGAAAAGTCATTATTAATCTTTATTATTCAGAATTCACCTCGATTAATCGGTTTTTGGAAATTTAATGTTATTGCAGAGAAATAAAATGTAAAATGTCCGGGATCGGCGGACAATATTGTAACCACGAAAGGTGATGAAAAGAGAGTAATTACTCCTTCAAAGGGGAGAGGCGATTAATCTGCCACGCCCAGAGGATGTCCTGAAGGTTGAATAAACCTCAGGATTATCCCCTGCCGCAGCGTTTTCAAGAATGGTGAAGGAGGAACTATATCCATCACACCATACAGGAGGATGGGTGTAGTGGATACTATAAAGCAGCTAGCCGGTTGGCGACACTCCATCAACGGGCGGTTGAGGTGGTTGATGGATGCTTCGAGTCTTTACAGTCTTCTGTGGATGATATACTGATATATGTCACATGGCTGGCCCCTCAGTTTTATCCAGGACATGGTTGGCCTCAATGATCGGAATTTAAGTGCCTAATTTAATGTTATCCACAACTTTTCTTTGAAAATTCGCTCTATTGTAGCCATGCTGCATGACTGAGTATTTTTCTTTTACCAAATTTTCACAGGAAATGAAACTATTGCAATGGCTCCAGAATTTTTAAAATCAAAATTTTTGATAATTTCATTAATTGAAATCCGTTTTGAGACATTCTGAAACGAATCCTAGAGTTTAACATTTTTTCATTCATTCATATATATATATATATATATATATATATATACACATATATATATGTGTGTGTGTGTGTGTATCCTGGATGTCCAGTTGTATGTGGCAGCATGGACATGGAGCAGACCTGGAGGGCTAAATTAAGTAAATATGATAGGAACGACCTGCGGCAAGCGATATCTGAGCTAAAAGGAGTGGCGCCTAATAGCATCAAGGTCATGGCCGCGACCGTGTCATGGAGCGGGGTGTGGTGCTGGAAAAGTGCCACGGAGCTTCTCGGCAGGAGTGCTCCGTGGTATCACCACCCACGTCCTTCAGGGCTCTTACCTTAATTGGTGGTCATTTTACAGGGGCACTTCCTTTCATCCCTCTCTCCCTCCTCCATCTTCCTCAACTTCCCTAATCCCTAGGACCGGCGTCGGGTAAACCTGGGCGTCCTCCCCACTTTTTAATTTAGTTTTTTCCTTTCTTTTTCTTAATGGCATGCCCCCTCCGTCGTTGAGGGGAGTTTTCTTGAAATAGGGCATCATTTTGAAACATATACCCAACTACTCCCCGGGTTTGAACAAAATCGGACCAATAGATGATGAGAAATCGGAATAGATGAGGAGAAATCAAAAGAAATACACAGGAGCAGTATTTTTAGATGTCCAGTCCGCCTTTGACCGGGTCTGGCATGATGGTCTCCTGTTCAAATTAAGGTCCTTCCTACCAAACTCCCTCTTCTTACTCATGACATCGTTTTTGAGAAATCGAACTTTCAGAGTCAAGGTGGGAGAATCTTTTTCCTCGTTCAAGTCAGTGAGGGCAGGAGTACCACAAGGATCTCCTCTTTCTCCACTCCTGTATAATTTATACTGTTCAGATTTTCCCGATTCCGAGGAAGTAGTTGTAGCACAGTTTGCTGATGACACTGGTCTATTATCTGCTGGAACAACAATCGTTGAGACTGAGCGAAAGCTACAGGAACACTTAGCTCAAACTGAAGAGTGGTGTGACAAGTGGAAAGTTCAAATAAATCCAACTAAATCATCCCTTGTCACATTCACGCTCAGAAAAGGTTCTCTGGCAGCGCTCCAACTAAATGGACGCATGATCCCTCAAGCCACTCAGGTAAAATATTTAGGACTGATTCTGGACAGGAGACTAACATGGAAACAGCATGTCAACCGCACTACAACAGAGATAAAACGCAGACTCCATATGTTGTGGCCCATGCTGAACCGGAGATCCAAACTGAGTTTGAACAACAAGCGATTAGTATACCTAACACTCATCAAACCAGTTTGGATGTATGGATGTGAGGTTTGGGGATCAGAATGTTTGACTACACTGAACAAAATACAAGTTCTCCAAAACAAAATTCTAAGAATAATGACAAATGCTCCATATTTCGTAAGAAACGATGTTCTCCATTCCGACCTCCAATTAGAAACCGTACAAGAAACAATCCGAAAATTATATACCACCCTCCAAAACAAAACTGACGGACACGCCAACCCAGAGGTACAGGCCATATCAAGACCAACGTCATACCGGAAGAGACTAAAAAGAAAATGCTTAAGGGACAACCTTTCGTTGGAGTAGAAGCGCACTGGGACCAACTGGCCTCGAGGCTGCCTTCCCTAATGAACCACCCCCTCCTCTCACCACCACTATAAGTCCCTAGGACCGATGTGGGAATATAAATAAATAAAAAAAAAAGAAATCGGCGTTATGATATTCACGTTTGCGCATGCGTATAGGCTACTGTTGATCTCACGGTAATGAAAGTTATGGGGGACCGTCTAGAACCCGCACAATCCCCGAAAATTTCATCAAAAATGAGCTAAAACTTTTGTATAGTTCTGGGCGTGACAAGGATTTACCTCAGACAGACAGACACACACGGAACCAAAATTGATCAGCAAGCTCTGAAACGCAAAAAGCAAGTGGAAATTTTGATTTTGGATTACACGTTTTTCGATTTCTTGGACGAACACAAAGCTTCCCGAGGAAAAAAATAAAAAAAATGTATAGGTATATACAAAAAAATCGTACACTGTCGTAAAGGACGTCATCATTAATGCTGTAGTTAATTTATGCTTTTCCCACTTGTATAGGTGGCAACTTTATCACTGATCATTTCCTATTTTTTTGTAGAATCACCAGCAGAAGAAGTGCTCAATCGTAAAACAAAATCATCGAAAAAAACGAGTTTACGCTTTAAGTTCTTTTTGGTGTTTAACGCAGTGCACGGTTTTTGCACTCAAGTTTGCAATTAGAGACATTATATACCGACATTCCTTTTCTTTGACGTATGTACCTAGTGTAGGTATAAATTGAACTGTATTCGGACAATACTTAGTTTTCACGGGACGACGATTGCTCACATGCTTGAGCGTGATGAGTGAATAACAGTAAGTGATTCAGTCAATACTATAGAGAACTGAGACAGAGAGTTAACCCGCGGTTAGGGATTGGACAATCTAGCTTAATCAATGTTATTCAATTCTCCTACGATCCGTATGCAGCGAGATTTTGATTTACTCGAGATCGATCCTTTCAAATTGGATCTTCAATTTCGTCATGATGTCCTCACTGCGCTGAATGAAGTCCAGTTGTTCATAATGTCTTCATTATCCATTTTTCCATTTACTCTTGTATCCCCAATTCTGTTATTGTTAAGAAGTATTTATCTAAGATTTTATTGATAATTCGATGTTTTTCCGTAGTTTACACTCACTTTAAAGTAATTTTTCTTCATTTATGCGTTTGTTATAATAGTTATTTTCTTTGCTCATTTATTTATTTGGCAAAAACATATTATAAGAAAATTAAATAACAGTAGTACTTGACAATACAAGTAATAAACAAATTAAAACAAGATACTTCTTTTTAAAAAGTGAACATTTTTCGAAGACACTTAGAACTAATTTAATCAAGGGCTTCAAAAAATCAAACAATTTGCTCACCAAGGCTTAAGTTCAAAAGAACATGTGTCCCCTGGTGGGGTCTTACTCTTAATAAGAGGCGCCCAGCTAGAATATACCTACTAGAATACACCTTCTACACTACACCTTAAAGTAAATTATGAAAATGAAACTGGCGGAAACAGGAATAACTACTTTATCAAAATAAAATACCTGTAACCGAGATGAAAAGTGTCGCGAAAAATTCCTTGACCCCCAGCCAAAAGACATATCCATGTCAAAGTGCCGGAGCGTTGCATTTTGTGTGGAGAAACCTTCTGGTTGAGGTGCGGTGAAATTCTATTTGTAAAGTGTAAATCAAGCATTTTAATTTCTCCCTTGATGGGAAAAACAAAAGATCATGGATATGTCTAGTACCTACTACTTACCAGTTGGTACCTACTACTCAATTGTATACCAACCATGTAGTGCCTTCTTTTCACAAGATTATTACATTATGGTTACACAACAATATTAGTTTTTAACTTAGAGTAATAAATCAGCATTCCTTGACACTACAATGGCTTAGAGGTCATGAAATGTCGTGGTAAAATGAGAGCATTCCAAAAAGTGGCGAACGATTTTCCTACTATGAAAACTATGGGAGTTACTCTTCCCTAGTAACGCCTTGGTTGTACGTGAAAATCAATAGAAAATGTGCCGGTCGGGAAAAAAAGTGTCGGTCGGGAAAAAAAAGTGTGAATGAAAAATTCCTTGACCCCCAGCCAAAAGACATATCCATGTCAAAAAGTGTGAATGAAAAATTCCTTGAACCCCAGCCAAAAGACATTTCCATGTCAATAATGTTTCAAATTAATATTATGAATCTACTCATGAAATACAGAACATCAATTCCCCATGGTACCCAACAATTATTGAATGTCAGAAAGAATCCCCGATATACATCTTTTAAAACCATTTACGTTGGGGAAAATGGACAAATTAATTTTGTGTCTATATAAAAAGTTCAAAGCAGCATTGTACGAATTTCTACGATGCAATTCTGTACGACAGCGGGGTAAGGAAGTGTTAGATGTTGAGGCAGTTCTACTGAAGGAAACACAACATAGGTGCTCGAGCCTGATGCGCGTTTTAAAAACAAGAGCACAAGACTCTATTAGAAAAAAGTTCCACTCATGCAGCATGATCGTATGAACGAATTTTCATAAACTATCTATCGTACTATAGTATGTTAAATTGCATTGAAATTGAAGCAATTTTAGTTGACAGAAAGGGTTAAAAACCAATTTTATGGCAAAAAACTTATTCTAAATAAAATTCCACTGATTCAAAAGGAATTTTTGATTTTAAATTTTTTTGCAGTTTTTATAGATATTTTAGCAAATTTTAATGACATTTAAGTAGGTTTTTCATCATAATTTTGAGCAAAAATTTTTAATGTCCTAGTTAATTGTTGAAAATTTAGTTTTGACTAAAATTCTGCAAAAAAATAGAAATTTACGATTTTTGGCCGTTTTTAGCCATTTTTAGTGATTTTTTGGGTACATTTTTCGAAATTTGACAAATTTAATGTACTCAAAAATTATTGTCCCACGAACTCATCCTTTCTTTTGAAATGCTTGATTTTTAGGCGAAAGAACGAAGTTTTTATCTCAATTCTATCAAGAGTTATCGTCTGGAATGACACATACATATATATATATATATATATATATATATATATATACATATAAAAAAGCGTTAAAATCCAGGAATCATTTCAGAATGCCTCAAAACAGATTTCGATGAAGAAAATTGTTGAAAATTTTTATTTTAAATTTTTTGGAGCGATTGGAATAGCTTTATTTTCTAAGAAAATTCGCTAAAATGGAGTCATGTGACGCATAAATGAATTATTGATTTCTGAATTATTCATTGGGGTATGTCAAGACAGAACTATCTAAGAAAAAACATCTGCCAGGTTCGGTGGGCTATATAGCTCACTCACACATTGTAACATGGACGTATAGAATCATTTGAAAAGCGAAGTACGAGTCGAAATGATTGATAAGTTGACGTAATAAGAAATTAATGTTTGCGCATGCGCACTGGCTACTATTAATCCAACGGCAATCAAATTTATAGCGGGAACAACTAGGAGCAAAACCGCACAATCCTTGAAAATTTTATAAAAATCGGTCCATTAGTCTCAGAGTTTTGTCTGTCGATTAATTTTAGTTTTGTGCATGCTCTTTAGTCACTACTCCATCAATCACAATATAATTTAAAGGGAATTTTCCTGGAACATATACCATCTACTCCCCGAGTTTGAACAAAATCGGAGCAATAGATGATAAGAAATCGACGTTATAATAAATTACAGTTTGCGAATGCGCAATGACTACTATTTACGTGATGGCAATGCACGTTGTAGGTGACCGTCTAGATGCTATCCCGCACAATCATTGAACATTTCATCAAAATCGGTCCATTATTCTCGGAGTTTTGTGTGTGTCAATCGGTATTAATTTCGCGCATGCGAAATGGTTGATACTCTACCAATCGCGATATAATTTATGGGACATTTTTCTAGATCATATACCCAGTTACCTACCTAGTTTGAACGATATCGGTCCTAAAGATGATAAGAAGTCGTCGCTATGAGAAATTCACAATTGTGCATGCACACAGGCTACTGTTGACGCGCAATCCCTGAAAATGTCATCGAAATCAGACTGAAACATGGCATAGTTTTAGGCGTGACAACGATTTGCCATTGACAGATAGACAGGTATCAGACAAACAGACACGAAACCCGATAAGAATATATTAGAATTATCCAATGAGAATCAGACGAGAATTACTATTTCAACCGATAATACATTCACGTTTTATCAATAATTTTATATAATATATACTCGCAATATTTCTATAATACACTACTGATATAACAGAACACTGAGCTAAAGAAAGAACACCCTCTCAACCACTTCAATCCAGATACAAAAAATTATAGTACCTACCTTTGAGCTCTTTTTTAATTACATACCGATAATGTGGTAAGAACGAGTAGGTTTTCTGGTAAATCGTTAAAAAGTTTCACACGTCCAAAGTCATAAACTAGTTGGCCACGAGTCGATTTTCAGAAAGGTAGTTTTATGAAGTTTTGTTTCCGAACTCTATGACATCATCTTCTAAAAAAAGTTCCGGTCGTGTAGCATGATGGTAGGTATGAGCGAACATTCTTAAATTACCTACCGTATTATATTATGTTAAATCGTATTGAAATTTGAGCAATTTGAGTACAAAGAAATTGTTAAAATCAAATTTTATGGAAAAAAAAAACAGTACACAAAATTTGGCTATTCAAAAAATACTTTGGATTTTTTGCAGTTTTTATAGATTTCTCCGCAAATGATAATGAAATTTAAGTAAGTTTTCGGCATCATTTTATCCGAAAATTTTGAATGTCCTATTTGATGGTTGATAGGTTAATATTGTTTTGATTACAATTTTGCTAAAAATGATAAATTTTTGACGATTTTTGACAGTTTTTAGCCATTTTTAGTGATTTTTGTGCACATTTTCTGAAAATTGACCAATTTAATGTGCTCAGAAAGTGCTGGCGAGTGGACTCATACTTCCATTTGAAAAGCTTGATTTTTTGGCGCATGAACGGAATAGTTATCTCGATCTTAAGGAGAGTTGTCGTCTGGAATGACACATTTTTTTTTTTTTTTTTTTTTTTTTTTAAAGAAACCTCCCCTCAAAGACGGAGGGGGCACGCCATTAAATTGAAAAATAAACAAATAAAATTAAAAAGTGGGGAGGACGCCCAGGTTTACCCGACGCCCTCTCATTTTTACCCTGAAAGGCATGGCAAAGGGCGTCCACTGTCCGACGACTACCCCTTGAACACCTTACCGAGGTGGCTAGGGTAGCCACCCGGACGGCGTGAAAATGGCGATAGTCGCGAGCCCAAATGCCCTCTGAAGCCCATTCCACCCACTGGGTAGAAATGGGAGATTCAGATCACTGTCCGAGTTCTTTACCATCTACTGACTCATGCAGTGCAGCAGCGAACTCTTCAGATGAGCTGGGTTTTGGAGCAGTTGGTGTTGCTCGGTTGCACCACAGCAACTGCTGCCGGACAAAATCCAGGTCAGCAGCAGTGCAAGCGACCTCCCAGCTCGAGCTCCTAAGGGCAAGCAGGCACTGGCGGCGTAAAGATGGGATGCTGGCAGAAAGAGAGACAATACCGAGCCCACCGGCCTTGACCGGTGAGTGGATGTAAGCACTTGGGACACCAGGTGGAAAGCCTAGCCAAGAGCGCACAGCAGAGCGAACTTCACGATCTAACTCAAGCAGCCTCCCCGCAGTAAGCCTGACAAACACTAACCCATAGGTTATCTTTGGCATTAAGTACGTGCAAAGGAGGATCAGCTTCTGCTGTGGCTTCAATGGAGCCTTAGTGACACTAGCTAATGCTCCACTAAGGTCCACACGGCTTGCGGCTATAGTGGCCACACCCATGAAGTCGACCCCAAGGTACCGCCAGACCTCCAACACGGATCTGGTGGGGATGGGTGTCTGTCCTTAGACAAAGCACTCCTCATCCACCACCTTCACCTTATGTTGGCGGTCCAATGGGACCAAGGAGAACGAAACACACTTAGAAGGGTTGACCACTAGACCACACCTGGCGAGCTGCTCAGCAAAGGCGTTGAGGGCGATCTGCAAGCCCTCGCGGGTTTCTGCGAGTAGGATGACATCATCGGCAAAAGCCAATGCACCTACTCGCACCCCAGGGGCGAGATCAAACCCTATTTCATCTGGCAGCTTACCCAAGGCTGTATCCACGACCAGGTTGAAGAGGAGTGGCCACAGAGGATCGCCCTGGCTACAACATTCTCTATTGAACGAGCAGGTGCCCCGACACCATGAAGGCAATCGGTCAGGGCAAAATGGCTTACAATGTCAATGGCCTTAGCAACATCCAGACGGCAAAGTGGAGCTGCTGCTTCTTGATGCGCATGTTGGAGAACTGTTAGGTTCTCCGCTGTTCCATCCACTGGCCGAAATGCTCTCTGGACGTCACCTATGACACCAGCCACTTGGAAGCGAGATGCCAGAATCATTTGAAATATACGGAAAACTACTGGTGACATTGAAATCGGACGGTAGCCTCTAGGCCCACTTCCTCCTTTCTTAGGGATGAAGATGGTTTGGGCACGGATCAACGCTTACGGGGGACTTCCTGATAGAAGTCAGAGGTTGAGGATGAGCAGCTTGACACTTTTTGGGGCTTTATTCCAGCGTTGGGCAGAAATACCATCAGGTCCAGCAGACATGGAGTTTTTGACACGGTACTTGTGTACCTCCTAATGAAGCACCAGCGTGCACATTATGCCGCGTACGGAATCCCTGGTGGAAGCTGGGGGTACCACCAGCAAACCAGGGTTGTGGCTGGGGGCACTCATAAGTAGCTCCCAAAATTCCACAAACTCCTGGAGTGGGGGCAAAACTTGCTCATCCCCAGCTCCCTCCAGTACCTCCGCACCTACACGAGCCGGATGCTTCCTCCAGAACTTCTGGACCCATTGGTATTCCAACCTCCTTGCTTGCTTAGCTGCTTTACGACCTCCATGCGGCACTGACACAGGAGGATGTCCTCCCTGATGCCCCGCTACGGTCGCATCCCCACCCTGTGGGAAGATCCTCTGTACATAAGCCGCAACCTCGTCTTCCAAGCCAACAGGCCTCTCAACAGCCCGCCACAAGCTGCTTATAGTGGGGCCTCAGGCGAAGAGATTGGATGGCAGAAAGCGTGCGCATGGGAAAACGTGCTTGAAGGAATACATTAATATTACATACCCCATTACGCACAGCCTCTGCCTCCTCTGCTGCCATTCGCCGCAAATCCTCAGAAGCATACCTGGGCCGCTCTCGCTCTATATCAATTGCAGCGTTGGCCTGTACGGGATGCTACTGCCAGACGTGGGCACTGAGGCCACGCTTGGAACTGAAGGCTCTCTCACAGTGGGCACACTGGTGGGCATTTACAGGGGTCGTGGAAGAGGATGAGGGATAGGAAGATGAGGATGAAGAAGAGGGAGAGGATGGCCGACGCCCCTGCCTGGGGCGCCCCCAAGCGTCTCCCCTAGAACCCAGCGGGCCAATGGGCCGGCGGAGGTTAATAGGCTCTCTGTTTACATTGTCCATAACGGGGAAGCATTGTGAAGGGTCGGGAGACCCATTGACATGAGCCTCCCCCCTGAGTGCCAGAGGGCCATTCTGCCAACGACTGGTAAACCAGAGGATGCCCGGGTTGCACGACGGGGACGTATGACCATGACTTGGGTAGGGATATGAAGGAGCTCCGAAGAGATAAAAACACCAACGGTTTTTTTCACCACCCTACCCCAGCAATCCTAAACACACACACACACACACAACCACACACACACACACCACACACACACACACACACACACACACACAACACACACACACACACACACACACCACACACACCACACACACATTTTTTTTTTTTACAAAACTCCCCTCAAAGGCGGAGGGGGCACACCATTAAATTGAATAAATAAATAAATAAAATAAAAAAGTGGGGAGGACGCCCAGGTTTACCCGACGCCGGCTCTAGGGATAAGGGAAGTTGCAGGACGAGGAGGAAGAATGGGATGAAAGGAAGTGCCCCTATAGAATGACCACCAGTTCAAGTAAGAACCCCTCAGGATGCGGGTGGTGATACCACGGAGTACTCCTGCAGAGATGCCCAACTCGAGTAACTCCGTGGCGCTTTACCCGCACCACACCCCGCGCCATGACAAGGTCGCAGCCATGACCTTGATGTTATTAGGTGCCACTCCTTTTAGCTCAGATATCGCCTGTCGCAGATCATTTCTATCATATTTACTTTTCTTAGCCCGCCAGGTCTGCTCCATGTCCACGCTGCCACTGACAACCTGGACATCCAGGATAATGGCAGACCCATCGGGCTTGACAGCAACGATATCCGGCTTCTTGCCCCGGTCACTCGGCATGTGATATAGTCTCTCTCTCTCAACAGCCCAACCGCTGGATGACAGAGCGCCTGCTATCTGCTTGGCAACCGCATCATGACGGAGAATGCGGCCACCGTGAGTACGAGGACACTGCTGCACTACATGATACAGGTTCTCATTTTTACCCCGACAGGCACGGCAAAGGGTATCCACTGTCCCGCGACTACTCCTGGAGCACCTCACCGAGGTGGCCAATGTGGCCACCCGGATGGCATGAAAATGGCGGTAGTCGCGGGCCCCAATGCCCTCTGAAGCCCATTCCACCCACTGGGAAGAAATGGGGGATTCAGAGCACTGTCGGAGTTCTTTACCATCTACTGACTCATGCAGTGCAGCAGCGAACTCAGCAGATGAGCTGGGTTTGGGAGCAGTTGGTGTTGCTCGGTCGCACCACAACAACTGCTGCTTGACAAAGTCAAGGTCAGCAGCAGTGCGAGCGACCTCCCAGCTCGAGCCCCTAAGGGCGAGCAGGCGCGTGCGGCGTAAAGATGGTATACTAGCTGAGAGAGAGACAATACCGAGCCCACCGGCCTTGACCGGTGCATGGATATAGGCACTTGGGACACCAGGTGGAAAGCCTAGCCAAGAGCGCACAGCAGAGCGAACTTCACGATCTAACTCAAGCAGCCTCCCCGCAGTAAGCCTGCCAAAGACTAACCCATAGGTCAGCTTTGGCAGTAAGTACGTGCGAAGGAGGCGCAGCTTCTGCTGTGGCTTCAATGGAGCCTTGGTGACACGAGCTAATGCTCCACCAAGGTCCACACTGCTTGCGGCTATAGTGGCCACACCCATGAAGTCGACCCCAAGGTACCGCCAGACCTCCAACACGGATCGGGCAGGGATGGAAGTTTGTCCTAAGACAAAACACTCCTCATCCACTACCTTCACCTTATGCTGGCGACCCGACGGGACCAAGGAGACCGACCCACACTTAGCTGGGTTGACCACCAAACCACACCTGGCTAGCTGCTCAGCAAATGCGTTGAGGGAGATCTGCAAGCCCTCACGGGTTTCTGCGAGTAGGATGACATCATCAGCAAAAGCTAATGCACCTACTCGCACCCCAGGGGCGAGATCAAACCCTATTTCAGCTGGCAGCTTACCCAAGGCCGTATCCACGACCAGGTTGAAGAGGAGTGGCGACAGAGGATCCCCCTGGCGTACCCCGCGCCCAATGACAATATCCCCTGATATCTCACCCCGTGCCTCGAGGACCGTCACGCCTTGGTGGTACAGACAGGCAACATACTCAATTAAACGAGCAGGTGGCCCGACACCACGAAGACAATCGGTGGCTAACTGTGTCAAAGGCCTTAGCGACACACACACACACACACACACACACACACACACACACACACACACACACACACACACACACACACACACACACACACACACACACACACACACACACACACACACACACACACACACACACACACACACACACACACCACACACCACACACACACACACATATATATATATATATTAACACGGCACCAAGTTGTTCGCTTCGTATTTCAACCTCCGAAACATATTTTTAAACGTAATTTTGATAGATTATTTTATTTTAGATTTAGATATTCTTTTACTTTTGAGATTCAAGCTTGCGAGACCACCAAGATATATACATAATATTCTGATCTATTTTTCCAACTAATATGTATTTTGCTCAAAATGATTGATCTAGGTTATTTTTTTAATTTTGAGATGCGAGATTGCGGGCAATCAGACTTTCGACCTATAGGTGCACGTCATTGGCTCTTGGCTGAATCAGTGCATATTTTGGAGGCAAAACCGCACTCCAAACCATTCACCATTTCGACCCCGCCGCTGGGCTAAAACGGTGTATTAATATTGTAAATACGCATACCGTACCATCAATCCCCACGGAATTCACTATTTAATTATGTATAAGCGATGGTTTTCTCGACCAACTGCGATTCAATACGTAGGGAATCATCCTGTAAATATACCTCCCCACCCGCTGATTGTGAACGAAATCGGATTGATAGATCAAGAGAAATCGATGCCATAAGAAATTCAAGTTTCGCATTCGCACAGAACACTATTAATCAAACGGCAATGAAATTTATAAGACATGGTTTAGTAGCTATCCCGCATGCAAAATCCCTGAAAATTTAATAAAAATCGATAGATTAGCTTCGGAGTTTTTCCTGTGTCAATTAATCTTAGTTCTGCGCAATTGTTATTACTTAACCAATCACAATTATAATTCATAGGGCATCACTCTGGAACATGTTCCTACCCAACTACCCTCCCGAGTCTGAACGAAATCGAACCAATAGATGATGAGAAATCGAAGTTATAAGAAATTCCCGTTTGCGTACATGCGCATAGGTTACTATTGATCCGACGGCAATGGAATTTGTAGGAGAATGTTTAGGAGCTAACCCGCGCAATCCCTGAAAATGTCATAAGATGACAAATTTCACCAACAATCTTGCTGGATAGGCAGGTAGGTACTTTTTTACGTAGGATGGCATAGGGAAGCATAGATTTGTTTTGTTGTCTATATATTTTTGAAGAGGATTTCTCCTAAAACTATAGTTTTTCCACTTCATGGAAAACATAGACTCATGGTTATGTTTCCTGGTAGTGAATGTGCTTGAGTCAGTGTGCTAACTCAGCTGATCAGGACGGAGCTCAGCTGGTCATTTCATTTGTCTCCTAGAGTGTTTACATCAACTTTCAAGTAACAACAAAAGAGGATTTAGACTGATCAGGATGAAGACTATCGTACCATTTGTCTCTTATAGTGCAATAGGGTCTCCCCATCGAATCTCAACTTCCTCCAGTGAACAGGAGGCAATATATGGACAGGAAACAATATACAGGAGATAGTATACAGTGTTAGCTGAGCAGACCCAGCCATGGAACAGGTACCCGGTAGACAATCGTGACTTGAACCTACTATTAAAAACACCAACCCCCTTCCGAACAAACACAACAATGAACACACAACCCTTTCAGGGGACCTTACACGTCTCACCTCTATCTCTTCTTTATACTTTGGATATGCCTGTGTCAATGGTAACATTGAATGCTAGCTGATCTATCCCTGGAATAAATTACTCAAAACGTAACATAACATTGAGGGAACTTGCCGCATTCACTGCAGCTATGCTAGCAGGAAAGTACGCTTCACATTACAAGGTATACACTGAAGCATCAAAGAGGACACTGGAGTAGGTATTTATGATGCGGAAACCGAGCTATCATCTTCGTATAGCCTACCATCATCATTCCAGGTCAGTAGCGCTGAAATGTTCGCCATAAAGCGAAGAGACCGTGAAACGAAGGTTAACCCAAGATATTGTGATTCTCACGGACTCAAAAGTCTCATATCAGCAGCTCTCACAGATTCACCAAGGTCAATGCAAAAATTATATAGCCTATGACATTGCCAAATTACTACGGAACGCCACTAGACCTGTTACTAACCAATGGATTCCCTCACATATAGAACTACCAGAAAACGAAAGTGCTGACCAAGCAGCCAAACTTGAAGGTTCAGCAGGAGATAGATGTGTTCAAGCGCCAATCCCTCTCACAGATACGTTACATGCTGTGGAAACGGTTGCTCTCCATGAATGGCAAACCTGGTATGACGCATACTCAACAGATAAGGGCATATACCATTATGAAATAATGTCCCAGGTCCATAAAAACCGAAAATGTTGAAGATGCAACTCTCCAGAAGAGACATGGTCCAGTTGGTCAGGGTGCGATATGGCCACGGTTAGGGGAATCGCAGCCAGTACCTCATTGGCCTAAGCGATTTTCCTGAATGTGAGTTCTGTGAAGATCAATTCGAAGATATGACGCACAAACTATAAGATTGCCTACTGAACGAAGAAGAAAGAACTCTACTAAGTCCTTTCGCACACCAAGAGCTTACAGAATTTCTACGAAATGCAACTCATGTAGCTCATAAAAGACTTCTAAACTTCATGAAAGTTGCGAGAATTTGAGTGCAGTGAAGTGAAAGTTTAAAATTTTAATTACCAATCAGTTATTGTATATATCATTTATAAGAAAAATACTTTGTAACTTAAATGGTTATAAGTTACAATTATTGTGACGCAACCAATAAAAGAAAAAAAAGACAATATAGCTCACCGAGCTGATCAGGACAATGCCCAAAATTTCAATCGTCCCTTAATGATCCAGTGAGCCTCCCTATGAAATTTCAATTTCCTAGGGTAAACAGGACGGTATTTAGCTTCCTAATATGATCAGGAAAGAGCCTGGCATTTAATCGTTCCCTGATGTTCCATTGAGTCTCCCTATCGAATTTCAACTTCCTACAGTGAACAGGACAGAATTAATCACATTCTGCTGAACTGGAAAAAGCTCTGAAACGCAAAAAGCAAGTGGAAATTTTGATTTTGGAGGACACCAATTTTTTCGACTTCAATCACGAACACTAAGCTTCCCTACTTTCGGTAATGGGAAGCAAAAATGTCTCTTCTTGAACGTGTCCCCAGCTCCAAATCGTCAGAATTACATCCTACGCATCTCTCCTCGATCTAGAAGTAAAGTCGACATTTGCATTCTCTCATCATTCGTCATCCATTTTTCTGCTGATATCGTTGGACGACCTAATAGTACGATTGGAAATAATAATATTAATATTAATAATTGTATTGATATATACAGTATTGATATATTCATCAAAGCTACTCTGTCTTAGGTTGCTCAGTATAAGAACCGTGCCCCGTATCGTTTGTCGATTCAATTGACTTCTCGGGTATTCGTGAGGCGAAATGTTTACCGAATGTTTATTACGGGAAACATTAACGATGATGATGTAGAACATAAATGAGGCAGAAACAAAGAAACGCATAAATTCCGTGAACCAAATTCATTTGGGACTGGAAACTCGGCGATTCATCATCCCCTCCTAGCTTATTCAGGTAAAGAAATAATTTTCGTTAGCTACTCACTTAATGTACCAAATATTTTATTTAAAAAAAGGGAGTTGGACTGTATTATAGTCGTGCCCTACGATGTTGGTTTCATTGATGAGATACTTTCGGCTGCTGGCTTCAGTATACCAATAGGTCAAAAAACTACCTTCATCGCTCCATCAACTGGGAAGGTTCCTCTAATGCTTGCAGCATTTCCTCTGTGGTGGCGAAGGAAATTCGCTACTTGAGGTAGTATGATGCCCTTGCATATTCACTTTTCTCAGAACACCTCCCAGCAGATATTTTTGTCAAGGCAATAATCAGCATGATTCATTATTAAAGTGTGAAGGAAATGGAGAATGAAAGAAATTTTGTTACTAGTTATTAGAACAGTGTAGCTTTCATGGGGGGTGATAACAACAAATCATAGGTTATTTTGAGTTAAAGAACACTTACAAGTATTAGATGTAGCAGGGTCCCTCATGGTGTTACCTGAAACCACGAAACCATTATTAATGAATAAGTTAGATACCGTTGTCGTATGAGGTCTACCGATCTTCCACTGTTGCATGTATGGTCTACCATCGGATTCCGATGTACCTACATAGACAAAGCTTGATCCTTCGTTTCTCTAGGGGGTGAATGTGACTTTCAATCGAATTCTACACCAGATATAGAAAAAATAAATTGCATGCCATTCATGAATTGTCTAGTTCAATGGGCTTTAGCATGAATGCATTTAAAACAAAAGTGGTGCATTTATTTAAAAGTGGGGGGTTGGAACAAGGAAATTAATTCCTTATTGGTAACTGTCCAGTATCAGTAGCATCAGAATATAAGTACAACTTTTGAGCTGATCTGTGGAGGAAGAAGCTCAAAATGTGACGTCACCAGTGTGCAGTAGGTTATTTTAGAAACTACATAAGTAAATATTCGGGATTTCTCCTGAACTTCAGTTATGAACACAAAAAGATTCTGGAAAAAATTGGATAAATTTAGACCCATGGGTAACGCCCATTGATGAAGAGTTGCTTTTTGATAATTTTGCTTCCAAACGGTTTTTACTGCCACAAATAAGTGCTGTCGAGTGACAGGTACATCCTGCTCCAAGCTAACAAATTATCCTGATAGATTCTTTCAGTATTTACGAATGGGCATGACTTTGGTTATATTGAAGAACTTGTTTCGCTTACACTGAATATGAACTGGTGTAATTTTCAAGCTGATCCAATGCTAAGAGAAGAAAGACTTTACATTATCTAGCCAATCTTTTTCGGCCAACTATTGCACAGTGGAATCGTGAAGTTGAGAAACTGATAGCACGCATGTGAAAGTTGTGCCATCTTGGCTTAATGCGATGATTAAACATTTTGGCAATTCCACCCTGGCAGCTTACTTGGTGCTACTGTGAACGCACTGGAAGGGATTCATGCTCTAGTTCTCGATCTCAGTAACCGACCAACTAGACTACCAGCTACATTCCTTGCCCCACTGTTTTCTCAGCCTAAGGGACTTCTGAAGGATTGGAGTAGTTCCTCCGTCTCGATTCTTGCAAAAAATGTTACATCTTGGGGGATAGTTCCTGAGCTATCAGATTCCAGGATATCCTTTGGGTGTAGCAGGTTAATCGCCTCTCCCCTTTGAAGGGGGAACTACTGCATTTCCATCACCCCGTTGTTATATGGTAGCAGAGCGTGGTTTCGAACCCCCTCCCCTTCACCACAACCCCTCTATTTTTGACTATACTGCCCTCCCCCCAACCAATAGGCAGAATGGGCAATATCTCTTAACACTTTACAATTAAACAATTAATACAAACCCATGCCCCGCCTATTTGGAGCCCCCCTTCCACTCTCCCCTTAGCTTATTAAAAGCCCTGGGAGTGAATGGGGGCTAGGGGTAGTTCCTCGTTCTCGATTCTTGCAAATGTTACATCTAGGGGGTAACTCCTGAGCTATTGACAACGTTCAGGATATCCTCTAGGTTAAGCTAGGTTATCGCCTCTCCCCTTTGAAGGGGGAACTACTACATTTCGATCACCTCTTTGTCATAGACTTCAAGAAGCTTTCGGCTTCATCAAGCCATAACAAAATGAAACATCCGACCACAAAATAAATTCACGAAAATACACTTACGAAAATCGTTATTCACGGCAAAGAATCGACGCAAACCGTAGGAAAACAAAGACTGATAAAAATATCGTTGGTTTCTTTAATATATATTTTTGTCAGCAAGTGTTATTGTCTGCGTAAATCAACACTTAAGGATGTTATGATCGTAGAGTTGGGAGCAGGGTCGACCCTCTCGAAATGGGAAGGTAATTCCGCCTCTTCAGATGGATTTTGAAGGTGGCAATCGTAGACGAGCTCCGAAAAACCAGATTTTAGTTTGGAGAGGTTCATAATATAGAAATTTCCGAACTCCCGCAAAAGTAAATACATTTAGAGTGAGCTCGTCACTTGAGGAATCCCATTTATTGTGAGTGCTACGTAAGCTTCTTCAAGTATGTAGGTATACTAATACGGCTGTATAACACATAGAGCGAATTATTTTGGTTCGGTTTTAAAATCGTTGGAAATTGTTGCTTATAGGTTTATTATGCCTGCTCTACATAGCCCTTATAAGCAGAGCATAGACGTAGAGGCCTTCTGAGGAGAGATTAATTTAATTAAATAAAACACCTACGCATTTCTAGTGAAATGAAAATGAAATGAAATTACCTTAATTTCCACTCTACAATACAAATACTTTGAACAAAACGAAAATAATATTCTCAAGGAAAATATCTATACTATTTTATAAGAATGAAACTCCGTTTGTCTGTTTGTCTGTTTGTCGTGTCTATGCACGGCCAAACGGCTGAGTGGGGGGAGTCTACGAGTGGGGGGATCTTCTTGGGATTTTCCGATAGGGTGTATAAGCGAATTTAAAATTGTCTAATCCCAGCCGAACCATGGGCCGTAGGGCAGGAGGGGGGTCGAAGTAAGAATTAATGTGCGCTTTTTGGACTTCCCCGCTTCCTCTACCCCTCTAAACGGCCGTAGAAAATTCCGGAAAAATACCGGTTTCGTAGGTTTTTGAACGAGGAAGACGACGGCGCGATCGGATCGCGAAAAAAGTATCGGGAAATGCGTCAAAAAAATGCGAGAGTACGGACCGTGTTTTCTCGAAAAGTCCGACGAAAAACTACGTTTTTTCCCATTAAAATATACCCCGTAAAGGTATTTTTTTCGGAATGGTTTTCGCAGGCGAAATACAGCTTTGATCCCGCCGAATCTGAATCCGAAATCGGATATCGAAAAAAGTGACGGGAAGTCGGACGAATTGCGAGCGAAGCGAGCAACATCCCCTAATAAACTTTTCGTGGTTCCACGTAGTTTTATAAGAATTAATTTGTTTGTAAGAATTTCCAACAGAAAAAACGTCTGCCAAGTTGGGTGGGCAGTATAACTCCCTCAAGCGAGCGTAGCGAGCAGCATCCCCTACAGAAGTTAAACCTACCCTTAGGGATCTACCGTTTGCGAGCAAAGCGAGTAAAATTCCCTACATGCCACATTTTGCGAGCGAAGCGAGCAATTTAATCGGGGGTCCGGGGGCAGTATAACATCCTCAAGTGAGCGAAGCGAGCAGCATCCCCTACAGAAGTTAAACCTACCCTTAGAGATCTACCGTTTGCTAGCGAACCGAGCAACATCCCCTAAATGCCATACTTTGCGAGCGAAGCGAGCAACATTTTCTACATGCCAGACTTTGCGAGCGAAGCGAGCAACATATCCTACATGCCAGACTTTGCGAGCGAAGCGAGCAATATTCCCTACACGCCATACGTTGCGAGCGAAGCGAGCAATTTAATGGGGGGTCCGGGGGGCTTGCCCCCCGGCTGGACATGGAGGCGAGCGTTGCGAGCCGGAGCGGCTAGTCCCCAATAAAGGCATTACGGTAGGGTGATAAGTCGTTTGAGCTACGAATTTGTTATTTCCGAAAATAAGTATCTTATACCTACGTAGGACAAATAGAAAAAATAAAACGAAAAACAAACACGCAGTTTGCGTATGCAGGACCAACTTTTCAAATAGATGGATAGATAAAATAAAAGTAGGTGAAAAGTATTTAGAACATTTTAATTTTTTTGTGAATCACAAGAGAGGAAACATACCTCAATGGTGAAAAATAAAACGTTAAAATTTAGATTCGTAATATTTAAGTTTGTATGGTAATTGGTGAATTTCGTTGTAGGCAAACTGACGACATAACTTTTAGCACATTCAGCTGATTAGGATGGTGCTTGTAAGGTCATTCCTCTCAGAGAGGCTCAGAGAGATTATTTCGATTTTTGACAACCTTGGAGAACTCTAATGGTGAAACAAACAATTTATGGAGAGAAACAAAACGAAAAACAATGAATCTTAAAACGAGATGACGAGGGCGAGTGCTGCTTTAAAATTGAACATGAATGTTTGGGATTATCAAACTATTTAGTTTTTTCTGACATGGGTAACATGTTAAATGCAAATACCCTTATAGCTATAAGTATTCCTAGCAGCGACATAAATTTATTGATTTGGAATCAGGTGGAGATTTCGTGTTGACGATGAGGAAAAAGTTGTTATGATATGTTCTATCTATATTTTTAATTTCTAATAGGATGGGAAATTTCAATGCTCCCAATGACTTGAAAATCGGTTCAGTGTGTGCCTAAAAGTTTCAGTCATGCAGCATGATCATATGAGCGATTTATCGTAAATTACCGTATTATATTATGTTACACTATTTTGAAATGTGGACACTTTGAGGGCAAAGAAATCGTTCACTACTATTTTTATGGTACTCAAAATCATTCTAAACTATGTTCCACATCCTCCACTGCGTCTTCGCGTAACTCACAAAACTCCGAGTCAGCCAGTCCTCTCATTTTCAAGCAACGATTAATTAGTCCATGACCAGTTCTAAGTCTTACTAACTGCACCATATCACGACGGGGCAGCTGAAGTTCGAGGAATTCAGGTTTTCTCAATACCATATTCATGATTTGGTAATGGCACGCTCCTTATTCTAATGTTTCTGGTCGTACCAAAATTGCCATTCTCCGTACATAAGCATTTTAACGGTAAACATAGCATCTGGTAAAGGTATTGGAAATGTTTACAAGTTGCCGGTGTCCGCAGTTGAACGCTTTCTTGAAGCTTCATCCGCTCGATCGTTCCCTTCCACTTCAACGCAGGAGGGTATCCACTGGATCAATATATATTGTTGAGAGATCGCCCTAGTTGCTGCGTTATTTCATAGACTAAGGAATTGGAATAGTTCCCATTATAAATGTTTTTAAGCATGTTACAAGCGGCTTTGGAATCGGAGAAAATCACTGTATTATTGCCATGAGTTAGCGCATCTGCTTTTTCTACTGCCAGCTTTATAGAGATAAGTTCAGCACTTGTTATTTTAAACGTGGATGGGAGCCTTGTATGAGTATGATTGACGTATCTGGGGATCGAATATTCCTGCTCCAACTCCTTGGACTATCTTTGACGCATCCGTGAACATCTCAAAGTGGTTTGAGTACTGTTCGTTGATCATTGAAAGAGTACATGTCCTCAGCTCTCTTCGCGACAATTCACCTTACTCTGAGTGATCCCTGGAACTTTTAAACGAATGCTGAGAGTCATCATTTGAACGGGGATGTCAAGAGTGTACGGTAAGGAATATGTTGAAACTTGAATCTCTCCATCTATGGTCATTAAGTTTTTACTTTCAATGGGTTGCGTTGTGCTAGCCTCCCCCTGGATTAAAATACTTCTTAGGTTGGAAGGTGTGTCATGGGGTTTATATTGAGGATGAGATTTGTCCGTCTTCACTCTGAGTAGATGTCGGATGTGCAATTGTGGCTCCCCCGCTTCCGTTACTAGAGCGTTGATAAGAGTAGTTTGGAATGTCCGTATAGAAATTCGAATTGCCGAGTTGAAGGCCACATTGTATTTATTAATGGACTTGGTACCTGAGCATTCTAAAATCGTGGCCACGTAGTCGAACATTGGTCGTACGATATCTCTTTTTTATTGATTTTTTAGCAAATATAAATGGAAATTAGTTACATTTTTCGGCATAATATTGTGCATACATTTTTTAATGTTCTAGCTTATTGTTAATTAACTTTTTTCGACTACGATTCTGATGAAAAATATGAATTTACCCCTTTTTGCCGTTTTTATCCATTTATTGTGGTTTTGGAACCCATTTTATGAAATTTGATCAATTTAATGTGCTCAAAAAGTGCTGCCGATGGAGGGGCAAATGGGGGGTGGAGGTGGAAGGTTTATTCTGAGAAATCATGATTTTTTTCTCTTATAATTTCACGGTGATTTTTTCTTGCACAGTAAGTCACGGACACCCTGTATATTGCACAGTGGTCTGAGTGAGTGATTCCTGACAATAACTTTCATTAAGATTGAGTTAAAAAAAAAAGAAAAAAAAAAGTTCTTTTGCAAAAATTGAAGCGTTTCTAAAAAATATATGAGTTTGCAGGACAGCACATAAAACGCAATGCATTTCAAAAATGCCCTATTAATTACTAAGAATGGCAATGAACTAATAAAAATCTTTTAAAAATCCTAAAATTGGTATGAAAAGGATAATATTGTTCAGAAAAGCGTTTAAGTCATCAATTTAATTGCGAAAAATGCACACAAAATGCTCGCATTTTAAAATAATTTGGCAGAATAAATGTCGAAAAAATTTCGAGAATTCTCTCATATTGTCATGCTGCATGAATGGAACTTTGAATCTGTACCGATTAATACTATAAAGCAGGAGGAGATGTTAAATTTTTGTTTATCACTTCGTTTATCACGTTGTTTAGATTTACCTTAGTGTTTTATTTGCCGTCGTTTAGGTTTATTATTATCCAGTTTCTTCGCAGATGGTTTATAGTTTTTCAGGAATTAGGTAATTAGATGCAATGGACCGCGGTCTGAATAGCTCCTTGTTTTCGGTGGTCGTTTAGTTGTCGGAGTTTCTTCGGAAAAATAGGATATTATTAAAGTCGGCAGCTCAACGCTATAGAGCACACAAAGCCGACTGGAGCGTAACCGTGAGTATTATCGACGTTTTGTGCCCGAAAGCTACTTATAATAGGTGTCGTTGGTTAACGAGCTGTAGTTAAAAACGCTGGCAATTATTAAAAAAAGGTTTATTATTTCTGCATTAGAGAGCTCTTTTTCGCAGATAGATCTACAATTATTATGTGCCATGCGCACATCGATGGCAGCGCTCACAAGCGACAGCTGCGCGAAATACTGGGGTATCCATTTGCTGTATGGTGTATGTGATTCTTAGTTTAGGTAGTACCGAAATGATCTCTCATAGTCTTCAGAAATTCTATTCATCTAAGCTGGGATGAAAGTTATTTTAGTATAAAACAGCTGTATTTGGAACGGGATACTTTATCAACAATGAAACGGATGAATTTGATGTAGGATGCTTAAGGATTACGTCCGAAAAGTTGGAATCCGCAATCAAGCGGTGCTTCTCTTTCAAAAACATTAAATATTAATCAGGATATGACTTGTGTACCTATTTGACATGACTTTTTTGTCAAATAAAAAACATTAGTAAGATTCTCGTAATAATTTTATTTCTAAAACTGCAAGCAGATTTTCGCGGTTTCGCACCTTATTTTTCGCGCTTTTGTACAATCCATGTTCCCCAGAAATTAGCGCTTTCGTACACCTTCCTTCAGCAGATTAGCGCTAGTGCCATCCAGCCTGATGTAGGTACCTACTCTTAAGACGTAAACAGTCCCCCAATCGAATCTCAACTTCCTGGGATGAATAGGAGAGATTTAGGTCAGTCAGCTGATCATGAAACAGCCCATCATTTCAATAGCTTCTTAATGACCGAGAGAGTCTCCCTATCAAATATCAATTGCCTAGGGTGAACAGGAGATAATTTTGCTCACTCAGTTGATTAGGAAAGAGCCCATCTTTTCAATATTCCCTTAATGACCCAGAGTGTCTCTATATCCAATCTCAACTTCCTAGGTTGAACTGTAGAGAATTTAGCACACTCAGCTGTTCTGAAAAGAGACCATCATTTCAATCGTCTCTTAATGATCCAGAGGTCTCCCTAGTGAATCTTGAATCTCAAATTCCTAGGGTGAACAGGAGAGAATTGAGCTCACTCAGCTGATCAGGATTGATGAACAAGAAGGAATTGAGCTCACACAGCAGATCAGGAAAGAACCCATCATTTCGATAGTCTCTCAATGACTCAGAGTCTCCCTATTAACACTCAATTTCCTAGGGTGAACAGGGTAGACTTGAGCTCACTCAGCTGATCAGGATAGAGCCCATCATTTCAATAGCCTCTCAATGACTCAGAAGTCTCTCTATTAACTCTCAAATTCCTAGAGTGAATAGGAGAAAATTTAGCTCACTCAGCTGATCAGGAAAGATCCCATCAATTCAATAGTCTCTTAATGACCCAGATAGTGTCCCTATCAAATTTCATCTTCCTAGGGCGAACAAGCGTAAATATAGCTCACTCAACTGATCAGGAAAGATCCCATCAATTCAACAGTCTCTTAATCGCCCAGAGAGTGTCCCTATCAAATCTCAACTTCCTAGAGTGAACAGTAGAGAATTGAGCTCACTCAGCTGATCAGCCCATCATTTCAATAGCCTCTCAATGACTCAGAAGTCTCTCTATTAACTCTCAACTTCCTAGGGTGAACAAGGGAAAATATAGCTCACTCAACAGATCAGGAAAAATTCAATCAATTCAACAGTATCTTAATGCCCCAGAGAGTGTCCCTATCAAATCTCAACTTCGTAGATTGAACAGTAGAGAATTCAGCACATTCAGCTGATTAGGAAAGAGCATATCATTTCAATCGTCTCGTTCATTAACTATAAAATAGAACAGTCAAATATGTAGGTAACAAATATATTCTGAAAAATTTACTTAAATTTCATTAAAATTTGCTAGAAAATTGATACAAACTGCTAAAAAAGCCATGTAAAAATTCAGAACCTCTTTTTGATTCGCAGATTATTATTTAGAATACGTTTTTTTGCCATAAAATAATAGTTATTAATATTATTAAAAAAATCCTCAAAACCAAACCAATTTTTCAAAATGAACTCTTTTAAGGATCCTGGATTGTAATGAAATTAAATGCTTGCATACGAGTCTGCAACACATTGGGACATTTTCATGTGTGTTTCTTTATTGTATTTATTACTAGGCAGATCCTACCGAAAGTACTAGATTTTTTTTTTTAAATTGTATTAAAACTTTCAAAATGTTAGAAATTTTGAAGGATTTAGACTCATCATTGAAAGTTGATGAAACGAAACGCTTGCATACGAGTCTGCAACACATTGGGACATTTTATGTCTTTAGTTGAAGACAAGTATGTGTTGCAGACTCGAGTGCAAGCTCTAAGAGCCACTCAGCTGATCCGGACCCTGGGCATCGTCACGTTAATGTGCTAAAGAGACTACATACGAAATTACAGCTTCCTAGAGTGTAAAGCATAGAAATTACCTATTAAAATGGTTTTACCACCGGTACACAAATCAAACCGTTCTCGCAATATTTGGATCACCTGCTCTGAATCAAATCATCGAAACACCAGCTCAATGAAAGCATCAGAGATTAACAAGCGGTGGCAATCATGTTCACAATATCAATTATTGAGAATGATCACCTGAGTGTACACAATTATTCAAATAACCTTGCTCATAACTCAGCTTGTTGGCCACGCACTTCACATTAGTTAACATAATATGGTTGGATAAATCGAGAGCTTTCGAACGAATGGTCAACGAATTTTGTGGGATGAAAAACGACGAAGTACCATTTACCTAGTAACGACTCGGTTGTAAGCGGAAATCATCAAAATATTTTCGTGAGCAATTTTCCGTGACGTTTTTTTAGTTTATGTCATTAAGAAAACAGTTGATTGTTCTCTACGCAACACAGTGAGTCTATTTTATTTATTGGTATCGCGTGAGCAAGTTTTCGTGACGATTTTTCAGTTTATGTGCCAAAGCAAAGACATTAAAATGTCAAAAGGAAATTATTTCCTTGCGATTAAAATGCTCAAATTTCAAAACAATTTAATTGTATACAATCCGATAATTTACAATTCGCTCATAAGATTATGCTGCATCACTCGAACTATTATAAAGTTTGTTTTACTCCCTGAAGAAGCTCCAATTTTTTTTTTAAATTTATTTATTTATTTATTTTAATCATACAAATTCATTTTATAGATATGGTACAAATTGAACAACTTAAGCTACTCACTTCGATTTCTTTCCCAACGATAGGCTTGGCCCGTGTTGTTGGGGAAGGTCTTGGTGATTCGCTCATGTCTTACAATCTATCTATTCTATGATACAAACGGTACTTAAAAATATAATGTTATGTATATAATGTTCTTATAATAATTTTCTAAAATAATCACTGTACATAAATACTGCTTAAAACAGTTTCACATCCCGCTTCCCCCTTTTCTACAAGCCAGGTTAAAATATGTTTTTTGTAGTTTTGTCTTGTGAAACTTTGAGCATTTTTCATATGGCCCTCTAGCGCTCTGTGGATAATGTAAATAATGAATTTCGGATTGTGAGTTGACAACGTTAGTCTTGGTCTGGGTGCAATTACATTTCCTGCGGCTACGTACCTTGTTGTATACATTGGGTTACGTTGTGAACCTATTATTTGTGGATCCTTATGGAATTGCAGAAGTAAATTTTTAATATATAATTGCCTTATAGTAAATAGCTTAGCGATATTAAATACATTGTTTGATGGAGTCCTAATCGGTAAAGACAGCATAATTTTTACAATGATTTTTTGGCGTACATGTAATTTATTAATATGGGTTGAGAATGTCCCACCCCAAGCAATTATGCCATATTGAAGTACAGATTGTAGCATACTGTAATAAATTAGTTTTATCGTATTTCTAGGGAGTGTGTGTCGAATATTATAGAATATATACATGTATTTATTAATTTTATTGTGAGTATAGTCAATATGAGGTTTCCAGTTTAGCTCTTCGTCCAAGACTAACCCAAGATACTTATGCTCAGCTACACGTTCTATTTTCCCACAGGAACAGTTATTATTTGATCTACATGTATGTAGTATGATGCTTAAATTTTTATCGTAAACATATGATTTCATTCCTCCATAAATAATTAATTTTGACTTTTTAGTGTTCAATGTAAGATAGTTTTCACAGAACCATCGTCCAATCACATTGATTGCTAGGTTTGCCTTGCTATATACATTCTCCCACGTGTCACCTTCAACTAACACGGCAGTGTCATCCGCAAATAAATACATTTTGGTATTGGGTAGTTCTAGAGATGCCACTTCGTTTATATACACCAAAAACAATAGTGGACCCAATGTACTTCCTTGAACTACACCAAAATCATTATTGCTTTCTTCACTAGAGCATTCGCCGATTGCCACTCGTTGGGTTCGGTTTCTCAAGTAGCTCTTAAACCATTCTAAGCTGGGGCCTATGATTCCTAATTTAACTAACTTGTACATAAGTTGTTCTATATCGATTGCATCGAATGCTTTAGCGATATCGAGTAGTATGAGAGCACCTTTCTTGTTCTTGTCCCTAATGTCGTAAAGGTCCGTGGTTAGTGCAAATACCGCATCATTTACCCCTTTATTTTTGCGGAAACCAAATTGGTTCATGTTTATTGAATTGTTTTCTTCAAGATATGAGTACAGCAGATTTTTCACGAATTTCTCCAGTATTTTGGACAGCGTGCTTAACATAGAGATTGGTCTATAATTTCCGAGTTCACCCACCGTCCCGCCTTTGAAAATTGGGATGACCTTTGCAGCTTTGAATGCTTCAGGGAATGTTGCTGTTGTGAGACTAAGATTGTATATGTGAAGAAGAGGTTTTTTCAGACTCGTTATATGGTTTTTTATAAGATGTACCTGGATGCCGTCTATACCTGGTGACGAGGATCCCTTCATAGTTTGTAGTAGTTTGTCGAGATCTGTCTCCGTCATCATTCTAAGAGAAAAGATTGTGTCCGCCACCTCATTTGAAGGCGGAGGATCTGGGGGCTTCTGAATATTTGAGAATTTCGCAGCGAGCTTTTCTCCTACTTGGGAAAAATATGAGTTTAGTGAATCGCAAGCTTTTTTACGCGCTACATTTTCCGGGACGTGATCATTTTTCATTATTTCTTTGATCAGTGGACATTCTGATTTATTTCTTCCGTTTGTTCCTCGTATTGCAGATTTGATAGTGTCCCAAGTTTTTTAAAATTCCTTGGGAGACAAGTTGGAGTGATAGGTAAGTTTAATAAATTCAAAATCGAGGTTATTCATCATTAAGGCATACTTAATGCACACTTAAAGTCGGTTAGTAAATAAATTTTCCGACGTTAGGCTCGAATGACCAAATTTGTAATTTTACTGCAATTATTTGTCATGCTTTTGCGTTTGCCAGCCATCAACTCGCTCCACAACAGTTGACTCATCTGGTCTGTTTTCTGTTGTTCGTTTGCTTGGTTTCTTTGTACGGACTAAGTCACTCGCGACGAAGTTGGTGAAACCCATTTCAAAATGGAAGTTAGTGAAAAAACGTCGTCTATTTTCACGAAAAACAGAAAGTTACAATGTGACGGTTAGGCCATCATCAGTAACAAACAATAACAGAACAGACATTAGAAAGGACACAGCTTTTATAGTCACAGGTGAAGGGAGAATGAATTCCATTGGTCGAGAGAAAAGAAAGGGGCAGGAAGGTACAACTAATTGAGGGCAAGCAAGGTGAAGGGGGATTATAGCTAATCAGATGAAGTGAAAGGAGGGAAAAAATAACTCAATATGGTTTCATCAGTGTTAAGGGATTATTTCAAGCTTTATAAAAATGGACTTATCAGGGGTGAAATATATTGAGGTACCTATATCCTCATTAAAACATTTACCAGATTTGTCACTTTTGATAATTTCGAATTTCTCGAGTACATTCAACGTACCTCCCTTTGGACAAAAATTAAGAAATTGTACAAACTGTCTATCTGTCAAATCCTTGGATTCCTTAAGATGTTTCGCAAATGTAGAGTCACCCTTATTCTCCCTGAAATCCTCCTGATGCTCGTCTATTCTCTCCCTGAATAGACTGCAATTCACTACCAGTTTGACTGCAATACTCGTAGCCACAAGAGCATTTTAATTTATAAACCCCACTTTTATCCTGAACATTGATTTTGCCCTTAACGGATCCTAGTAATGCTCTAAGACTATTTCTAGTTTTAAAACCCACTTTGTAACCTCTCAATGATAGACTTTTACCGATTTTATAAGTAATTTTCCCATAATACGGTATACTTATCTATTACTTGTCTTCTAAATTTACATCTTGGCTAGCCAGATTGGGCACTTTATCTCTATTCTTTTTCCTAAAAACCTTATCCCGTATGGTATCAACGAGATCTTCACCTGTGACTATGTAATATATTTGATCTCCTACAATCAGAATGTTTCACATGAACAGTTGTCGTTCACGATGGTTATATTTCTTAGTTTATTAACTCGTAAAATTCTCATTCTTGTACTACTCAGTTTTGTCTAATAAAGCCTTATGCTTACAGAGGTTTAAACGCTATTACAGGCTATAAAAGCTGTGTTCTCTCTAATGAGTG
Source organism: Adelphocoris suturalis (assembly GCA_030762985.1). Taxonomy (NCBI): domain Eukaryota; kingdom Metazoa; phylum Arthropoda; class Insecta; order Hemiptera; family Miridae; genus Adelphocoris; species Adelphocoris suturalis. The sequence continues at coordinate 8,008,428 of CM061043.1, forward strand.
TTCAGTTATTGTTTGTTACCGATGATTGCCTAATCGTCGAAATCGATTTAACATTGTAACTCTTTATTTTTGCTTTACTTCCTTTTTGGTTTCTTTGTGTTGGTGGTTTCTCGCGTGAGTTCTGTCTATTTGTGAGGTTCATTACACGAGTCGGGCTTCATTCCCAAAATTACTTTTTACCTGCGTGTGTGCGCTGTCCAAAAATCGAACATCAGCCGGGGATGTGCCAGTAACATCGACACCACTCTCGATCAACCCTGAAGGGCAATAGTTAAGTGTTGAAATATTAAAAATTCGATATCTCAATAACTTTTGAAATGAAAGGGTATTTTTGTTGATTTGTGAACAAAGAGGTTCAATGAATCGAATGAAACCATCCGAGTTGCTTTGCGTTCATATATTCGTTTCTCATAATAAAGGGAATATTTTGAATCATGACCTATGTATGTCTGATGATAAATTTAATATCTAGGCTTCGTGGCAGAGGGGCATCGCGCTTTGATAGTGTGACGTGGGGTGGCTATCTTGCTTGGGTTCGTACCCGACTGGCGACATTATATTTTTTCATTTGTCCTACTCACTTTCATGGTTTTAGCATGGAACATGCTTTAGCCTTGGACTAAATATCGAATAACGTTACGCGGATGTGTCACGAAATTCGTCACGTCACGAGCGTCACGTAACGGTGGGGTTTTCAATTGATTTTCACGTACAACCAATGCGTTACTAGGGAAGTGTAACTCCCTTAGTTTTCTTAGCAAGCAAATCGTTCGCCACTTTTGGTTTATTATTTCCAATAATAAGCCTATGTGATCGTGTAGCAAAAAATTTTTATAACCCCCCCTCAAACTTTGTCTCTTTACGTTTCAAGGTGCGTAGAATCCAAATTTGAAATGTCCGTCCGCCGTCCCCCGTCCGCCGTCCGCCGTCCGCCGTTCGCCGTTCGCCGTCCGCCGTTCGCCGTCCGGGCCATAAAAGGCCTAAGAATTGACTTAAAAAACCCGTTCTTTCGCACATAGACTCCATTTGGGGTCTAGTTGGTCCTAACGTTTAACCATCCCGATCGCTTTACTCGCATTGATGCTATGGGCCAAAAACGGGCAAAAAAGTGTCTTTTTCGACGCGCGCACGCCTGGCACGCTTGGCAGGGGGTCACGGTGGGTGGTGAGGGGGGGGGGGTGAGCGGGGGGTGGGGGTGGAGTGAGAGGAGGCGCCGGCGCCGCGGCACCTTGTGGTGGGTACGGCGCCGGCGTTCCTTCGAGGCATGAACATGTTTTTTTTTCAAGGTCACATTTGTGTGTTAATATCAAAGCTTTTCCTACGCATATTTAATAACATATCCTCTCGACTTTTCGTACGTACTTAGATAATGATATTATTAAGGCAATAACTATTTGAATAGATAGGAGCTCAAATCGAGAAATATAAACATGCGTATATAATTATAGAAGTATAGGTTGTGGCAACTCGAAGTAGGACACGCCGAGGAGTCTGGACGGGCCTTATGACGTACGCTAGCCAACTAAAACTACGATCATACTCAATTGAAAAAATAATAAACCTTTGTGAAATAATTTGCAGCGTTTTGGAATGCTCTCGTTTTATCACATCTCATGATCCCTAAGGCTCTTCAGTGTCAAGGAAAGCGACTTGTTACGCTAAGTTATAAACTAATATTGCTAAGTAACCATAAACAACTAATAATGTGTGAAATTAGTCATTATTAAACGATTTGACTGTAAAACCGTAGGTCTACCTGTAGTGGATTTATGTATGTTTTACTGGGAGTTGGTATTCCCAGTGGAATATCTCTAGCCACGTTGGACATGTGGTTGTACGGGCTTGACCCTTGAAAAGGGTCTTGTGAGAGGTACGAAAAAGTACCGTTGTTATCTTGTATATCCTTGCGTTCGGAAGGATAGGGTGAGTGTGAGCCACGGGTTAATGTCTCTTCGAATAGGTCTGTGCGACGCTGTTCTTTTGGAGTTTCCCTGATTTGAGAATGGGAAGTCCCGGACCTTATGTGAAGGTTTTCCCGTCCATTAATAACGGAGGTCTGAAGATATTGAAAAGTACCTTTTGGCTCATGATGGAGATAGGCTGATGAGTCCTGAAAAGGACCGCTATCTTGCGTGCACCCAGTCGCCAAGGACGGGTCCTTGACGATTGACGACCCAGTCGCCAATGTACAGTACGTCCGTTGGACGTGCAGTGAGCGTTTGGCTTGGTACTTTCCTTTTGACGTGTTTATTAACTCGGCGGTTATATAATTTGTATATTTTTTTCCGCGAGTTGTTTGTTTTTGTCATAAGGTATTCCGACGTCTTAATAACCCTGTTTTAGGTGTGAACTCATTATTGGTGGCCCTAAAAAGGGCCGATGATACGTGGTGAGTTCACCACACTACCGTCGTTTTTTCTTTTGATTAACACGTACAACCAAGCCGTTGCCGGGGAAATGAAACTTCTTTAGTTAGTAGGGATATGTCGTAGTTTTATTTTTAATTAAGTTATTAATGGATATAGTAAACAATGCCACTTGTTTTGTTGTCTCTTGGTTGAGAAGTTAATCTTGGTTATAGTAATTGTAGACGCGCACTATAACAGAAACTTACTACCTAGATACTCTGTTTAATTTTGTTTATTAAAACATTTATGTCGTAGTTTTAAATTAATTTACATCAATGAATTAGCGGGAAGAAAGCATATTCCGTGTTTTTTAATGTTGTATTCATTCATTGTTTTCAGTTTATTAATTCATTTTCTTCTACTTGAAAGAAACTGAACGAGGAATGTTAAACAAATAAAGAATTGCATTAGAGGAAAATGGTTTTACAAAAGAATATTAATATTTCAGTATTTTAGATCGAGAAAACTTTTTCGAGAGACTAAATACAAAACAATGAACATCAAATGGTTCAATGAAGTTGAAATTAGCGTCTTGTGAGGGCCAACTAGATGAATTGTTGGAGGTAATTTTGAACTTCCAAAACTCCCTCTTCAAATTTACTTCAACTTCCTGTGCTTAATAACTAAACAAGCCAACAACTGGCAATTCCAAGCTTTTTACGACAGTTTATAAATTTCTGTTTTGACAATGACTTGTTGGAAATATTTGCAACTTGTTCTGGTGTTTCAACATTATTAGAATTTATTGCGTGTGCAGAAGTGGTGGATGTTGATTTGTTTGAACTTTTTGTGATACTAATAATCTCTAATGGGTTTGACTGCTTTCTTCTTTGCGTCACTTTGGTAGTGCTGATTGGAACCACGAATTACTGGCTTATCATTAAACCGGCTTAACGAGATTCCACCAGCAAGCTTTTTCCTTCATACCAATTGATATTCCGGTGGTGTTTTACTTCCTGGAAGTTAGGTTGACTCCAGTGTCCCATCCTTGCTAAGAGTTTCATACTCTTCCTCCATCGATTGATTCCAGTTATCTGCCTCCCCGCAGTTGGCTGCTTGTTCAAAAGTCATTGGTTCATCAGTATTGACTCGCTGTGCAAACATCATACCTGGGCATCAAGATAGTTGATATACACATTCAAAATATCTCGAAGATGGTTCTTGTTTTAATGCTGTTTTTGGTCCAGATTTTGATTCTGTTCTAGTTCTAGCTTTCGTTCGCTCCTCTGTTGCTCTGGTTCATTCCTTAATTTCATTCCTGGACAGGCTCTATTCGAACAACTGCAAACTCACCAGTTTCTTTCGAGTTCTCTGGCACACTTTCCTCTGCCTCTATATAACTCTGTTTTACCTTATACTACTGACGACTGACTCTATTGGATCCTGATTGTCCAGTGGTGTTTGATTTTCTGGAAGTTAGGTTGTGTGATGATAAATATCCAGTCCATATTATTACATCACGTGTGTTTGAAATCATATGATTCCCCAAAATAAGCTCCCATGTCCCATCCTTGCTAAGAGCTTCATACTCTTCCTTCACTGATTGATTCCAGTTCTCTGCCTCACCGCAGCTGACTGCTTGTTCAAAAGTGATTGGTTCATCAGTTTTGACTTCCTGTTATTTACGTGGGTATTTTGCTTGTGGATTTATATTTTGCTTACCTTCCTCGTAGATTGTACTTGCTTTCTTGCTTATATTTGTCCAGATTGCGATCCTATTCTTGCTCGAGCTGTTCGATCGTCTGTTGTTCCGGTTCATTCCTTAGTTCGAACAACTGCTAATTCACAAGGTTATTTCTAGTTCTCAGGGACACTTTCGGATTTTCCAGGCTTATCCAGAAATACTACACCTTTACTTATTTCTAGTTTGTTTTTACTTCTGAACCGAATTCGGTATCCAATGTTTTCGCAGTATCCAACAAAATTTCCATTTGCACTTCTAGCAATCCATTAGCGAATTTTCGTAAAAAGTGAAGCTATTGCAATGGCTCAAAAATTTTTAAAATAAAACTTTTTGGAGAATTTTTTCATTGAAATCCGTTTTGAGGGATTCTGAAACAATTCCTGAAGTGTGTACTTTTCAAATATATATAAATGTATATATATATATATATATATATATATATATATATACCTATATATATTTTCCTGAATTATAGGTATATATGTATGGTCATTCCAGACGATAACTCTCCTTAGGATTGAGATAAAAATTCCGTTCTTGCGCCAAAAAATCAAGCTTTCCCAACAAAAGAACGTGTTCGTTGGCCAGCAATTTTTGAGCACATTAAATTGGTCAAATTTCAAAAATTGTACCAAAAAAATCACTAAAAATGGCAAAGAACGGCTAACAATCGTTAAATTGATATTTTTTCAAGAGAATATTGCTCAAATAAAGTTTATCAACCATAAAATAGGACATTCACAAATTTATGTACAGAATTATGCTGAAAAAAGTACTTATATTTCATTGAAATTTGCTAAAAAATCAATAAAAATTGTAAGAAAGCTAACAAATTCAAAATCTCTTTTTGAATAGCATATTGTTATTTAGAATTCGTTTCTGGCCATTAAATTAATAATTAACAATTTCTTTGGACTCAAATTTCAAAGCAATTTAACTTTATACAATATGATAATTTACGAAAATTCGCTAATATGTTCATGCTGCATGACTGACACTTTTTTTTTTTCATTGTTTTGGATCATGTATGCTTCGGTTCTGAAACGCTGAAATGTGAAACAGTTTTTCTCCCCTCGCCATAGCTGAAGTGGTGACTTATCTTCTATTTCCCTCTTCCCTGTTCTATTCCTTGTATAAACTGAGTAATTAATTGTTTCGGTCCAAAGTCTCAAATTTATCCATTTATCTGTTATATAATATATTGGCAAATCGTTTATGTTCGCCTTTTATGTGGGGTATACTAACTGTTCCTAGATGCCTAATTCCAAGGTTTTCAAGTTAATCTCTTACTTGTTTGTTGACAAACTCCAGTCCGTTATCTGTTCTGACGGTGTCCACTTCCCGATTGAACTGAATCTCGAATCTTGTTAAAAAAAAAAAACTGTCAATCCTCTTTTGAACTTCTATCTAAAATAAACCACACGATAGTGGCTATGATCATCTTTTAGTTAAAGAAAATATCTAGCTTCTCCAATTGACGTATTTTCCATAGGACCGCATAAATCACAGTGAATTAACTGACCAACTCTTTCGGTCTTACTAAGACTATCTGGAAAATGATCTCCGTGATGTTTCTCCATTATACAGTCTTATTTTATTTTATTTTTTTTATTTTTTTTTATTGGCCCCAACACAACGATATACAGCCGTAATAGTATTTGCAATCATATACAGGGGTTAAGGACAAAGTTATAATGACACAATGTAGTAACATACCGGTGATGTAAAGTAAACAATAGTTTGTGTTGGTTAAAATAAAATGTTCAATTTTTCTATGAAATCATATAAAATTGAGTATGCTTCGATACTTTCTGTAGCCAGGATAGTATCCAGGTTGAAAGGGCTGAGAATGTGGGGATGGAGTTGTTGGAGCATAGCTGTTCTGTCATCATTGAGTGCTCACTCAAGTGGGCACTTGAGTGGGCACTCAAGTATTAAGTGTTGGGGTGTTTCGTCAAATTCGGTGCAAAATCGGCTGGGGGGTGATTCTGTGTTCCCGATCGTGATTTGGAGGAGGTCAGTGTTGCAATGCCCGAAGTCTGCTTAATGTTTTGTAGAATTTCTTCGGCTTGATATCAGTCACTTTGTCAAACCAGTTTGCTTACTTGGGGGGAGGAAAGAGATCCTTATACCGGTTTCCCGAGTGGTAGGAATGGTGGTACTCTTTCCAGCTTTTGATAATTGTGGCTTTGGCTATATGGCTAATCGTTTGAGGTCAGAAGCTGGGTAGGAGTGGGAGGGATATAGCTCAGGTTGATAAGCGGCACCCTTCGCTGCAGTGACAGCTGTTGCATTTCCTCTGAAATCAGAGTGGCTTTTTACATTAATAAATATGATCTTCCTTCCTTACTTCTGGCTCGATGTATTTCCCAGACTATGGATGCTTCCACACACAATTGAAATTTTTCTTGTTTTAACGGCTATTTGATTTTGCTTTAGTAACTTTCTAACATGTTATATTGTAAATTCTGATGTACGAATCTCCCATGTCATAACTGAAATGAATAAGCTTTAGGTTTTACTTTTTCAATAATCCTAAACTGCATTTTCATCATGCAGTCCCCAGTCATGCATTTTTCCCATTCTCACAGTTTTACTAGTTATTTATAATTATTTCACATGAATGATCTGTTAGCGCTACTTTTAGACTGTTTGACGAATTGGTCGAAAATAAATTCTGCGTGAAATTAGGAACATACGAAACAGACCCTGGAATGTGTTCCTCCCTTCCGGCATAGTGACGGGCAGCTTTATGCTAACGGTTAGCGATTAGATCGCTGTACGAATAGAAACATCCTTTACAAGGGAAGCCAAAATACAGCTCCGAATATGCATGTAACCTTCCATGACGGTAACCTATAATAACTTTTTTGGTTCCCATTTCGAGGTGGCATGACATACACATTTTAATATTCGTGATTTAAAAAAAAAAAAAAAAATGGTTGGGTTTGCAGGATTCATCTCACTTAAATTATGGTGATACCTTATCATTGGATTCTAAAGCTTCACAATCTACCACCAGTCCGATTTCGTTCAAATATGGAGGGTATTAGGGTACAAGTTATAGGAAGGCATCCCACTAATGTCTTTGAAAATAGGTAACCATTGCACGAGCACAAACCTGAAATTGGTTGTTATAGACGAAGCTCCGATACTAATAGATTGGTTTTGGTGAAATGGGTAGGGATTGTGCCTTTTACAGAGATTATAGACGTTATAGAGAATGATTTTGGCCCCTTTTCGCGTATTAGCATGATTACACATCTCCAATTTCGGTTCAATAATGAAACGCATTTGGCCAAGGGTAAAATATCGTACTTATGTAAAAGGTAGAGTCAAGTACATGTACCTTTATAATATACATCTTGATCGTTGATCATGTTGAAATTCCCAAATGAGATTCTCCTAATATAACCCTTGGCAAATTTTAATGTTGCCTTAAAATGTACCCATCCTAGATATCATATGAATTTATTAAAAAATAACGAAATTCGGTAGGTATATTTTAAAATCAACTGGCAAAACAACAATTTTTCACACGAACTAAATCACTCGCAAGGAAATAGTGGAAACCCATTTCCAAACGGAAGTTAGTGGAAAAACGTTGACTATTTCCACGAAAAATGAAGAGTTAAAATGTTGAATCGATTTCGACGGTTAGGCCTTCATCAGTAACAAACAACGACTAAACACACATTAGAAAGGACATAGCTTATATAGTCACAGGAGAAGGGAGATTGAATCCCAATGGTCGAGAGAAAGGAAAAGGGGGCTGGAGGTACGACAATGGATAAGTATACCTTATTATGGGAAAATTTCTGATAAAATCGGCAAAATTCTATCATCGAGGGGTTACAAAGTGGGTTTTAAAACTAGAAATAGTCTTAGAGCATTACTAGGTTCCGTTAAAGACAAAATTAATGTTCAGGATAAAAATGGGGTTTATAAATTAAAATGTTCGCGATCAAACTGGTAGGAAATTCAGGGAAAGAATAGAAGAGCATCAGGAGGATTTCAGGGAAAATAAGGGTAGGTCTACATTTGCAAATCATCTTCAGGAATCCAATCATAATTACAATTTTGATTTGACAGATAGGCAGTTTGTAGAATTTTTTCATTTTTGTCCAAAGGGAAGTATGTTGAATGTACTTGAAAAATTCGAAATTATCAAAAGTGACAGATCTGGTAAATGTTTAAATGAGGATATCCCTCAATATATTTCACCACTGATAAGTCCATTTCTATAAAGCTTGGAATTATCCCTTCAAACTGTTGAAACCAGTAATTCTTCCCCTCCTTTCACTTCATTAGCTATAATCCCCCTTCACTTAGCTTGCACTTAATTGGTTGTACCTCCAGCCCTCTTTCCTTTCTCTCGACCAATGGGATTCAATCTCCCTTCACCTGTGACTATATAAGCTGTGTTCTTTCTAATGTGTATTCAGTTATTGTTTGTTACTGATGATGGCCTAACCGTCAAAATCGATTTAACATTGTAACTCTTTATTTTTCGTGGAAATAGACAACGTTTTTTCACTAACTTCCGTTTTGAACATTTTTTCAATAAAACTTCATAAGAAAAACCAATTTAATTACAAGAAAAATTAATCTTCGATTGATTTTTCAGGCTTGGGGTTTCCTGGTGGTTTGAGCTTGGATTGTAAATCGGTGAATATGGAAGTATTCATAGATCTGATGTCATCATCATTTATCGCATATTACTGATAAAAATAAAGTTCAAATAAACAGCGACGGGCTTGCGCTCACTTATTTCTTGGTTGTATTTTTATAAGATTAAATTTGCTAAAAATCCTTTCACGTTGTGCATTTGAGTAAGGGAGGGCAAATAAGTTCAATAAAAATTATGGCAAATAGTAGGTATATAGATAGTACCTTCCCTGAACAAAAGGGTTGTGATTCTCCTTCTTCAAAACATGTTGTAACTTTTAGCTATGAACTCATACTAAAATGCTGTATAGATTTATAATAGGTAATACATTTATTTGGAGTGTAAATTTTACCGTATTTTTGCGTACGGTAGTGAGATTACTACCGTTCACCGTACGTGCATCAAAATTACCGTATGTTTACGGTAATTACCGTACTGATGGCAACCCTGCTGCTCTCTGGGACATCAAGAGACGAATTATTAATGTTGGGCTGATTCCAGATCAGCTGAGTGAGGTAATTTCTACGCCCAAATTTGGTTATGGTACTTAATAACATGTGGAGAAGTGACTATCAAATAATTAACTAATTTGAAAAATAGAAGTTCCTATCATCATCTGAGTGAGCTCCGGTCAACCTATGAAGCTGCAATTTCGTAGGCATGAAACATGATCCGTTTTTTCATCTGAATCAAAAATTCTCATCTTACCAAGCATTTAGGATTTGATTTATATATATCCGCCCAAAGAATCGAAAGAAACCACTCCGGTCGCTGTACTTCCATCCGTTCTTGAAAAATCATATTTCCTATCTGTCATTCCAGACGATAACTCTCCTTAGGATTGAGATAAATACCCCGTCCTTGCGCCATAAAATCAAGCTTTCCAGATGAATGGCTGAGTTTGTTAGCTAACACTTTTCCAGCTCATTAAATTGATAAAATCTCAAAAATTCGCTGAAAAAACAACACTAAAAACTGTTAAAGAATTTTAAATTTATGTTTTTTTAAGCAGAATATTGCACAAATAAAGTTCATTAACTATAAAGTTGAACATTCAGAAATTGATGTACAAAATATTGCTGGAAAATGTACTTAAATTTCATTAAAATTTGCTAAATAATCGATATATAGCATTTCCAAGTCAAATTCAACCTTTTCCAAGTCAAATTCAACCTTTTCCAAGTCAAATTCAACCTTTTCCAAGTCAAATTCAACCTTTTCCAAAACAAATTCAACCTTTTCCAAAACAAATTCAACCTTTTCCAAAACAAATTCAACCTTTTCCAAAACAAATTCAACCTTTTCACCATTATTAGGGAAATGACGAAAAATACGCACAAGCCCTAAATGTAGTACCAAATGCTTGTCTGTGATTGGGGACTGGGCTGAAAACAATACTCCAAACGCATTTGGTAGCACACAACAACAATCATGTTTTATTAAAAAATAAATCAACAAAAAATATTATTTTAAAAAATCAACATTACTTGGAAAGAAAAACTTGTCTATCTTCCTTACATAATTAATATTTTAAAAGTCTTAAAATTAAAAATCTTACTTGTAGAAAGTCTATCTTCGAATTTTTTTCACTTAAAAAAAAAAAAAAAAAAAAAAAAAAGTACAGGTCGGTACTTTTGTGAAATACGAGTAGGTACTTGTAATAAATTGACAAAAAATGTGACTTCAGTGGACAGACTGTCCAACTGACGCTTGAGGGAGCAGGAGCATCCTGTCCATAAAATAGTTAGTACAATCTGTAGCTGTAATTGATGACACAGCCCGTGAAATCACATCGCACAGATTATGAGTCTGGCGTGGCTCACTCAGGATACCACGAGCAGCGGTTTTTATTGTCGAGAACGCATGTTCCACCGGGTTGAGGGTAGGCGAATACGGTGGAAGTTAGGCACTTTACTGTGAATCCATGTTCATCCATGTTGCGTCTTATTTCCTCAGCTCTTTGGATTCAAGCGTTGTCCATCACCAAATAGGTATCTCGGGGATGTCGTAATTTCGTGCTGAGCTCTGTTAAAAACTCATTGAACCGAATGGGATTGCAGTTGCCAGTAGATATAACTTTGAAGTGAATGACTGCCTGATTATTCATGGCCAGTATTAAAGTGATGTTCCTTCCTCTGACTGTTGGAACTGTGACCACTGCACGTGAGCTTTTCTTCGATCTAGCTTGGGTTCGTCTTAGGTGGAGATCGAAACCAGATTCGTTAATAAATATTAGGTTCCCTCTCTCAGCTGGTGCCCACTCATTGAACCTTAAATCATACTCCCGTCTTCGTTGTTTGTGGGGAATTCATACGATCTTGTTCCTTAGCTGCGATTTTGAGAGTTATCTTCAAATTCCTTAACCCGTTGTCAATCGTTGATTTTGAGAGATTAATATTTCTTGAACCAAGAATACGTTTCATTTCCTTAACTGTTATGCCAGGATTTTCCTCAACTAAGCTCTCAATAGCATCGAGTACATTTTGATTAAGTATTTTACAGCGTGGACCACTTCTTATATACGTTCGGTTAGTTCGCTACCATTGCTTTTGTATTTCATTAGCCGGAACTTCGCAGTACCCAACTTAAAACCAGATATTGAGGTAGCATCATTGATAGAGTGTCCTACCTCATACAATCTTATGAACATTTTCTTTTGATCTGAACTATAATTTATGTATTTACCTCTTTGTCGTTGACGAACAGGTCTCGACCTTCATTGACCATAGTTGCTCGAAGAACTTATCCGGAAACGGTGCTGCATGCTTGTCGATTGTTGACGACGATTTACACTCACTTCTGAATCGGAACTCATTATGCTGATGTACCCAAGATATTCCTTATTGGAACCGGTCATTCGTGCAATTCAGTGCCAACTGCAGCTCACTTGTCTACCTCATGACTTCGATACCCCCCTTTTAGCGTTCGTGAACAGACTTGCTTCTGCTCAAAACATACCATTCATTTCGACGGGTCGCAAAGGTCAACTTCTTACGCTTCACATTTCTTGAGCCTACTAGTTCATGTGATCACCCGCTTGGGATTTCCATATTAATGGAAGCACAAATGAAGGACTTTAGGAGCAATTGGCGAAAGTGTTTTTATAAAAATTTGAATCAATAGATTAAATTAAAAAAAATTATTCTAGGAAAAGGTTGAACTTGACTTGGGAATGCTATAAATTATATTTTTTGTTGATTTCTTTTTTAATAAAACATGATTTTGTTTTATGTATAGGTAGGTAGTATTGGCATATAGTCGTTTGGAGTATTGTTTTCAGCCCAGTCCCCAATCGCAGACAAGCATTTGGTACTACATTTAGGGCTTGTGCGTATTTTTCGTCATTTCCCTAATAATGGTGAAAAGGTTGAATTTGACTTGGAAAAGGTTGAATTTGTTTTGGAAAAGGTTGAATTTGTTTTGGAAAAGGTTGAATTTGAGATGGAAAAGGTTAAATTTGACTTGGAAAATGTTTAATTTGGCTTGTAAAAAGTTGAATTTGACTTGAGCAAGGATGGATTTGACTTGGAAAAGGTTGAATTTGACTTGGAAATGCTATAAACTGCAGAAAAAGCTAAAAATCCAAAAACTGTTTTTGAATTGCAGATCATTATTTTGATTACGTGTTTTGCCATAAAATTAATGGTTAACGATTTTCTTGCACTCAAAAAACTCAAATTTCAAAACAATTTACCTTTATACAGTGTTGGGCATAATGTTATCGTCGAATACGAATACGATTGTAATCGCGATAATTTTTCGTTGATTCTGAGTCAACTGCGATAATATTCGTACTCGTGTAATCGTATTTGACTATCGGCAATCACACGAATACGACCCATAAAAATGCGTCACAGTCATCAATTTCAATAGGGCGTCCCTCCTATAATATGCGAAGCCTTGCTAATATTAACTAGCTTCAGAGGGACGTCCTATTGAAATAGATTTGAGACAAATAGGCTGGATCCAATCGTTGAATTCGCTTTAAGGACGTCCCTCTGAAGCTAGGTAATATTAGCAAGGCTTCGCATATTATAGGAGGGACGCCCTATTCAAATTGATGACCGTGACGCATATTTATGGGTTGTATTCTTGTAATCGCCTACAGACGAATATGATAAGTGAACTTAAAGATGGGATTCGTGTCCTTAAAACGAACAAAGCACCTGGGTATGATCTCATTACTGGTGATGTAATTAAAAAACTTCCAGAGGAAGGCATACGAATGCTTCTGTATCTTATCAACGCAGCACTGAGGCTGAAATATGTACCACGTTGCTGGAAAGTGGCGGAAGTATCATGATTCTGAAACCGGGGAAAAGCCCTAAGGACAAAACTTCTTATAGACCGATATCTCTGCTACCAGTAATCTCGAAACTGTTTGAGAGATTACTTATACGAAGACTGAAAGTTACTGTCGAAGAGAGAGAACTAATCCCCGATCACCAGTTTGGTTTCAGGGAAAAACACTCTACCATAGATCAAGTGCATCGTATCACTGATATAATAGAAAATTGCTTAGAAAGGAAAAAAGTTTGCGTAGGCACCTTCCTGGATGTTTCCCAAGCTTTTGATAAAGTCTGGCACCAAGGCCTTGAATACAAACTTGAGAGAGATCTACCAAAGCAATTCTACTTAATTCTGAAATCTTATCTCTCTGAGAGACACTTTAGAGTGAAACACGAAGGAGAGTTTTCCAGTCTCAAGAAAATAAAGGCAGGCGTTCCGCAAGGTAGCGTGCTCGGGCCCTTGCTCTATCTTCTGTTTACACGTGATGTACCCAGCGATGACGACACAACAATTGCAACTTTTGCTGATGATACTGCCCTGTTAGCGGTTGGCGATACGGTAGAGGAAGCAACTAGGAAATTACAAGTTATTGTTAACAATGTCAGTACATGGACAAAAAAATGGCGGCTCAAACTCAATGAACAGAAATCTACACATATTAACTTTACAAACCAAAACGTAACAAAAATACCAGTCATGCTGAAAGGGCGTGAGATCCCCTACGCCAATACAGCAAAGTATTTAGGAATGACTCTTGATGCAAAACTAAGATGGAAGGAGCATGTCATTAAAAAAAGAGATCAATTATATATCAAGTTCAAAAAAATGTACTGGCTGCTCGGCAGGTACTCCGATCTATCCCTTCACAACAAATTGCTTATATACAAGCAAATTCTAAGGCCAGCCTGGACGTATGGCATCCAGCTCTGGGGCTGCACGAAAAAGTCAAACATAAAGATCATACAAACTTTTCAGAACAAGGTACTAAGGAGTATTGTTAACGCTCCTTGGTACATACGAAATGATGACCTCCACCGGGATCTCAAGATGGAAACAGTTAGCGAAGTGGTTAAGGACTTTGCGATTAAACACGAACAGCGGCTTCATGAACACATGAACCCAGAAGTTCTTCGTCTATTAGACAACAGTAACGTCATCCGGCGTCTTGACAGAACGAAACCTCTCGACCTCGTAACGTGATGTGACAAGACTTGTGAGAAAGTGATCCTATAGAGTAGTTGCCATTGGGCTATGAACTCTACACAATGTCGAATATAGTATTAAAGTAAATTAACTTGATGGGCCAAGCTCAGTTGCTTTGTTATGTTTCTAATAAAGAAATTTTGGGGGGAAAAAAAAGACGAATATGATTACACGAATACAAATATAATCGCAGTTGACTCAGAATCAACGAACAATTATCCCGATTACAATCGTATTCGTAATCGTTGATAAGATTATGCCCAACACTCACTTTAAACAATACGACAATTTACGAAAATTCGCTCATACGATCATGCTGCATGACTGGTTTTTGAACTTTATTAGTGGATTTCGTTGAATTCGTAATCAGGAAAATGTGCTATTTGCCCGAGTTTACTGAATGTAATCATCAACGAATGAGTTCTGAATTAGCGTTTATGATGTTTCATGTGGAATCTCATAATAATAATAATAATAATAATTAATCTAATCATGGAGACAGCTCATTGCTGGGAGTTTTATCATCGTTGTATACCAACTTCCATCAATGTTCTGAACATTAAATAAAGGAAAATTGAAACAAAAACAAACAGCTATTAAATGCAAACTTTTTGTTAGTTCCGTGTACGTTCAATCAGTCTACTGCGAGGTTCATTAATTTTTGTTTGCTCCGCCGTTTTGCAATCTACAATCTTAAATCCTCACTGTGGACATTTTGGAGGCAATAAACGACCAGTATAGGATCAAACAGGCACTGCACAACCAAGGAATCATCGTAATCAAAATCAGGTAATTTAGAATTTATCACCCACGAAGAGGAGACATTGCAACACATAAGTTCCATTCGAGTAGCTTGGTAATATTAGCGAATTCCGTTATATATACATTATGTATCCAATAACCCCCCCCCCCTCCTCTGCTAAAATCGTTATGAGTCAAAAACAAAAAAAAATGTTTTTTTTTCAAGCAATGTTTTTTGCAGTGTTGGGCATGAGCTTATCATCGAATACGAATGTAATCACGATAATTATTTGTTGATTTTGAGTCAACTACGATAATATTCGTATTCGTATAATTGTATTCGTCTGTCGGCGATTACACGAATACAACGCATAAAAATGCGTCATAGTCAATAGGGCGTCGCTCCTAAAATATGCGAAGCCTTGCTAACATTACCAAGCTTCATAGGGACGTCCTTAAAACGAATTCAACGATTCGAGCTCTCAGCACAGCCTATTAGCCTCAAATCTATTTCAATAGGGCGTCCCTCTTAAGCTAGGTAATATTAGCAAGGCTTCACATATTATAGGAGGGACGCCCTATTGAAATTGATGACCGGGACGCAGTTTTATTGGTTGTATTCGTGTAATCGTCGACAGACGAATACGATTACACGAATACGAATTTGTATTTTTTTTCCGTGGTTTATTTATTGCAACTGAAACATAGACACTTAATCTACCAATATTTCATTTCATGATAAGCTCACTAAAGGGGAGGTTTACAGCAAAACCTGGCCCGTACTTGTAGCAAGAACAGTTAAAAACACTGGATTACACTTGCACTATTTGCACAGCACAATTAGGTCCAGAGGTTTATTTCTCTTCAGTCGCCGAAGTTCTCCTTCGTTGTTTAAAACGTTGAGCATCTCCAGGTTCTCGTGTTTGTGGAGGCGATGTTCGTGCTTCCTTGCATATTTGGCAATAATTTCAGTGACCGTTTCTATCCTCAAGTCACGATGAATATCATCATTCCGCATGAACCAGGGGGCCCGAACTGTACTTCTCAGTATTATATTTTGTCGGGTTTGGATTGTTTTAATATTTGATTTTTTTGCACAACCCCAGAGCTGAATCCTATAGGTTCAGATAGGGCGCAGTATCTGTTTAAATATGAGTAATTTATTGAGTAGTGAGAGATGGGAGTTCCTTCCCATCATCCAGTACATCTTTCTGAACTTGATTTTTAGTTCCTGATTCTTTTTTTCAATGTGGTATTTCCAGTTACGTTTGGAATCAAGGTGCATCCCTAAGTATTTTACAGTGTCAGAGTATGGTATTTTATTTGAATTGATCTCAACTTCTGGGGCTGAGATTTTTCGATTAGTAAAGTTGATGTGCACTGACTTTGTTTCATTCAGTTTCATTCTCCACATCGTGGTCTAATTGACAACCTTGTTAGTGGACGTCTGTAGATTGCGAGTTGCAGTTTCAGCGTCATCTCCAACAGAGAGGATGGCAGTATCATCTGCAAAAGTAGCTACAGTTGTATTTTCCTGTTGTGGAAGATCTCGTGTGTACAGCAGGTAGAGTACTGGTCACCCTGCTTTACCCTGAAGTGTCTGTTCGCTAGGTAGGATTTTAGGAGTAAGTAAAACTGTTTTGTGAGATCCCTGTGCAGTTTATACTCAAGTCCCTTGTGCCAGACCTTGTCAAATGGGCCACATACTGGCACATATTTTTTTACCTTCTAGAGCCTTTTCTTTTATGTTAGTGATTCTATGAACTTGATCTAGCGTAGAGTGGCGTTGCCTGACTCCGAATTGGTGGTCTGGTATCAATTTTCTGTCTTCGATAATTGGTTTAAGCCGTTTAAGCAACAATTTTTCGAACAGTTTTGATGAAACAGGGAGGAGGGATATGGGTCGGTACCCCGTCTTCTCATTTGGTGATTTTCCTGGTTTGGAGACCGTATTTGTATTTGACGATAAGATTATGCCCAGCACTGGTTTTTTTGTAAAGATTTAAAAAATGATAAAATTGCGCATTGCACACTTGCGCAAACGTGCGCAATTGACATCAAATAAGTTTTTTTAAACGGGAACCCCATTTTTTATTGCAGATTTAAATTCTTGGAAAAATTTTATGAAGAAATGACACATCACTCGATTTTTTTTCAGGGGCGCAATGCCTCTGTAGAAATGCACGATTCCGCTCGAAAATTGCAAAACTTGTGAAGATACTGTGGTAGTGGTACTGTGTATTTGACACCACGTATATTACATTGCCATACGTAATACATGATTTTGGGGTATTTTTTCGTGCTGATCCCCGTAATGAAGTTCATTTATTGATATTTGCAACATCAACTTGGAAAACCTACGAAAACCAAGCAAAGAAACGCTTGCATACGAGTATGCAACACATTGGGACATTTTATGTCTTTAGTTGAAGACAAGTATGTGTTGCAGACTCGTATGCAAGCTCTAAGAGCCACTCAGCTGATCCGGACCCTGGGCATCGTCAAGTAAATGTCCTAAAGAGGCTACATACGAAATTACAGCTTCCTAGAGTGTAAGCATAGAAATTACCTATTAAAATGATTTAACCACAGCTTCACAAATCAAACCGTTCTCGCAATATTTGGATCACCTGCTATGAATCAAATCATCGAAACACCAGCTCAATGAAATCATCAGAAATTAACAAGCGGTGGCAATCATGTTCACAATATCAATTATTGAGAATGATCACCTGAGTGTACCGAATTATTCAAATAACCTTGCTCATAACTCAGCTTGTTGGCCACGCACTTCGCAGTAGTTAACATAATATGGTTGGATAAATCGAGAGCTTTCGAACGAATGGTCAACGAATTTTGTGGGATGAAAAACGACGAAGTACCATTTCCCTAGCAACGACGCGGTTGTAAGCGGAAATCATCAAAATATTTTCGTGAGCAATTTTCCGTGACGTTTTTTTAGTTTATGTGCCATAGCAAAGACATAGAATGTCAAAACGACATTTTAGTACGCTTTGTGCTGTGAGGATGTAAGTAAAAAAGGTCTGCCATGTTGTGTGTTGCACATAGCTTCCTCGTTTACCTATCATCTTCTTCCAACTGTCATCCAAATTCAAGCGAACTCGAACGAAAACATCATGTTCGAAAAAATGGAACATAATGGAATTTACGTTTGCGCATGCGCAGAATGAAGTATTGATTTGGCAACAATGAAACTGATAGGAGACCATGTACAACCTAACCCGCGCAATCTCTGACAATTTCATCGAAACCGGATAAAAACAGTGAAAATTAAGGTCGTTACACAAATTTTACATACGCGCATGCGCAGTAGCTATTAATGATACAATTATGTTGAAATTGATATGAACTCATCAAATCGTCATCCCCCAACTATCATCCAAATTTAAGCGAGATCGGACGACTAGGGCGTGAAAAATTTGAGCATAATGGAATTTACGTTTGCGCATGCACAGAGTGGAATATTGATTTCACAACAATGAAACTGATAGGGAACCGTTTACACCCTAGCCCGCACATGCCCTAAAAATTTCATCCAGATCGGATGGAAGCTGTGGAAAATAATATTGTTACAAGGATTTCATATTGACGCATGCACAGTACCTAGTTATTAACATTACAATCATGTTGAAAAAAATTTTATTTTTGATTGAGTAACGTTCTTTAATTTTATTAAAAACAGGTTAGGTACTATCTTTTTAACACATGTAAAACATTTTGGATTTGAGAGTGTTCACGAAATTTAAAACAATCACCAATGTTCCTCCAACATAGGAACGGCCGCCCCATCCTCCAATTCCATCGGCCGCACTTTCCTCCGGGCACCTCGTATCCGAAGGGAAACCGCTCGAATTATGGCGAATTGTATTTTTACTTTTACCCATCCCACAAGGTTTGAGAATGGCTTATTCCACTTATTGGCGAGTATGTGGGCAGCAAGCTTTACAAAGACAGAGAATTCTTTCTCCATGGCCCCATCGCACGAACAAACCAAGGGGGTGAAAGATCCCCGGCAGTCCTCAGCCGCTCGATCATACTTTGAGTGCTTGACATTGGCTGCAGTTCGAGACGTTGTTTGCCAGTCCTGGGCAAGGTAAGAGGCAGCGTCGGCATTCACTATGCGGTTATCGAAAAACGCTGGCCTCCCACTCTCCCAGTCCCTGTTGTCTCCTACCAGAGCGGGCATAACTGGTTCAGTCACTGCACCCCCCCCAGGCAAGGTTGGCTAATCCAGCTACCACATCCCTTAAATCGTCGTGTCCTCTCTTCACTATTCCTCCCTTTTTGCAGTTGAGTGCATGAGTGACATCAAACTCTGCCCCACAGCCGTCACAATGCGCTGGGAGGGCTTGAGGAGTATGGGCGTACCGTAGGGCGATTGCGTCTCTAAATTGTGTGGCTGATAAGTCGAACCCGTCTGCAGCGGTGGGCACAACTGAGAGCCATTGAGAGGATCCAATGACGCGTCTGATGACTCTCTGCTGATTTGGCTGTAGCTGTCGAATGAAGTCCATGCTCTGTTGGCCTTGATATGTTTCCCTTTCCTGCCTTTCATCTCTGTGGACTGATGAAACATTATTGTTGTGCTCGTTGAAGTTCAGTTGGCTGCCTGAGCAAATTGAAGCGCTTAGGAGTTGGCTAGATCTTTGAGAGGTGTGAAACGTTGGGTGTGATTCGGTTGGATTTGATATTCCAAGCCCTCCTAGCCGGGCGGGTAAGCTCATGAGATTACTTTCCACTTCGTTCACCTCACGACCTGCTAAAGCTGGCATCAAATGCTGACGAATTTCCTCCCAAAGCGGGCTATCATGTTGAAATTGATATAGGATGATCAAATTGTCATCCCCCAACTATCATCCAAATTTGAGCGAGATCGAACGACTAGGACCTGAGAAAATTATGCTTGATATAATTAACGTTTGCACATGCGCAGAGGGAGGAATTGAGTCAAGAACGATGAAACTGATAGGGGACCGTCTACTTCCTAGCTTGAGTGATGGACCATTTCTTTAAGATATTTTATGTTCAATACAAATCTGCAATAAAAAATTGAGTTTCTCATTAAAAAAAAAGTTGATGTAAATTGCGCACGTTTGCGCAAGTTCGTAATGCGTAATTTTGTCATTTTTGGGATCATTACAAAAAAACATGTTTGACCCATAAATAAAGATTTCAGCAGGGGGAGGGGGTTCTATATGCTAAATTGTTTTGTAACTAGAGCGCTTTCTGGGCACAGAAATTGTTGACTATAAACTGTAAGGCAAAAAAAACCTTCTAAATTCAATAATATGCAACATTACAAAGTTTTTTTTTGATTTTTATCGTTTCTATAGGTTCTACCGAACAGCGCATTTCAATAATATTTAAGTACATTTTGTCACCACAATTTTTTGCAAGAATTTTTGAATGATCTCAATCACAATTTATTTTTCATATATTTCAAGCGAATTATCATAGAAAATGAAGCTATTTCGATGGCTCGGAAAATTTTAAAATCAAATTTTTTGAAAGATTTCTTTATTGAAATCCGTTTTGAGGCATTCTGAAACGAATATATATATATATATATATATATATATATATATATATATATATATATATATATGATTTGAAAATTTCTTACTTACCTGTCTCTTACTGATGCTGACTCTCACTTCTTTAAAGAAGTTGCTGTTGCTGAGTTACTAAACTCAAACCTCCACTCTGCAATTATAGCCGATATGAATTTATTTGGGGTTTTCTGATACATAGTTGCCTACTGCAACCGCTCTTTAAATAAATATATTTATAGTCGTGCAAAGTAACTTTACCTTTCGTAAAGCCAGAGTTTTTAAGGCAACATAATACGCTACAGTATACTACCTTTCAACCACGAAATAGCATATCTGACAAAAAGTGAGAGCCTATACTACGATTGCAGCAATTGAGTATTTCATTGTTAAATGAAGATGTGAGAATTTCCACTGAGAAAAACCATAAGATATCAATAATAAAAATTAGGTAGTGTCTCCGTAGACCCATCATCATCAATAAAATCATCAATAACAATAACTAATTTGATTTGGCTTGATCTTACAGTTTTCTCATGTGACTTATTCCTTCAACCTAACCTATACAAAGTTAACGTACGTACAGCCTAACCTGTACA
The DNA here is from genome assembly GCA_030762985.1 of Adelphocoris suturalis. Lineage (NCBI taxonomy): Eukaryota > Metazoa > Arthropoda > Insecta > Hemiptera > Miridae > Adelphocoris > Adelphocoris suturalis. Next base: position 8,029,592 of record CM061043.1, read on the forward strand.
AACTTATGCTTGAGGGTTTTTGTGATTTGTTGACCCTTGTAAGTTAAATCGTTGGATCAATAGTAGTAAGACGTTTTGTGGCTCCATCCCATGACATTTACCTCTTCACTTGCGTAAATGTAAAATTTTTGTACCAAGACCTTGTATGTTGATCCTCGTATCATCAAGGTTTCATCAGATTATGATGAAACTCACAAAGATTGTGAATGGTCGCATGATTATGATCGCATACATGGCTGGCCTAAAGCGAATATTGCAAGTGTGCAAGTCTTACATTGTATGCCCCGTAAATTCAAGTTTCAAATCATCCCGGAATGCCTTAAATCAGATTTGGAAAACTATAATTTTAAAAATTTCCGACACTTTCCTCTAAAATTTGCTAAAAGTGTAAAAATCTCCGAATCATTTGGGAACGTCTCCGTGCTGAATTCCATCCGTTTTTGAAATTTCGATTTCAAAATTTTATTACCACTGCAATAGATTATTATTTTTATAAATAAGATATTCGGCTTGTTAATAATATAAATACTTGAATTCATAAATTAAAAATGAGAATAAAAATTAATGAAAATCATTTTTGAAGATAAGAGTACTCCAAACAGCAGAACCGTAAAAAGGCTAATGTTCATTACCAACGGTTTTATAGGGATAACTTATGTCGGTAATAAAATGATCAAATTTTACTGAATCACTCTTCTGAAACTATTATCAAAATAAATTCGATCTACCGCAGTTGTTTCATCGTCCAGTAGGAAGTTGAAGTCATGGTTTTTGTTCTTAAATCTATATTATATATTATCTAAACATCTGGCGCGAGGCTTTACACTACTTTCCTTACTTGTATTCATTTTACGTGGTTGCTATCATGATGGATCATATCTTTGGGAAGTTTTTTTTTTCATTACTAAGTGCTTTTTCACATACTAAGTGCTAAAAATTATGTTTTCACATTTATTTAGCTTATTACTGTCCTTAGGCCATCTTCCTGGCCACTGCGGGTATCGAATATTTATTTTATCCATACGAAAAGTAACTCCTGTGAATTTCATCAATATCCTTTGAGCCATATTGAAGAAAACACGAAAACAGTGCTTAGAAAAACTACGTCTTTTAACTTATTTTTGGAAGTATTTTGCTAATTACCTTCCTTAGAGGATTTCCCCAAGTATGAGGGGTGTCTAATATCATTTCTACCCAGAAGAGGAACTCCTGTGAATTTCATCAAAATCCCTCTTGCAATTTTGGAGAAAAGACGAAAAAAGTGCTACAAACGAAGTTTTTTTGACCAATTCTGATTATTTAAACTTAATATTTCAGTCTAGTTGTGCAACAGACCTTGTGATAACACCGAATCTTTCAAGCGCTGCCCAATTTACAAATCACGACCGATTTTCGGGATTTTTATTGACATTTTATGTGTTTACTTTGGCACATAAACGAAAAAAGCGTTAAAAAAAAGCGTTACGGTTGGTTTTCTGATGATTTCCGCTTACAACCGAATCGTTGATGGGGTAATAGTACTTCGTCGTTTTTCATCCCACAAAATTCGTTGACGATTCGTTCGAAAGCTCTCGATTTATCCGACCATATTATGTTAACTACTGCGAAGTGCATGGCCAACAAGCTGAGTTATGAGCATGGTTATATGAATAATTGTTTACACACAGGTGATCATTCTCAATAATTGATATTGTGAACATGATTGCAACCGCTTGTTAATTTCTGATGATTTCATTGAGCTGGTGTTTTGATGATTTGATTCATAGCAGGTGATCCGAATATTGCGAGAACGGTTTGATTTGTGAAGCGGTGGTTAAATAATTTTAATAGGTAATTTCTATGCTTTACACTCTAGGAAGCTGTAATTTCGTATGTAGCCTCTTTAGGACATTTACTTGACGATGCCCAGGGTCCGGATCAGCTGAGTGGCTCTTAGAGCTTGCATACGAGTCTGCAACACATACGAGTCTGCAACTAAAGACATAAAATGTCCCAATGTGTTGCAGACTCGATGCAAGCGTTTCTGATGATTATCGAATACAACTTTAGTTTCAAATCGATTTCTGAGAAATTTTTTTGTTCCATTATGAATTCGATATAGCGATATAGTTTTGGGACGTATTTCAGAAGTTTCAAATTCCATCATGGGGGGAGGGGGGGTGTGTGTGTGAATGAGGGGATACTGATAAATCATGTTTTAAAAATTCTCGTCCGAATTTCGCGATTCTTTTTCTTTTTTTACTGTTCAACTCTGAATTCGGTCTAGTTTTGGATCGTATATCAGAGTTTCAAATTTCATTATGGAAGGGGGTGAATTGAGGGGGTAATAGTAATAAATCATGATGTTTTAACTAATCCTGTCAGATTTTCGTGATTCCTTTTTTGTTCAACAACCAATCAACAGGCGTCCCTCTTATTTTCGAAGCCTTGCTTGTAAAACATAGCTTCAGGCGGACGTCCTAAAAACTATAAAAACTGCAAAAGAAGCCAAAATTATAAAAAAAAGTAGTGAATGATGTCTCTCAAAGTGCTCAAATTTCAAAACTATGTAACATATTATAATGGGTTATCTGAAAATAACCCGCTGAATTCTATCAGTAGTTCATCTATTCCTGCAGCTTGCATAGGTAATGACAGGATTTATTCTACCCACATATTGAACAATTTAATCCACTCTTTTCCTAGGATCGGTGGAACGTTTCCCTCAAAAACATATAACTGTCCCATATAGGTTCGATTTTTATATTGAATTTGTACAAAACATACTCCTTTTGGTCGGATTATTTCTCCCGTATACGTTTTCATTTTAGTATGGGTTTTGTGCAACGACTTATTACAGCATAGTTTTTTATAATCTGACCAAGAGATTGACGTCAAAGCTGCTCCTGTGTCTAACTTCATAGCTATTGGTTTGCTTTCTATCTGTAACTGAACCATAAATTTTTCTGTTCCAATGTTTGTCATAAGGTTTATTTCATGTGGTTCCTCCTCCTCCGCACATTCCTGGCTCCACCGATGGTTTTCCTTTACATCCTTTTTTCTGCTGATACACACCTTAGACAAATGTCCTGTTCTGTTACAGAATGAACAGATCGTCTCCTTGTGTTTACACTTATTAGCTCTGTGCCGCTCATCCCCGCATCTAAAACAGCATCCTTTCAGTGACTCCAAGTTGTTTTTATGGTACTTTTGATATTTGTCAGGTTCCTTTGAGCGAACGGCAAGTATTGGTTCGTATTTTGTTGGTTGAATCGCCTTACTTTCTTTCTTAGATAGCTCCATTATTTTGGCTTGTTCTACTACATCTTTAAATTTTAATTTTTCCCGAATTTGTAACAGTTTAGTTCTTATGTCGTTATCGCTAAGCCCTCTAATAAACTGAGCCCTAAGAAATATTTCAGCAATACTTCTTTCACAATCGCATTTGAAATAGCAATGAGCACTAAGTGTCTTTAATTTCGCAGCGAAATCGGCCACTGTTTCGTTTGATTCCTGAAAACTGCTTAGGAATTTGTGTTGTTGTGCCCACTCACTCGGTTTCGGGTCCAATAGTTCCAGGAGTAGGTCGGACATTTCTCCAAAACTCTTTTCTTTTGGTTCTTCAGGTGCTACCATGTCGTATAGCTTTTCATGTATGTCTGGAGGTAAGGCGTTTAATAATATTTTAATTAAGAGTTGAGGATCATCTGTAGAATGTCTTAATTCTATATAGGTATTTAAACGATATTTTAAGTTTCTAAAAGTTTCGATTGCTGGATTAAAGGGGGCCAGATTAGTTCCCGAAGTTCCATGAGGAACCATGTCTTGTTCTTTCCTAGTTGGTATAGCCTGACCTTCCTCCAATCTATGTATTCGTACCTTGGTATGAAAAATTACTTCTTCAATCTTGGCTCTAATGGCCAATTGCTCCTCCAAATCATGTTCTTCAACTTAGCCTTCAATTTCTTCCTGTAGCTTCTCAAAACGGTCAATGTCCTTATTCAAGGACTCTAACTTTGTCTTTAGCACAGCTCGATCCACAATCTTTCCATCGATATCCTCGAAAAATGACTGAACATTCCCAATTTGAAGTTCCACGATTCTTTGACTCCGAACCAATTTTTCTAATTGCTCATCCGCTTCTTCCCAGTTCGCCGCCTGTTTCACCTTTTTCTTGCTCCGCGTCGCCATTAAATAATAAACGACAATAGGATAACACAAAAATTCGCGCACACGATTATGCTGCATGACTGGAACTTTTCTGATGTAGCTTCTTTACTCACTTACTTAACAACAAAACACAGCGTCACAATGTCCTTGTGGGAATGCGACTTCTTCCAATGAGCAATTTCTTGTAGTTTCACCCAGTCAGCGTGGGCCGCTTCTCTCAGGAAGATTTATGATGTCGAAGTCCATTGACATAATATAATTTTTAGTTCGTAACAAAATTTCAAGGTGTCTAAGTAAATATAAATTTATACTTGCCTGTCTATATAATACCGATTAGTATAGTACCACTTGAATCACACTGAAATAGATCTTATTGGTTTCAGGATGCAGTCGCTTCCTTATGCCTCCATCTTGGCGATGGTGATGATGCTGGATGTCACCATGTGCTTCACCTACCACTCGAAAAGCCATCCAGTTGGCTCCAGGGGACTCTTCGACAGCTTTCTATTTCCATGGAGAACTGCACGAAATACTGAACCAGAAAAAGAAGGGAATCACATTTTCAATCAATTTGACAAAACCATAAACAAATATTCGCACAATCCAAAGAATCAAACAACTGGAGAGCATGAATTAGCACAACAACACAGTGAAATTGAAGAATTGAACGGAAGTTACAACAAAGAAGAAGATCTAACAGATAAAAAGGAAACTGCTGGTAGTCGTGATGTAAATCCGTTAGGAGCTGTTAGTGGTGCAACGTATCGTCCTCCTCATTTTCTAGTGAAATGGGGTTCAAACGAACCTCCACAACTTGTCGATATTGGGTCAGGTAATCCTGACTCTATTCCTTGGGTTACTGGACAATTACAAGCTATGATGGCAGGTGGTGCCATGGGTATGGGTGGAGGTCCAATGGGTATGGGTGGAGGCCCAATGGGTATGGGTGGAGGACCAATGGGTATGGGAGGAGGCCCAATGGGTATGGGTGGAGGACCAATAGGTATGGGCGGAGGCCCAATGGGTATGGGTGGAGGCCCAATGGGTATGGGTGGAGGTCCAATGGGTATGGGTGGAGGCCCAATGGGTATGGGTGGAGGCCCAATGGGTATGGGTGGAGGTCCAATGGGTATGGGTGGAGGTCCAATGGGTATGGGTGGAGGCCCAATGGGTATGGGTGGAGGTCCAATCGGTATGGGTGGGAACCCAATGGGTATAGGTGGAGACCCAATGGGTATGGGAGGGAACCCAATGGGTATGAACCCAATCGGTATGGGTGGGAACCCAATGGGTATGGGTGCGAACCCAATGGGTATGGGTGGAGACCCAATGGGTATGGGTGGGAACCCAATGGGTATGGGTGGGAACCCAATCGGCATGGGTGGGAACCCAATGGGTATGGGTGGGAACCCAATGGGTATGGGTGGAGGACTACTGCCTACTATGCGTGGGAAGGGTAAGGATGACTCAACTGGTGAGGCTGATGAAACACGTTTGGATGACACAACAGCTTCGGGTGATTCAACAGGTTTGGGAGATTCAACAGGTTTGGGCGATCTCACAGGGTTGGGTGGCCCCACAGGGATGGGTGACCCCACAGGCCTGGGTGGTCCAACAGGTGCGGGTTTTGACGCTTTCAACGCTCAAAGAAACTCACTTTTTAATACCAAGGTTCATAGCCTGCAAGGTATGCGGGCCAACAGTAATGCAGCATCAAACAATCCCAGCATTAGCCATACAAACGGAGCTCCAAAATATAACTATCAACGACCGCACGCTCGCCGACACTACAACAGCGCTTCCCGAACTCTCCAGACCAGCCCCAAAAAACAAGGTGAAATAGTTCCACCTTTTCTCAAAAAAGTTTCGCCCACAGCCGGCACTCCACACGCTAGCTTTCGGAGACTGTTTTTCGCCAATGTAACAGTCCGACCATCGACAGACTCTCATAAAAGCTAAGGATCCAAAGGTCCCCATTTTCAACTATTTTCCAGCCCACCAGGTGTGAAGTTGTCGAAACCGAATTTTAGTACTGCGTCATCAATAAAATATATAAACTGATTTCTATTTAAATCTCTTGACCTACTTCATTGATGAACGGCGAGCTCTTTGCTATATGATGATACTTCGTACAGAATCATGAGCAGAGTTCGAAATAGGTGGTAATTTAAAGGGAAAGATAGAGATAAGATATTGCCAATTTTGACCATTCTGTGACTCTTTGTCTGATTTCTTCCAAACGATGAGGTACAAAATGGACAATATCAAATAACCAGAAAGGTGCCAAGCACGGGGTGTAGTTTCGTATGTGTCTCCACTATCAAACCAATGTAAATATATCATCGGCCTCTCAAAAAAATGAATTTGACGACTGTTTTGGAAATATCCAAATCTCCTCTTTCCCATGGATTCATGATAAATTAACTTTCTCCCTCGCGTACGTGAGGAATAGGGAATTGAAAAAAGTGGGGATACATATGGAACTATTTGACTGGTCGAAAAGTTCCGCATGTGTCCACATGCTATTTGAAAGCCAGTAAGCTGAGAAATGAACCCTAAAACCCTTTTGTTGTTGATATATGACTAAACAAAGTTGATGTTTATATTGCGTAGGATGATACAGTCTTATACCTAAATATACATACATCTTATACCTACCAACTGACTAGGACCCCCGACGGAGAGTCGGACCCACCTCAACTGGGCACCAGCGGCAACTGAACCACCTGAACTGGGCACTTTCAAAATCTTAGGTAAGCAGGGTCTGCACCAGAACTTTTACTAAGGAATTGACTACGTGATGTTATATATTTTTAAGATGCGTGCTTGCGAGTATCCCGACCACCAAACTGTACACAGCATTCTGATCTATTTGTGCGAATCTCGCTTAGAAATTCGAAGGTGTTTTTTCGAAGTTCGAGCCCTTAGGGAAAACGGACCGTTCAACGTAAACCGTTGCGGATGGTTTTAATCGATTCTTTGGGATGAAAATCATCATTGACATGCAAAAAATCATTACTGTTACGTTGTGTTCCGTATTGAATAACATTGTTTTCAAATCATTCCAAAGGAGCTCTATTCCAAATTTCAGCACCGCAGATCGATCAGAACAGAATCAAGCCTGTGAGGTCCCTCAGATGAACAGTCCGCCTCCATAACTTGTAAACGTATCCTACGTGATCCAAACAAATTCCATCACTTTATGTTGATAAGGAAAGCAATTAGCCTCTCGGGCCCCTCAGCTGATCAGTGCGCCTACATGCCTCGTAACGTAGTTTTGGGTTACTTGTAACACTTGTCAAATTTCAGGAGCTCTCCCTGGAGTAATCCAGCTTGTAAAATTCTGGATTTGGGCTTAAAAGGTCGAAGGCTGCCTAGAAAACAGAATACCATTAAAGAAAAATATTTCCTTCATTAGTAAATACATTAAAAAAAAAGGGCTTGTTACAAGTTATCCAACGATTTGGGTAACTTGTAACACGACTGAAAAAATGCGAAAAATCATGTTATCTTAGCTCTCCCTTACTTGTAACAATTTTTAAGTTTTTAAAAAAAGGTAAGGATGACACACAAAAAATTAGAGATTTTAGGAACGACAAAAAAGGTCTTTTTTACTAATTTTAGATTCCCGTGTCACACACATTGGATTGTTTAGTCTTAAATCAGTCTGGGCCTATTTGGCTCCAATTCAGTAGGTATGAGTACCTAATAGTTCATTACTCTCATGGTAAAAATATTAAACATACAATATAAAAAATATTAATGAGATTCAATTCACAAAATGGCACATCAAATCACAAAATGTCATCGAAAATGAAAATAACAGGGAAATTTCAAATGAGTTCCTCAGGGAAGCAAAAGTTGCCCCTCTTTTCGTATAAGGGCATTCATGGCTCTTTTCAGTGTTTCATCGCTATAATCCTTATAGCGACGAGCACCCGGTTTCCTTTTGTAATTTACCATTTTTGTGCATCTAGGAACAACAAAAACAATAATAACTCACTAGTACAAGGGAGATAAACACAATACTCCACATAGGGTGGCTTGAAACAACATAAAGTGTCCATAAAAATCGAGGGATGCATTCTGGAGGTAACTTGCAACATCACACCTACATGTTACAAGTAACCCTCAAAACAAATACCAAAGTTTTGGATTTGTTTTTAAAATTAATGATTTGACTTGAAAGTGAGATCTGACTTGGAATTACTAGCTGGTGAGTGCAAGCACACACCATAAAAACCTCAATTCGTTCACTCCAACCATTTGGGCTGCACAGACCTTAGCATTTCGGTGTTGGAAACTGCCCTTTTTCAGTCATCAATTAAAAAAAAAAAAAAGTAAAAATCAGGAGAACTTCCTATACACTTGTTGAACGATGGATGACCTTCCGCAAACGCCACAGAACAAATAGGGCTGATAAGGAATCTGATATCATGCTCCCCAATGCTGCCAACATAACGAATGTGGACACGCCCCCATGTGTTACAAGTAACCCAAAAGTACTACCTAAATATTGTTTTCGAGGTGACCCAAAGGAGCGATTTCAGGATCTTCATTGGATTAGAAAAGGTACCTGGGTCAGAGTCCCCCCCATGATTTGTAATTGTATTATTGTAGTGTAGATATCGATTGTTCGTAGATGGTTTACGTTTCAAGATGCGTAGAATCCTAAACGCAGAACACTATGTTGTCTATAACAATTTTACAAAATCTATTATACAATATATATAAATGTAACTGGATAGCCGTATACGCTTAAAGAGGAGGCATTAATTTAATTAAATAGATCACCTACTCTACTAGCTTTACTAGCTGACCTGCCAACTGAAAATCAATGATGTAATCACGTACCTACTTCACAAGTAACATCTACTGGACACAGAAGTTATATTTAACTCGATTTCATGATGTTAGAATTCCATTGGAATAATTCTATCAGCTTATACGATCAACGCAGTTTTCAGTGCGGGTTTTGCTGTTTAACTTGTTGCGATTAACTCCACTCGGTATTGATGTAGTTTTTTTTTTCTTGACATCAGTCTTGTCAGTGTTTTTTAAAATATAATATGCATTTTATTCAGAAAAAAGATTTACAAACAATTTATTACAGATTTGTACAAAAATGCTACAATTCCCACTAAGAAGAATCTTGTGCAGGGAATTGGAGCGTCTGTTCATTATTTAGCTTTCCTGTTAGTGACTATTTAAATAATTAAATACAATACAGGACTTTTAACATCAAGTTCTAAAGATAAAGTATGTATGTATATAGCTCTATTCTCCATTGGTTTACATAAATAATAGAAAGTTCAAAATTTAAGATGTAAATAATAATTGAGACAATAATAATTGAAATAACATTAATGATTAGACAAAATGAGACAGTTAAGCCATATAGTGCTTCTTCATATCTTCTTTGAATCTACTAAGCGATACACTGGTTGAAATAATTTCGCAAGGTAGGTTGTTGAAAAGGATGATCCCTCTATATAGATGAGAACGTTGTGCAGCGGAAATATTAAATCTTGGTATAATTAGAGTAATCTTGATCGTACTTCTTGTGCCGATATTACTTACTATTTCAAATCCACCTTTTTTGAAGAGTAAACGGTGGTTTCATTTGATTCTTTGGGCAGATAAGTATAAATGAAACCCTAAAAATAATTACTGTTTCCTTGATAATTTTTGAGGTCCCGATTTTTCAATATTTCAACCCTTTTAGATTCTATCCTTTGAGGTTGATCGAAAGTGATGCCGATGTCACTGGCATAGCCACGACCGAAGAATGATTTTGAGCCAAATTTCATAAAGTTTGGTCCAGTAGTTACTGAGAAAAGCTTTGGACGGCGTACGGCGGTTGGACGGAGTTTTTATTTTTTTATTCGATTTTTGGATCCTACCCTTCTTGAAACTTAAACCTACTTGAGGGGGAGGGTTAATTTTTTTCGATTACCAAAAATGTTCATTATTGATAATAATAAACCAAAAGTGGTTCTAAATACTTTGATGTGGATAGAAACAGTGCCTGATACTGACAAATAGGCAAGCCCGCACAACATTAATCCAACGCACGATCTAATAGCGTATCGTCCAAGAAGAAGGCGTTTAGCAGTTGTGCGGTAGCGATGTGTGAGGTCGCTTCCCGTACAAGTTTGTTCTACGTAGTTACATTCAATATCAGTGGTATATTCAGGAAAATCAGGGGGTAGGACAGAGTACTCGATCTTCTATTGGCTACCACTTTAAAATTTGATCGGGAGCAGTTCATATTGCAGCGACAAAGTTACGTGACTGGACCCGAAGAACACGATGGTACCATCAAAATTGCCGAAAGATGCTGCATTCCTGGAGAAATCACCAAAAATGCAAGAAATGACGAAAAAATTGATTCCGGTTATTAGATCTAGTAAAGTTGACGGTTTTCGCTCGGGTTGGTTTTAAAATGTTCGTTGAGGTTCCAACGTGGTTCCTTTCAAATTTTTAGGCATGAAATTGTGCTTTCCAAATGTAGAGAACGAAAATGTAGACGAAAACGTTCGTTTTCGAGCTTCCTATACCTCTTCCTTCGAAACGTATCCTATTCTGAACTTTGCATTAGAACCTCTTGATAGGGAAAGGTCTCGATGGTACGGTGATAACGAAATCGGACGGACTTCATTTACTACGAAATTTGTGAAGATGTATTTTTTTGGAATATAGCGATTATATATATAAATAATATCTGAGTCCGTCATAACCTGTAGGCAGACAGGTATTCGTAAATGAATTTTCCCCCTCAAAAAGTCACCAAAAATATGCAGAAAATAACTAAAGAAATCATTTCGGCTATATAAATCTCACCCAGATTTATACCCAGTCCTTGGGACTCGGGATGTCTTATACAAGGTGTCTACAGAAATTTTGGGACAAACTCGAAAAATCGATTTTAGAGCTCATTTCTGATCGGAAGTTACTCGTAGTGATTTCTTTTAAAAAGCATCGTTTCCAAGATATTACATTTTTAAGACTTTTTTCGTGTTTTGTACCTTATGACATTAAAACGATCATAAATCCCCTTAGAAACACAGTAAACTCAAAACTAAGAACACCTTTGGAAAGGCCGTTTAATTTTCTATAACCCTGATATAAAGTAAAGTTGTTTTAGTTAGTTTTAATTGGTTAAAAAAATGCCAAAGTACAAAATTAGAAAAAAATATTTAAAATCGACGTTTTTCCTCCCGTTTTTCTGCTACCGGTTTGGGAATTTATCGGCGTGCGCTCTTCGGAAAAAAACTTCCTCAAGCTGACAGCTTTTGAACCATATAGCCAATTTCACTTTCACTTTGCTAATTGGGGGAGAAAAGTGTGTTCGTATGATGAAAAACATGGCTTTTTCTACGAAATAGAGGGTTTTAATGAAAAATGACCCTGTATGAAAATGCGAGTTGGGGACCGGTTTCTACGTATTTTTGCACGCTGAATCGAATGGTAACACTTCCCAACTCCGTTATAACCGTTATACACTTCAACTAACTACTTTTACCCTAAAAACACATTAAATTGAGCATGCAAAATAAACTAAAAATTCATGAGTTAACGTGTAAAACTCGACTGTAACGGAGTTAGGGAGATTTGCAAGTGTTACCGCATTCGATAAACTGAACTGCGATAAACACGAGACCTTCTCGAACGATCAAGTTTGTCCCCCACTCCAGCAACTACTTGGAACCGTTCCCTATAAGTCTTCAATTCCGTTCAACCTGTTTCGTTGAGAGCAGTAGTCAATCCCTTAGTAAAAATGCAGATTAGTGGACATGTAGGTCAGAATGAAGTGTATAATTTGGTGGTCTGGATGCTCGCAAGCTCGCATCTCAAAAATACATAACATCAAGTAGTAAATCCCTTAGTAAAAATGCAGATTAGTTGGATATGTAGATCAGAATGAAGTGTATAGTTTGGTGGTCTGGATGCTCGCAAGCTCCCATCTCATAACACGATCACATGATCACATAACAGTTTAGAAACGTGAATGTGGCTTTTCATTTGTGACTCATGAGCTGCTCCGCGTTGAACGGAATTGAAGAACTCACAGTTCTTCTTGTAGGTAACGGTTCCAAGTAGTTGCCGGGGACAAACTTGATCGTTCGAGAAGGTCTCGTGCGATAAACTGGGTTTTCCACCCGAGAGGTCTAGGTACCAGTCGCGTGTCACCCGTCCCTTGTATTTATGTAAATAAAGTTGAATTAGGCCAAAATGAGCAAATTGTCGAGCAAATTTATATCACTTGGCAAGACACTTCTTTGAAGATACCACTCCTTACTTTAGCGTTCTCTTATTCTCTCGCAGCTGCTTAATTCCAGCAGTAAGGAGACGGCATAAGGCTGCTCTTAACTTGGAGCGCAGAGCGAAAACTTCGAGTATCGTGTTCACACAGAGACAGCTAAATATACTCGATCATCCCTTTCACCATGTATGTATACACAAGGGTCAGCATCGAGGGCTTTCATGCATATATGATCTGTGAGAATTTGATGCAACTTTTTATGCCACATCCTTCCCAATTATTTTAGTCCGTATAAGGATTTTTTTTTAGATAACATGCTGTTTTTCCATCCTTTAAATCGTTAAGCATTGTCTCGGCGATTTGGCAAATTTCTGTTCTTTCATGTTTATTTATATCTTCAAGTGTTTCCTCAAAGTACGCTGATACCTTCATATAAATTGTCTCTTCCAGCTCTCCCTTCAAGTAAGCAGTTTCAATGTCCAATTGGACTCCCAGCCATCAGTGTTCTCAATGAACCTAGCCTAACTACCGGGGAAAAAGTTTGGAAATAGTCAACACCGGGGGTTAGATTATAATCTTTGGCTACAAGCCTAGATTTTCTTCTATCTACCTGGCAATTCGCGTTGTATTTGTTTACAAGAAGTAATCTACATCCAACTGGTTTTCTATCGTTGGGAACGGTTGCCATTTCCCAAGTTCCATTAGAAAGTAACGAAGAAAGTCCTTTCTATTCTTCTGCGTTTTCACTTTGAAGTGCCTCTGGCAGAGGGATTTCAGCAACACAAGCAAAATCAAAATTCAAATTATTCACATTTTTAAATTCAGAATCGGAATCACTATACATTGAATGTTGACGACCTATCAAGTTTTCGTCATTATTTTCAATGTTTTCAACGGGTATCCATGTTATACATCTTCTTAGGTCTACCCACATTACCAGTTCTCAATATTCTAGGTTTGCCTCTACCACGGACAACACCTGGTACCGCGTCTCCATTCTGATAGTTTTGTATCTACCCATTTTCTTCTTGTTCATTGTTATTTTTTTCGATAATACTTTCAAGTTGTATTCATGACCTGATCTTCTATGACGATTTTGGTCTACAGCAGAATGTGAACTCTCCTTATGGCAGATTTCAGAAACTTGATATAGATTGTTTACGCGTTTAACTGTCAGAACCGCCTTTTCTACTGGATCTATGACATCAGCATTCCGCTTTGAGAAGATTACTGTGAAACCCTTATCAGTAATATTATAGAAACAGATAACAAATTTGTTCCAAGGTCTGATACACAGAAGGTTTCATGTAAATTCAACTAATTCGGGTCCATCACAGTTAATAGACATTTCCCGTTATAACGACAAAAACAATACATCATTATATAGACAAACAAATATAGACAAACAACAACCGAAGAGTTCACGTTCGAATTCAGAACGGAGAGCGGAGACCCTCTATGGGTGATATTCTCCAGACTTGGACACTAGCGCATCCTTACATCGAGGCAAGCAAAATCGAAGTTATTTCACCTTGTTGTCATGGTGACGAGTAAACATATGCGGAAATGCCCCATTTGTAGTCACAGCTGGACAACAGCATAACATAGTCTCACCTAGTTCCGAGTCAATATTTTCATTATTTGTAATATGCAAGGTGATAAATTGTACGAAAATTACATCAAGTTATTATCAGGTGTTGACCTAAAACGCTACGAATGCAAGATTTAATCTGTGGGGTAGAGATCCATATGAAATGTGTGTTGGGGAGTTGACATAGGTACAAGTGTTCTAGATGATCCAGACATCAGCCGCAAAAATCTTGTGGATTACCTATCTAGTTTTAGAACTGTTCTTTGAATCAATTGAAACTAAAAATCTTTAGAGTACTGTGGAAGTGGTCTTGTGAAAGGATGTGCTATGAGAGCTCTGTTAGGCGGGAATAGTACGTTGTATCCAATGTGGAAAGGTAAGTACCTAGAGGTAAGGTATACCTACATACTTTCCGTATATTATTACTTGTTCATGTAGGTACTTCATTGATCAAAACGAAAGTAGGTACCTAATTACCTTTTTTGTCCATAACATTTGCGTAACTGCAAAACTCGCGCAATAACTGCACTGCCAATGCCGTCTTTATGAAATCTTACCTTCAGAGGAATGCATTTCAAGGTTTTTTCCTTGCAGCTGGTTTTTAATTCATGTTGCATATTCCCTGATTCGATATTTGACAAACTTGCTAATCAGCGGTTGTATTAGTCGGCAAAGCAACGACCCACCTACTTTGTTTAGGCACTTTAAACCAACAGCAAATCTGGTAGGACGTTCGTAACTACCTAAGTAGTTTCGTTTCTTGGTGTAGCAACAACCTGCCTTGTTTATTTTTACAAACTATCAAATCTCTCCTTTTATTCATTCAATATAACAAGTAAAGCATAGTACTACGAACTTATAATAAAACGCTGATGAAGCTACCTGAGCAATGGCTAGGTACCTACACAGCAGTACAGACACCTGAGGAATTTTCAATCTTCTTTTCTTTACTATTTTTCAGGTTAATTATTCTCAAAGCCTAAACGAATGAAGTTCTTTAGTTTTCTGACACTGATTAACTACTATAGTTAGTAGGCTCCTAGTCCAAATAAAAACTCGTTCACGTTAGATTGGTATTGTTGACAGCAATCTACAATCAATTATTGCGCTGGCAGGCATGATTATTATAACATTTAGTCGAATTGAAACTTTGTATTGCTACAATATTATACTTTTTTAAAACAAAACTGTTGAAAAATGGCCTTATAACCACGAATTTTGTTACGTGAGACGGCAAACTTCTTGTGAGAAATAGGTTGGTTGATTAGCGATTCATTGACGTAGGGCGGTATCATGGCCGACTTTGGCTGAAACGCGAACCTACTCCAGGCGTGACGTCACGAGAATATGGGCCATACTACATAAAAACTGAGCGAACTGAACCAAAAACAATGGGGAAAAACTGCAAAAACTGACAGGTGCCCCCACACAGTACAGTTTTTTGCTCAGTTTTGTCCTCATGAAAACTGCGCAGTTAAACTGAGCGTGTGTTGGCCCCTTAAATTCTAAGGGTGCTTCCGGTTCTTTCTTAAATGTCAACCTTAGCAGGAATACGTAAAAATCAGGGTGTCTACTAGATCTGTAAAATAAGAATCGGGGACTTTTGGGGTTCTAAATTTTAAAAATCTGTGACCTTTTACAGGCTTTAATTTCTTTAGGAATAGCGTACCGAAAGACTTACCAGTAGACCTACTGCAGTCATGAGTAGCCTAGGTATATAAAATTAGATCTTCATAACTTTATTATTGATTCTAGCCTACTTATAACGTACAGAAGTCTAAGACTACTTACAGAATATTGGTAAAATAAAATGTACAAAATATTTAATATTTTAGATTCAAAAATCTCAATTGATTCGTTCGCACGTTCTGTGAATCCCAGTACTAGCATTATATTATGATTGTTTGGTTACCGACGCCTTAAAAATCGGTGACTTCTATATTTAACCCGTGACTTTCGGGAATATCCGTGCCCTACTATTAAATCCATGACTTTTCCAGGAATCCGTGACCTGTAGACACCCTGAAAATAAACTCCTGCTTAATGTTGGACAACCTATGATGTTGGTCGTCTTCAATGCTTGATCAGGTCTCCAAATGAGATTTCCCAAAGTTGTTACACATTCCAGCGTTACCGGAATGCAGTATTCATGAAATCCCAAGTAGCGAGAATGTTACGAACGATCGTATTTCCCGAATCAAGACTACCGCGTCCTCAATGTACTCTCGTAGACCCCGGCTGCGAAACGACATAAAACCCTGACCTTATTACGGACGACGTTACTCTGCCCATCGTTCTTTATATCGAGGCGCATTTCCGTTACAGAGTTCCAGAATCCGAAAGGGTCAATCAACATAATTCGTCCAGGCACCGAAGCTACCTGATATCCAGCGAGCTGTATCCCACGAAGCTGAAACCGCCGAGCAACAGGTTCAGCGGAAAGGTCACACCCGGTGCCTTTCCATCTCCATTCCTAATTATCGGGTTTCTCCCCATAAATAACATTCCAAAATACGCGGCTTGCGGCCCCGATTTTTTTTTCTTTTTTTTTTAAAGGCTTCGCGCGCATAAGTGGGATCAGTCGACGCGTCCGCCTCCCTTAGCTATACCTAAATTTTTTTTCTCTCCCCCGAAATAATCTCCGCCGAACCTGAATTCCTTCCGGACGTCCAAAGATTAGCCCGAAACTGTTAAAACGACGAACCCAATGAGGAGCGGGACTCGTTTGCATTAAAATCTTAATGTCCCCTTCGAGCAACGATGTTTTCGTAGCGTCGCTGGGAACGCGAGCTGTCTTACGCGATGTAATTTATGTCGTTCTGGCTTTTTTACGATCGTTAGAATGATTGATGTATTGTTATTCTTTCCTTCACAGTATTTAATTACAAGCACAATTGAAGTGCTTGTTTCCGTTTTGTGTTGTATAGTTCGATAATTGCCTAGATATCAATTATTATTACTAAAACCTGGGGCCTATTTCATGAAGCAACAAGTGACAAGTTACAAACTAATTTTATGTACAAGTTGTAAAAAATTAGTGTGCAAGCGTTTAATAAGTGTAGACTTGTAATGCACTGTGAGAATTAACAAATGTACAGGCGAATTTTACAGGTGTTTCCCCATAATTTTGTACAAGTCACTGTTTTGCAGTTGTAAAAAATGGACGATTTTTAACATACGTCCGTTCACCTGTAAACTTGTTATTTTCTAGCATTGTGAGTTGAAAATTTTTCGGTGTTTATTATGAGGGAATCATCTTCTGCTGAAGAATACAGACAAGAAGCATTCAGCGTAGAAGACGCCAAAGATTTTTTCGGCCACGAATAAACGCTCATTTCGTGGGTATTTTTGAGTTTAACGAGAGATTTAGGATGTCTTCCGAGACCCTTGAAAGATTCAAATGGTTCGTGACCCTGTGCAATTTTTCCTGATCGGGTATTGAGGATCTCCCCATCATTGAAGAACAAAGTGAAGTGTGAAGATCATCTCGAAGTTACAGATGACATTCCTAACCCAGTAGCATTAAGACTTGATGAACTGATTAATCATTTCCGCTGAATGAAGGAGAAAAATCCGATTATGCAAATCAGAATAAGTTGAAATCAAATAAGTACACTTTCTCCACTTTTCAGTTGATAACTAGCGTTCCCCCCGCGCGTTGCTGCGCCCAAATTAAATTTGTTTATTGATCGTAATTTTAAACTGTTATTAAGAGGTGATTGGATGGACGGAAGCTTAGCCTTTGGATTCTGCCTTTGGTTTCTCCCTCCTCCTCATCCTCCTCCTCCTCCTCCCTCACTCCTCCTCCTCCTCCCTCCTCCTCCTCCCTCCTCCTCCTCCCTCCTCCTCCTCCCTCCTCCTCCTCCCTCCTCCTCCTCCTCCTCCTCCTCCTCCCTCCTCTTCGTCCCTCATCCTCCTCCCTCCTCCTCATCCTCCTCCTCTCTCACTCCTCCTCCCTCCTCTTCGTCCCTCATCCTCCTCCCTCCTCCTCATCCTCCTCCTCTCTCACTCCTCCTCCCTCCTCTTCCTCCTCCTCCTCCCTCCTCCTCCTCCCCCTCCCTCCTCTTCCTCTCTCATCCTCCTCCCTCCTCCTCCTCACTCCTCCTCCTCCCTCCTCCTCCTCCTCCTTCGGTCTTGGCTTGGGTAGTTAATTTTGTAAACAATAAATTTCTAAAACCTGACACTGCACCCTTTTATGCCCTCTGGGTCAGAGCCCTTTGAACGGATTTGCACCAAACTTTACAGGAACAATCCTTGAATCATGCCTAATAATACCTGAAAGTTTCATTACAATCTGTCGAGCGGTTTCGGAGTCTATAGGCAACATACATACATACATACATCCTCTTTTATAGATATAGATTTGTCTGTCTTCCAATCATTACAACTTGTCATGAACGATAAACATCCTATCGTGTTTTTATATTATGATTCGCTGACAAAACTTCCATTTCGGCATCCCGCTTGTCGTTGTTCATTCCGTTTGTCCCCACACGCCATTTTTCTTTTCTGCCAAACTTGTATACTTGGCTCCTACAAGTGTAACTTTTCTAGACTTGTACTCTTTGTTTTGGTGAAACATTTTTTTGTTCTAGTTTACCGTGAATTACAAGTACCTGTACTTGATAACATGTGCACTTGTAACTTGTTTTATGAAATAGGCCCCTGGGGTGTCTAATATTTTCGACGATCTGAAAGTGATTTCAAATGAAGAGCATTCCTCATTGATGGGTCACCGAAATCATCAAATCTGTTGACATCTTTAAAATAAATTAGTTGAGCACTTTGTGTTGTACCCTCTCTATAGCTTCTGAGTGTACATTGTAGAAAGGATTCCTGATCACTGAAGCGAACTTTGGTATCCACCTTTAGGTACCTTCTTTAGGGCTTATACTTGAAGATGCATAGGTCTGGGATCAGCTGAGTTAGGACCTAGACCTGGACCTAAGGACATAATCTTGAAGGTGCACACACAGGGTGCAGATCAGTTGCTATCTAAAGCTGCTCCAGCCATTTCTACTACAAGGAGCGGTACAGTTATTGATGCTGTGTTGACCCGATATGTAGATCATCTGGAAACGAGAAATTATATATCACTAGCCGCTCCGGCTCGCTACGCTCGCCTCCACGTCCAGCCGGGGGGCAAGCCCCCCGGACCCCCCATTAAGTTGCTCGCTTCGCTCGCAACGTGTGGCATGTAGGGAATATTGCTCGCTTCGCTCGCAAAGTATGGCATTTAGGGGATGTTGCAAACGGTAGATCTCTAAGGGTAGGTTTAACTTCTGTAGGGGATGCTGCTCGCTTCAGTCGCAAACGGTAGATCTCTAAGGGTAGGCTTAACTTCTGTAGGGGATGCTGCTCGCTTCGCTCGCTTGAGGAAGTTATACTGCCCACCCAACTTGGCAGACGTTTTTTTCAGTTGGGAATTATTACAAACAAATTAAATCTTATAAAACTACGTGGAACCACGAAAAGTTTATTCGGGAATGTTGCTCGCTTCGCTCGCAAGGTATACCTGTATATGTGTAGGACAAAGTCCGTATTTATTATTTGAAATGGCTCTCGCTTCGCTCGCAAGGTAGGTACCTATGTAGGCATACCTGCTCGCCTCGCAATGTTGTGACATCGAACCCTTCACGTCAATTCTTGAGCCTTCTCTCGTCCACGGCAGAATCATTTTAATCGCTTTGCTCGCTTCTGCTCGCAATTTGACCGAGTTCTCGTCACTTTTTTCGATATCCGATTTCGGATTCAGATTCGGCGGACCCAAAGCTGTATTTCGCCCGCGAAAACCGTTCCGAAAAACGTACCTTTATGGGGTATATTTTAATCGGAAAAAACCAAGTTTTTCGGCGGACTTTTCGAGAAAACGGGTCCGTACTCTCGCATTTTTTTGACGCATTTCCCGATACTTTTTTCGCGATCCGATCGCGCCGTCGTCTTCCTCGTTCAAAAACCTACGAAACCGGTATTTTTCCGGAATTGTCGACGGCCGTTTAGAGGGGTAGAGGATGCGGGGAAGTCCAAAAAGCGCACATTAATTCTTACTTCGACCCCCCTCCCGCCCTACGGCCCATGGTTCGGGTGGGATTAGAAAATTTTAAATTTGCTCGCTCCCCCTATCGGAAAATCCCAAGAAGATCCCCCCACTCGTAGACTCCCCCCACTCAGCCGTTTGGCCGTGCATAGACACGACAAACAAACAAACAGACAGACAAACGGAGTTTCATTCTTATAAATAACTAGCCGCTCCGGCTCGCTACGCTCGCCTCCACGTCCAGCCGGGGGGCAAGCCCCCCGGACCCCCCATTAAGTTGCTCGCTTCGCTCGCAACGTGTGGCATGTAGGGAATATTGCTCGCTTCGCTCGCAAAGTCTGGCATGTAGGATATGTTGCTCGCTTCGCTCGCAAAGTCTGGCATGTAGAAAATGTTGCTCGCTTCGCTCGCAAAGTATGGCATTTAGGGGATGTTGCTCGGTTCGCTCGCAAACGGTAGATCTCTAAGGGTAGGTTTAACTTCTGTAGGGGATGCTGCTCGCTTCGCTCGCAAACGGTAGATCTCTAAGGGTAGGTTTAACTTCTGTAGGGGATGCTGCTCGCTTCGCTCGCTTGAGGAAGTTATACTGCCCACCCAACTTGGCAGACGTTTTTTTCAGTTGGGAATTATTACAAACAAATTAAATCTTATAAAACTACGTGGAACCACGAAAAGTTTATTCGGGAATGTTGCTCGCTTCGCTCGCAAGGTATACCTGTATATGTGTAGGACAAAGTCCGTATTTATTATTTGAAATGGCTCTCGCTTCGCTCGCAAGGTAGGTACCTATGTAGGCATACCTGCTCGCCTCGCAATGTTGTGACATCGAACCCTTCACGTCAATTCTTGAGCCTTCTCTCGTCCACGGCAGAATCATTTTAATCGCTTTGCTCGCTTCTGCTCGCAATTTGACCGAGTTCTCGTCACTTTTTTCGATATCCGATTTCGGATTCAGATTCGGCGGACCCAAAGCTGTATTTCGCCCGCGAAAACCGTTCCGAAAAACGTACCTTTATGGGGTATATTTTAATCGGAAAAAACCAAGTTTTTCGGCGGACTTTTTGAGAAAACGGGTCCGTACTCTCGCATTTTTTTGACGCATTTCCCGATACTTTTTTCGCGA
This sequence comes from Adelphocoris suturalis, assembly GCA_030762985.1. Taxonomy (NCBI): domain Eukaryota; kingdom Metazoa; phylum Arthropoda; class Insecta; order Hemiptera; family Miridae; genus Adelphocoris; species Adelphocoris suturalis. The sequence continues at coordinate 8,050,758 of CM061043.1, forward strand.
TCCGATTGCGCCGTCGTCTTTCTCGTTCAAAAACCTACAAAACCGGTATTTTTCCAGAATTTTCAACGCCCGTTTAGAGGGGTAGGGGAAGCGGGGAAGTCCAAAAAGCGCACATTAATTCTTACTTCGACCCCCCTCCCGCCCTACGGCCCATGGTTCGGGTGGGATTAGAAAATTTTAAATTCGCTCGCTCCCCCTTTCGGAAAATCCCAAGAAGATCCCCCCACTCGTAGACTCCCCCCACTCATCCGTTTGGCCGTGCATAGACACGACAAACAAACAAATAAACAGACAGACAAACGGAGTTTCATTCTTATTAATAGTATAGATATTTTTATTACCATAAACCGTTATTATAAGTATTGTCTGTTCAAATTCAATTTCTGTTTAATTACAATTAGAGGGCCACCCCCTGCAGGCTTCGCCTGCCAACCCCCGCCATTGCGGCCCATTCAGGCCAGACAGACCAACCATTGTGGCCTGACGGGCTGCCCATTGCGGCCTGACGAGCCAGAGGTGGCGGCTGGAGCACAGGCAAAGTTAGGAACCGCCCGCACCTTGGAAGTAGGAGGTGGGCAGAGAAGGTCGCGAAAATCGCCACCCTTTGATTTTTGATCTAACCACGTTTTTTGACACACTTTCGCAATTTAAATGAAAATGGTTCGAAATTTTGGAAAACTAAGGTTTTTACACATTAGGCAGGAGATCCAGAGCTTGAAATTGAGTACCAATATGTCAGGGTTCTGTTGGGCCAAAATGGGTGATCTTTTTGATCCATATCATCATCATCATTCTCGTTATGCAGTTTTATTATATAGAATAAATTACGTGTTTATATGTAATTTTGTTGTTTTCTCTTCCTGCCTACATCTTCCTGCGTTCATTTCTATTATTAACCCTAATTTCCAGAGACATAGCCAGGATCTGTTGTTTTCCCCATCAAGGGAGAAATTTAATGTTTATTCGATTTTGGATTCTACGCTCATTGAAACGTAAACCAACAAAATTTAAGGGGGGGGGGGGGGGGGGGGGTTAATTTGGTTTTCTAGGAGAAAAATGTTGGAATGCACTGGCTGCTCAGGATGGAGTAAGTAATTTCATTCTACTTTTTCTCCTTGATAGTAACGCTTTTCGCGGCTTTATGCGAAAGTAAAGACATGAAAATGTCAAAACCTGGGTTTTTCATAAAATCATTGGTTCCTAGAAAAATGACCCGATTATTATTATTATCTTATTAGGTAGTAGAGACTTTCTGGTTATCACGTATTTAGTTCACACGGTGCGTGTGAGCCATGGTCAGCTGATCTGGAAACAGCTGACAGCTGACGAATTTGTAGAGGTGGACGGCGTGAATATGAGACGAGACCCTCTCGAACGATCAAGTTTGTCCCCCACCCCGGCAACTTCTTGGAACCGTTCCCTACAAGAAGAACTGTGAGTTCTTCAATTCCGTTCAACGCGGAGCAGCTCATGAGTTACAAATGAAAAGTCACATTTACTTTTCTAAACTGTTATGTGATCGTGTTATGAAACCACGAAACTATACACTTCATTCTGATCTACATATCCAACTAATCTGCATTTTTACTAAGGGATTGACTACTTGATGTTATGTATTTTTGAGATGCGAGCTTGCGAGCATCCAGACCACCAAACTATACACTTCATTCTGACCTACATGTCCACTAAACAGGTTGAACGGAATTGAAGAACTCACAGTTCTTCTTGTAGGGAACGGTTCCAAGTAGTTGCCGGGGTGGGGGACAAACTTGATCGTTCTAGAGAGTCTCGTGAATATGAGACCGCTTGATTGGCAACACAAGATCGAGTCTTAGTACGTCCTCGTTCCCACGTCGTAAATGTATATACCCGAGGAAGGTCTCAGTGATTAGCATGTTCAGTTCAATTTTTATACGAAATATATTATTTAAAATATGAATTACATATATAATTATATTAAAATATACTATATTTATTTATATTCATCTTATATTCACTCGAAGCAGTCCATTCATCGAGTGCCCAAAAACAACTAGTCAACAAAACGGAGGATAAAGGTTTACCAAAAAACGGATAACATTTTGACATGAATATGTCTTTGCTCTGGGGGGCCAACCAAAACTTTCCGTGATGCAAAATTTGTGTCACAATTCCAGTGTTTTTCACGTACAACCCAGCCGTTGCTAGGGGAATGGAACTTCCGCAGTTTTCATCGCACATATATCGTTCGCCACTCGTTGGAAAGCGCTTGATTTATGTGATAAATGTTCACATCTCAAGCTACCAATTTCCCCCTCCTTACGTACCTGGCTACATTCCTAAACTAAGTTGATTGTACTCTAAAACAATATTAATAAGCCGGTTCCAATATTCATAACGTAAAGCAATAGCATAATTTACTCCACTCCATAGGAAACATTTTCATCCTCTTGACAACAGTCGACTGTTAACAACAACTCATTGTAGTGGCTTCTCTCCACAGTTATTTTCAACATTTCTATAAGTAAACCGTTGTTTTGTTGGAATTAGTCGGGATGCGGCCATGCGGCCCAGGGATTTGTTTAAAGTTAAAGGATTTGTTTACAACTCTCGAGGACAACCGTTATGAAATCCCCAATCAAAGACATATCCATGTAACATGGTAAAGCAGATAGTGGAACTCGTTTACGAGTTGTTTAGTTAGTTTTTTCATTCCAATCATATCTAACTTTTACAAGATACAAATATTAAACTAATAAGATACCAGCATGTATTATTTTACTGAGTTTCTCCACAAAATGCATAAAATCTGTATATCACAACCTTTATATACACTACAAATATTAACACTAACAAAGTTGAGCGAGAACTTACTTGAACGAACGCCAGTGTTCCTGATAGATGTGTCCTCATGATAAACCTGGAACACATCGTCGAAATCGTCTCTGCCCAATAAACTTGCGTGATAACATAATTATAAGCCTACGAAGTCTAATACTTCTCGCTGAATTCCATAGCACAAATAAAACGGCAGACAGACGGACGACGGAATGATTCGATTTTTGAAATCTACGTATCGTGAAACGTAACCAACAAATTTTGAGAGATGGGTTAAAAAAATTTCTTGGCAGAATACAAAGGCTCTTTCTCCAAATATTACTACTAGTCGAAAACAAAACAATAAAACAACACGATGGGTCTATGATGGATGTTGGTAACTGAGATCAGGTTGAAGGAAAACATAGTCGGAGAAATACAAGATGGCGAATGTTGGAATCAGCGTCAGTCAGGTAACTGACAGTCAGTTTAACTGGTTACAAAACATTTGATTAGAGACGACGTGTGAAGACGCGTGAAACACTACGTAGACTCCGTAGTAACAGCCAGCGTGTTAGCAAAATTTTGATTTTCCCTAGATTCACGTACACCGTATGAGAACACCGTAGTAACCAGGAACTCTAATGTTCAGAGCCCTTCAAGTGCCATTTTGCCATGGCGCCATCCTTAAGTGCCATGTTTGGCCAATTTTTGGGTAACAAGCCATTTTTTGCCAATTTCTGGGAAAATGCCACGTTTATGCCATTTTTCGCCTGATTTTCTTGAAAATTGGTGAAAAAAGGCGCTGCTCACAACATCTTTGGAGAAGATGGACTATCTAGGGGCTGTCGGGGAAAAGATTAAAGAAAAGGTGAAGGCCGTCCTCTCCAGGAATTGTGGATGGGAGGAGATGAAGAACGTAGCTGCCAATCTGGCAGGGGAGGTAGCCACCCTGAAGGAAGACTGGGAAGCTGCAGATGTTCTCTCAATGAAGTATGCCCCGTCAACATCAGCTGACGTAGAGAGGTCATTTTCAAAATTGAAATATATTTTAAGTTACCGAGGCCTGGGTTTCTGCATGGATAGCATCTCGGCCCACCTGAAATTGTTCTACAACACAAACGGAAGTTAGTGAAAAACGTTGTCTATTTCCACGAAATATCATTTCGAAAAAAAATTTTCGTGGAAATAGACAACGTTTTTGAAATGGGTTTCCACAACTTCGTCGCGAGTGATTTAGTTCGTGTTCTACAACAATTTTAACCCAGTGGAAGAGATTCTTCATTCTCCCATATAGATTAAAACTCAATTTTTTATAGTCATTTTGTAATTTGTAGCATGCTCTTTGTAAATAAAGTACATAATGTAATTAAAATGGCAAGTTTTAATTTTCCTATCAATGGGGAAAAAAAATAAAAAGAAATTTTGGATTTTGAAGAATAAATGACATGTTTGGCCAAAATAAAAACCATGTTTGGCCAAAATAAGTGCCATTTTGCCATGTTTTTAGAGCTACGTTTGGCAAAAATAAATGCCATGTTGTGAAGGGCTCTGCTAATGTTGCACGCCGTCTCGAATGATAGCACTAGCAAATCTCGCAAACTGACAAGTTTTTTGTTTATTTTTCATCGGTTTATATGTTTTAGGGGTAAACATCGGTTATAACGGAGTCGGGTGTTACCATTCGATCCAGCGATTCTCTCGAGCTGATCTTGGTCGGATTCTAAATGTATCAGAACGATCAGGAGCCACGATGGGTCGAAAAAGGTATTGAGCGGCGATAGTTATAAAATGCTTCTAAACACAGTAGCAAACGGAGGCCGCTTCTCAAAGAATTTATCCGGTTAGATCTGTTTTTTTTCCTTCTTCTAGGTTAACGACGCCGGGTCTCCTCACCGTTTAAAACTAAAGCTCGAGGTAATAGCGTTGATGAGCCCTTTGTGCTTCCTTGATTGCCCTCTGGAAGGCTGACGGGCTCTTTTGCCACTCTAATCGCGACCGAGGGGATTCATGGAGTTGAATAACGCGGGCTTTTAAACTCATCGCCATATAAGAAAAACCCCTCTGATGTCTACATAAGGGGAGGAGGATTGTTGACACTCGTAAAAGAGGAATGCGAGCACGACGTTGGGATGGCCGGACTCGCTGAGACTCACCGGCACATGTTGAGGGCGATTTGTTTGCTGGATCGTCCGGAGGGCTGTGAGGAAATCTCGAGAAATTACCTGCAGACGTAGCATTTCTGACTTACAATTGGGAAAGAGTCAGTCTGCTGTTTTATACCTGGCAATTTCCTTGTCTAGCTTCTTACGTATTTGAAAACCTACCGTTAGAAATTATTATGAATGAATGAATGAATTTATTATCCCGCAGTCATCCACAATGTACATTACGTCGTCAAGATTTTTAAATTTATCACACAGGATGTTGAATGATATATAAAATATAACCAAAATAGAATTACATAAAATACTTATATAGCGTTCACAGCAGAGCTGTGGGCAGTGACTCTGGCTGTTAGACATTGCCAGCTATTGGGAGTTGGAAATTATGTGATCTGTAGTGACTCATTGAGTACCATGGAGGCGATTAGGGACACATATTCATATGATCCCCTAATGCAAAGCCTGCGTGTTTCACTACACCGAGCCATAACATTAGGCACTAACATAACTTTTATGAGGGTGCCAAGCCATGTAAGTATTGACGGCAATGAGTGTGCTGATGCCCTAGCAAGGAGAGCCATTGGTGATGATTCCATCGAAATGTTGCCTATGCGCATTGAGGATCAAATCTCCTACATGCAGCATAAAGTCAATTCCATCTGGCTCGAGCGCCACTGGTCTGCGTGGAGTCCTTCAGGACCTCTGCCCGGTTGATCCTTTCGTGACCCACCTTCCAAGGAGGTACCGAATAGTGGTCAATCGGGTAGCCACTGGCCATACCCTTCTTACTCACAGACACCTGCTTGATCCAGTATCTCGTGATGTGTGGGAGATGTGGGGGTGATTTGTCTTTTTTTCAAGAAAACCCTCGATTTCTTTGAAAAAAAAAAAAAAAAAAAACAATGATTTTCAACATTGAAATACAGTTTTCTCCCTTAATTTGCAAATTAAAAGTAAAATTAACACCGTTGGAAAGGTGAGATCTTGGCGCAGTTTTTCTCGTCTCCGAGGGTAAAATTCAATAGAAGACTTTCGAGCAACAGCGCTCCAAATATTGACAGATTTATTAGGATTTGTCAAATTTCAACTTTCAGCCGGATTTCTCTCCCATTAAACCTGCTTAAAAAATTTTGAAGTGCTATCTGAGTGGTAGGAAATTTATCACGCTCTCTCCAAAGGTGTACTAATTTTTAAACTTTTTACTGTCATTTGAGGGAGATATGGTTATTTTTGTGATATAAGGTTGAAAACACGAAAAAAATCTTAAATATTAAATTACTCAAAAAATAAGCATAAAAAAGAAATTCCAAGAGGAACTTTTTGTTGCAAATTAAGTTGTAGAATACCTCTCTTCTTTGTATGACACCTGTTTTGGAGACACCCTGTATAATTTTTCAGATCTTCTTAACATAATACAATGATTAATAATTTAGATGCTCGTTTCGAAACTATTTTGACTAAAGTTAATTAATTAAATTATCCAACAAATCTCTTTTTGAGGCTATTGACTGCCCAAATCACGGGCTGAGCATATTGTTAGGTATCAACAAAACTTGTTCGTCTATTATATTTTAAACTAGCTGGTTCACCCGTGCGATGCATAGGTTGACTTGAATGTACGCAAGCCTCCCCTCACCCATCACATTTTGGGACGCCCTATGGATCTGATTCAAAAAAGTCCTTACTTAAAAGTACTTACTTAAAGTATAAATTACCTATAAGGACCAAACTACTGAGATTAACCCCCACTCCCTCTCTACAAACATCTCCCATATTTCAGATTAAAAATATTCTTGATAGGTATTGACAACTCAGATCCCCAGTTGGTTCAGTGATGACAAAGATAGCCCATTGCCCTCCCCCCCTCCCCTAAAACACTTCCTATGGGCAGATTTGAAAAATTTCAAGTACCCTGTGATTTAAGTTGGAATAATCCAAACATATTCACCCAATCAGATCCCCAGTTCGTTCAATGGCGTCCAAGATACCCCATTTCACCCCCTTCCCCTCCCCTAAAACACCCCTTCTGGCGCTAATTTAAGTTGGACTGATACAGACATTTCCCCCCACTCATATCAGTTGTCCGATCCCCATTTTGTTCAGTGATGACAAAGACACTCCTAAAAGAAATGTTATGGTTGCCGTGTCACTATCACAAAAGATCAACAACTACACCTTTTAAACCTTCTCTGGAATTCCACAAATAATTAAAGATCAAAATTAGTCAAATCAGTCCAGCCGTTCTCGAGTTTTAGCGAGACTAACGAACAGAAATTGATTTTTATATATACAGATGAAAGCTACAGGGGAGAAACTTGATAATTGTAACTTTTTCTCGAAATGAGTTAGTGACGGATTCTTACAGATTTTCGTATGGCGGACACGATAGGCACTTCAGTACTGGGGAAAAACGAGTCCAAAAAGCCGAAATTCGCTGGCGAAAAAAAAGTTTACCGGGGAAGAAAGGGACTCTCCAAGCAGTACTGGTGAAAAGGGGGTAACTTGAGCGCCTCGAGAGTTGAACGTGGACATAAACCATCCCAGACAGACGTACCTACCATCGGGATACCTGCAATGGCGCCTGGATCAGCTCTATTGTAATTCCGAATCCTCCAAGGAATAAGAAAAATATGAAAAAATCAACGATCTTTAAAGACATTACAAACAACCCGACAGCAGGTCCGTGACAACGAATTTCACTGCCCAAATCTAGCCTACAAGGAATCACTTTCGATCACGAGGGAAAAGTGTGATGATCTCCAACAGTTGATGCAACTTTGCTCTTCCAAAACGAGTGCATATTTCAGCAAAATCAGACCTAAAAGAACCAGCAAAGAACAGAAACCTTAGCCCCAGAAGCGTATATTGCGACTATCCCTGCTTCAGAATTTCCGAATAAATAAATTACAACATTTAGTTTCTGAACATTTATTTTTAAGCAAAAGTATTATATTTTCATAAGTTTAGAATGTTTTATAAATAAATTTATGTTTTGGGGTTGAAAATACTGTGTTCACACTCCTTTTTAGACTGAGAAAACCATGGAGAAAACCCGCGATGTATCGAGAAAACCCTTTTCACCCATCACAATTGTGACCTTCGAGCTTAGCTGGCTTCCTGGCCCGAACAGTGAATTAGTTGTAGAAATTTGAGTATACAGTTACATTCTATACTACTTGAACAACGTGTTGGTATATTTTTTGAATTTTTAAATTCCACACGTGAACATTAGTGGCGTTTCCCATACAAAAAATGCTCTGCTACACAATTTTGAAAATGGCACTTGTAGTCTTCAAATATTATGTTATAGTGCTTATAAACCAAAATTGGATGTGATATTTCAACTTGTGTATGTTTATTGAGCGGGTGATCATCCTGCTCGCCAACCCGCTATCATACCCGTGTCTTTCTCATGAAATGTACACACTGTATGGTATAAAAATGCCATAAAATACGTCGTTACCGGCTCATAGTCGTTATATATCATACCTTATTCCCTGCAGCCCCTTCAGACCAAGCTAATTGGTTCTCTAATTAACAACGGGCATACTTTATTACGTCCTGAAACGTTTTTCCCAGTAGCTGAGTACTTTACATCGAAATTTCAACACTGCTATTAGCAAAGATCGATTTATGTTAATTGCTTACGGTGCCGAAGTCCTTCGAAAAGGGCGCTAAAACTCAGAGGGGGGAAAAAAAACTGCCTCGTATCGATACTGCTGATGCCTTGTTCGTTGAAATCGTAAACTGAAGGAATTTTTTGATATAGCTCCTTCCATCAAGGTCGTAAAGTGGGAGGAATATTATGGTAGACCACCCCAGCGTTGTTAAGCAAGTTCACGTTTGGTGTTACCAACCTTGATTAGGAGTAGAGTAGAGTAGGAGCTAAATTTTCTTCGTGGATCGACTATTAAAAAACTAGGACTGACGTTATTTCCACAACAGTGTCCTCTGATGTTATCAAGCTCGGCTTATAACAAACCACCACATTTTTGCCGTTTGCTATTTGCTTCATTTCTAGAGAGAGAAATACATATACGAATTCCAACCTGAATTATTATGAATGAATTATTGTGATCAGTAAGTTGTGGACATAATTTCATCTTCGATCTGTGTTAGAATGTAAAGAACGGTATCTTTGTCCAGCCGAAACCTCAATAAAGATACGCGCTCGTCCCATATTAGTAGGTGATCTACATGGGGTCTTACTAGGTATACACGGTCTTCTTTTCCATTCAACGAATTATGCTACGATAGAATCTTCGCCGTTGCTGCTATTTGAAGACAAATCCCCAAATATATCCATTGGAAGGTACAAAAATAAAGACAACCAAACTTGAGATTCAAATAAGATTTTTGTAAATACGAGTAAATAAACTTGTTCGAGGTTAGAAAGGTCTAGATATCTCATTAACCTCCAGTTATAATTGATATCCAGCCGTCCAGGGACCAGATAAAAACTAAATCACTCGCGACGAAGTTGTGGAAACCCATTTCAAAACGGAAGTTAGTGAAAAACGTTGTCTATTTCCACGAAAAATAAAGAGTTACAATGTTAAATCGATTTCGATGGTTATTCCATCATCTTTAACAAACAATAACTCAGTTATTTATAATAATAACTCAGTAGTTATTGTTTGTTACTGATGATGGCCTAACCGTTAAAATCGATTTAACATTGTATCTCTTGATTTTTCGTGGAAATAGACAACGTTTTTCACTAACTTCCGTTTCGAACAGATAAATTAAAACGCCAGATAGGTTTTAACTAGTTTTAACTAATAAAAACCCCCTATTGTGTTATCTTGAGGATAATGCTTAGATAATGCCTTTAGATAAATCTAGACATGAGTCGATACCAAAATTTATCGATTCCCGATACCGATACCTAAAAAATCGATTCCCGATTCTCGATACCGATACCATCGGCGCATAACACTTAACTTACCTGTAGGTGAAAAACAAAAATTCCTCTTGAACTAGTAATGTATTCAAAATTTTGTGTGCAACATATAACTTATACTTAAAAAAAATTGATCCCAATATATTTGCAAATGAGGTAATTTGTAAATAAAAACAAAACATGGATAATAAAACCTTTATCCTCCATGTGTTCTACTTAAGGTTTTTGTGTATCAAGTATCAATTAATAGGCAACTTTTATTGCCTAGGATTGATTTCTTTCTGAATTAAACAAGTTAAGCAGACTAACTTGGTTTTTTAGTTTTTCGTCGGTGACTATAAGGCATTTCCAAATAAGACTGGCTCTAGGCTTTTATACTTGGAAAACATAGCTTTGTCTAATGCTTCTGTTGTCACAAACAAAATAACACAAGCCTACTTGTAAACAAAGTTATAATTGTAATTTGTGTTTTGGACAATTCATGTTTCGCAACAGCTAACTTCACACAACAGTTGCACGGTACAACCATCTTCGTTGTTAGATGGATGCAATAGTACCGTAGTGTAATAAAACGCCCATCAACGGGCGGTATCGGTCTCGGCTTTAGGCGATCGATTCTCGATACCGATACCAATGCCTAAGAATCGGTTGTATCGAGAATCGGTATCGGGAATCGACTCATCCCTATATAAATCCCCATTATCCATTGGATAAATGTGATTGATAAACCGGCCCTAAAACGTATTGCTAGAAAAACTGGGGGATAGTCTCTCTGTCTCCAGGAAAGTTCTCTTCCTGAGGCTGAAAGGCTACCGAACAAGAATAGGAAATGTGGGAGGGGATTTTAACCATTCCGGGACAGTCCACCAACTTCCCATAAAACAGTTGACAAAAGCGGTAGGAGGAGGGAAAAACAGTTAAATGGGCACAGCATCCGTCTCCGAACGCAAGCCGCGTTGTGACAAATCAGGACCCTCGAAGAGTCCTTATAGAGGACGCTATCTGACGTCTCGGCCTCCCAAAGGGGCAATAGAACGACTTCCCATTGTCACATCGACGAGGCATAACTAACGCCTTCCTTACCCGGCCGGGAGGATTTACCTGTGGGACCCCCTCAGCAGTGGTGAGACCGAGGAAGCTGACTACATATATATACACCTACTTATAGAGTCTAATTTGGATATGGCTTCTAGACTGGCTGGTTGGATGTGGATATGGTACGATTCGATATGATGAGATTCGGTTTGTTCAATAGGCATGGCTGCCAATGACGTGAAAAAGCGCCAATCCATTCGTCCGACATTCCAAATTTTCAAATCCGAAGCGCATTCCAAATTTTCGTCCGACAGAAAAAATGTCTCGCTTTTCTATAATTGTGAAGTTAAGGGTTAGCGAGGGTCGGTCAATAATTCAAAAACTCTTCAACGCCGACGTTTCGCTATATTTGTATAACGTATTCAGGGCTACAGTACAACAGAGGATAACAAGTGGTACAGTCTGGCATATCTCTATTATTTATAAGAATGAAACTCCGTCTGTTTGTCTGTCTGTTTATCTGTCGTGTCTATGCACGGCCAAACGGCTGAGTGGGGGGAGTGTACGAGTGGAAAACTGATGTAACATAGGTACGTAATGTTAACCTAATTACTACTATTTTTATGCAAAATCTGATACATGAATTAATGTGGCTACATATAATGGAACTTTTGACTAATTAGGACACTGAAACTAGAAAATGTTTCAAGTAAAAAAGTCCAGTCATGCAGCATGACCCCATGAGCGAATTTTTGAAGAAATCCGACATTTCAGTCGCTATTGATCGTGTAGAGAAATTTTAGTTTATGATTTTGATAGACAAACATAGAATCAAATTATTAAAAATAATTAGGAGGTACTCATACTTTATTATTATTAAACTAATCTTGTAGATTTAAAGACAAATGTAGGTAAATATTCATAGATTTCGATGTCCAATGTGGTCAGTATTGAAGGCAGTTGAAATCTTAAAAGTATCCTATCATAACATCATCAAATCTTGACATAAAATAAAACAAGCACCTATTACCTACGTTTTAAACAGCATAATTCTAGGATTGGTTATACAGGGATACTTCCATAAGAGTAGTTCAATCTGAATTTGGACAATGTTTCATGCAAATATTACCGATTTTTACAACTAGCATTATTTCGATTTTTGACTGATTCTTCAACTCTGAAATTTTTGAAAACTTGATACATATTCTAATAGGAAATTTTACGCTGATTCCGAATATACCACATGTTAGTATGCTGAAAAAATTATTTTGCACAACAAATCGCAAAAAACAGGCTATTTTGAAATTTTTGACTACATTTTTGAAAATTTTAACCCGAAGATGTAATCCGATAATGCTGGTCAACGAACTTAAACTTTCGTTTTGTGTCTTTAACATTTTAAAATTTGTTTGAAGTTTCTAGCACAATTCTACGGACAGTTATCGTCTGGAATGACACATACATACATACATACATACTCGTACATACATACATAAAAAAATGCGTTAAACTTCAGAATATGATTCAGAATAGCCTGAAACGGATTTCTGCATAAAATGTTTTCAAAAATTCACATTCTACAAATTTTGAGGCGAGAGCAATAGCTTAATTTTCTTCAAAAATTCGCTATAATGAATAACAAAGTAGGTAGGTACCTGAGTAGTGGAGCAGGAAAAATGAATGATAATAACCATCATCATAATTATCAAGTTTCTATTATTATAAACAGTTTCCAGTTAGCATGTATGAAAATAGTGTAGAAGTGCAATATGTCCAGCAAGAATTGTATAACGAGCAATGAGGACCTACAAAATTTCTCCTGCTCCACTACTAAGGTACTTGAATACTTTGTAATTCATCATTTTACTTAAAACATTTTATAGTTTCAGTGTCACAATTAGTCAAACCTTCCATTATAATTAGCCATATTAATTCATATATCAGATTTTGCATAAAAATTTTAGTAATTAGGTTAACAATATGTACCTATGTCAAATCAGTTTTTTGTCTTTATAGTCTACATGCCAGACTGTACCACTGGTTTATTCTCTGTTATATTGTAGCCCTGAAGATGCTATACAAATATAGCGAAACGTCGGCATAGAAGAGTTTTTGAATTATTGACCAACCCTCGCTATACAAGTGGTAGAGAAAACTAACATAATTTATATAATAGTTCACATACAAGCAGTTGTTAGGGAGATTAATTAATTGCATTAATTTCCCCTCTGCAGGTGCCTTCATCTACTCAGGCATATTGATGGCATCCTACGGATCTGCAATTTGAAAATCAAATCAAATAAATCAGCATTATTTGCCCAAGCAAAATGTACAGGATCATTGTGAAAATTAACCATTATAAGCAAAAGATGAAAAATTTGAAGAATTGGTGTTTTGAGAAAACTGAAGTACTTTTGATAAAACTCAGCTGAATCCCGTCTAACCCAGGCGAGGATTTGCTTTAATTGACTTAAGCTTATTTTGATGTAAGCTCATTTGGATGCATTAATTTTGATGTAAGCTTAATCCCCACTTGACAGAAGAATCTACTCTTTCTATAAAGCCAGAAATCCATTTTGGCAAACCAGATTGGGAAGATCGCCAAATAAATTTTGTTGTTATTATTAAATGCATAAGGAAGCATTTGTAATTTTTTCTGAAGCGTGAGAAGTAATACAAAGAAGAAAAAGGACTTTCTTATTCTACTCACCCACTGTTCAATAAGTGCTTTCCACTTTATATCATCATTGCTGTTAACCAGAATGGTTAGACATGATTTCGCTTATAAGCGGCAGTTAAGTTCATCCAAACGCACGAATTCGAGAAATTCGGGCAATGTCCGCAGTTGAAAGCGAATCTCGATCTCTTGGCGTTCTCGTGGGAAGCTCACGGCCGTAAAAGATGCCAAAAACGCGGGGAAAATAAAAAAACGCCCATTCCGACGGCCTTGGCCACATTAGTTTCAATCGAAAGCTGATCCCGCTCATTCAAAACGATCGGTCGTGATCGTAACAATTCCTTCCCATGGTTGCATATTACACGCTCCCCGCTTGCCCCCAACATTTTTCGAGTAGCCCGAAAAATCTGCTGTAAGAATCCCTCCCGCACCTTCTCCGAAAAAGTAAAAAAAAACCTCACCCAGACGTACCTAAATCAAAATAAAAAGTTCCAAACGGGTGAAGGCCTTTCCAGGCACCGATCGCTAATTACACGGCAGGGCAGCTGACTTATGGACCATCCTTGGCAAATTAGGTCCATTAATGCCGTGGGGAGGGGGGGAAGAAACATAGATCAAGATGGAGAATTTCTCTTTCCAGAGTGTGCTCTGGTCTTTTTGGGAGTATGAGACGCTTTATTCCTAATTCTTTATTTTGGTTGCTCGAAAGGCCACCGCGATTTGTTACTGTTTTCTTGTAGATTTCCCCCTCCTTCATCCTATAGATCTTTCTCCGCGGGTCGTCTTCCATCCGATTTTTTTTTTCTCTCTTTTTTCATCTCTTCTCGAAACTTGAGGAGCGCTTTAAAAGGGGTATCCTTTTGATCACGAATATGAGATTTTTTTCGGGGAAGGCCGCAGTCGTCTCACGACCGGCCCATTGGTAGCTGGCTTTCTTGTCATTTCAATCATCCCACACGCCTCCGCGTCTTATCACGGGGTCACGTTTTCTTCTTAAAAGCCGCATTTGCTTGGACGGAGTGAAGGTTATTAGATACGATAAAGGCAGATATTCCTCTTCTGCGTTTATAAACGTCCGCTAACGATCTAACTGTCTAGAATTGGGTCGTATGGGTCCGGAGGGATTTTTTTTTCTTTTTCTCTCTTCAGGCGGAACGAATGGGTTTCCTTTTTTCTTGATGAAAGAGACCGTTTTTCTTCCTCAGTTTTGGTCTTCCCACGAAGCTTTTGCCACGATTTCCGCGATCGCTTTGACGAATCGTTGAAGAATCAGCAGGTTGACGTTCTATCTGGGCCAGACAAGCTCCAGTCTTTGATATTGCACCCGATAGTCCATGAGCCGAGGCCAAAAATAGATAGTACCTAATTTCAAGAGAAAGTCTGTGTTTAAGCTACTTAGAGGCCAAATTCCAAAGGTAATCAGGGGCCAATTAAAGCTAGCCGTTTGGTTGTCCTAGATAAACGAAAATGGTCTAGTCAATCCCTAAATGAATAAATAATAACTCGAAGGACCACTCCAAAATTCACATAAAGGAGATTTGAGGCTCCAAATTAGATAATAAAGAGATAAATTATCCAAACTAGATAAATGGTAAGATGGGTGCCACAATACATAACTTGGGCTTAAACGAGTGCAAAATTCAAAGAAAATAATGATTATATCCATAAGTACAAAGATAGGCTAGGAGTCACATTGGACTCACCAGGACTTAAGTAGGCAGGTATGATCCTGATAACCATGTGGCACTTAATTTACTGTTTCAAGGTATTGAGATTGTACCATCAATACAAGAAGGCTCCTCTGAGATTTTGCTGATGACGAGGGTTAGGTCTGCATCGATAATTGATGAGTTTGGCGATTCTTCACAGATGATTTCTTGGAGGACAGCTGTACAGATTTCAACGCCGGCCGGCAAACCACCAATTCCTGCTGGAATACGGACCACTGATCGCGACTGCGCACTAAGTCTCAACTAAGAAGATAGTAGAGAGTATGTGTTTCTCAAAGAATCCAGTATTTATAAATGGAAGGTGGTTGAAACAACGTATAAGTTATAAAATTACGAACCTGCGAAGTAGCAGATAACATGGAGAGAGAACAGAATGGCAAAAGCAAAAATGGCGAACAGACGGTGGTCCTGCTGGAAAAAAATGTATAAACAGATGACCACAACTGCCACCAGAATCCTAGCAGACCTACTTCACTTTACTTTAACTTTTCCACTCACCAAAAAATGTATATGCACAAATAAATTTATAATTTGGTAGATACAACTAATTGAAGTACGAAGACATTTATAAGCTAATGACAGGTTGGTCATACATGGAACAAAAGTTCAGAATTCATGGGTATCCATGATGTTAAAATAAATTAACTCCATAATGAAATAAGCTTGAAAAACGTCATAAGAAATGTGCGTGAGTACAAGAGTAAACATAGAAACAACAGAGTGATAACGGCGTATCCAGTCTGGGATTAGGTTTCGAAAATTTAGTCCGTTCTGAGTGAGAAAATCTTTGTCTGCCATCCCAAAATTGGTCGAATGCAAAATGGCGGCCTCATAAAAATGCAATAATTAGCCCGTTTTAAAGTTTTTTTCCAATAATTCCTAAACCGTACATCGAAATGTTTATACTTAGCAAAGTTGTGGAGCATAAGAAAAACAAAAGATTCGATTCCAAAAATCTGAAATATCTCTTCCAAATTTTTATTTTTATTTTTATTTATTTTTTACAAAGGTAAAAATTCATTAACAGAACAATCAAACAACAACAAGGTCTGACTTCAGTCTGCCAAAGCTCATTCTGTTACGTAGGACGTAGCTGGTTCTTGTAAGAAACAACAGCTAAATATCCTAACGTGGATTTATAGACTGTTAATGATAACGCAGTCGAAACATGCAACTATACTGCAATGTTAACTCGAAGGACCAATGGTTGTTATAACTATAAAATAGAATAAGAAAATTATTTATATTGCCCTTGTTGAACCAATTCCATTCATAAGTAACCACACTATAAGATGGATGAGTAAAAAAAGGTAGAAAACCAATTATATACCTACACTAAGGTCTACACATTTGTTAATGACTAGTTGATGATGCATGTACCTAAAGAAGGTATGTGCTAATAATATATGCAGATTTCCTACGTACACGGCCGTGATGATTTAAATTTGAATTAGGGATATCAACAAAGATGTTAATCAAGTATCTTATTGAAAGGAACCTATTAAATTTGTGTAAGAACCAAACTAAGGTTCAACTAAAGTTCATATTAAGTGGTGACGCACCAAGGTGAAAATCCAAAAATGATGGAAGTGAATCCAAGTTGACCAAAGGAAAATGATGCCTGACAGAGCCTGAACGAAGATGCAGAGTACATGATGAATTGTTAGTTTATTGAGGGTAGATACTCACTGTACTGATGAAGTATAACTATATCCTTAGTCATACTAAAGATGTGGAAGATGATACACTTGATTAAAAGATTGATTGAAGAAGGCTGATACAGACATGAATCTTTCCAATATTAAGGCCACTAGGTGATTTTGAAGGGCAAAAGTCTAGACTGGGAGGGGGGGATGGGGGGGGACTCCTAAAATTAGCCTGACTTTCAATTGTCCTTGATTCCCTTATTTCGGAAGATAACTCATAGCTTTTGAGTCGAATCGCTTTGGTTTTTATCCTCTACATTTTTACTACATATAAAAATTTCTGTAGGATGTACGGTTTAGAAATTACTAGAGAATTGAAATGGGCAATTTAAGCCATCTTTATGAGTCCGCCATTTTGTATTCCACCAATCTCAAGATGGCAGGACAGAGATTTTCTCGCTCACAACGGACTAAATTTTGGAAATCTGATCTCAAACTTTCTCGTGAAATCACTAACTAGGTATTTTCAGCCTTGGCTCCTGGAATATGAGAGCCTCTGGGCTCTACTATCAACTATGATATCTTATCTGTAATATATTTATTTGCATCTAGTTATATATATACACGTAGAAAAGTTTTCAACTGTAGGATTCGTCTCAGAATATCTCAAAACAGATTTCAATGGTGAAAAGTTTCGAAAATTTTCATTTTAAAAATGTTAGAACCTATGAAAACTTGCTAAGACACGTCATTTTTAAATTTAAATTGACTAATCTCAGTAATCTTCTTCCCTTGCAACCTATTTCTGTATTATCTTCACTACTGCTTCACTTAAAATGTACCCAGCAAACTGCAACCTTGGTGGATACTTGCGGTGCTTTGAGAGACGGTTGCAGAAAAGATTGGTCCCATTTAACCGGTCGCGGTCTTCACTCTCATTTTATCCTTCTTCGAGAATTCGTTCTATTTCTTTTCCCGCCCCTCTATGGCTGCCTCTTTCGCGTGTGTCTTGCATCGGTTTACTTCTAAAGACGCCAACCGCCGATGGCGCTTTGGGTCTTGTTGAAGGGGCAACCGAATACCACAGGCTGCACGCCTATATCAGGATCCTCTCCAACCACAATCTAGGAATCCGTGAAAGAGAAAAGAATGCTCATCGAGTCACATGAAACGTATTAACCCCCAGTCGTGCAACATAACCCCTTCTGCAAATTAATGTTTTATTAGGGTGGAGGGACCAGCGATTGACCGAGAAGTTTTAATAATATGGCATTTAAAAGTGTTTTACGGGCTTGATCCATTTGAAATTTGAGGCAAAATACCTTCTCAGTGAAGTATAAAGACGGGAAAAGGTTTCAGGCGGGTTTTTGTGAAATCTGGAGAAGGTTACCCAACATAACCTCGTGTTGTAATTTCTTTGGTGCTGTTTCTTGTCATTTTATCATTTCATAATAGAGAGTTCCCAGTTACCACGGTGTCTTAATACGGTGTACGTGAATCTAGGGAGAACCAAAATTTTGCTAACAACGCTGGCTGTTACTACGGTGTTTCGTGTGTCTTCACACGTCGTCTCTTATCAATTTTGTAACCTGAACCTGTTTCCGAGATTCCGACATCTTGTATTTCTCTGAATATGTTTTCCATCATCCAGATCTCACATTCCATAATTTATTATCATGTGGTTTATTGTTCTGTTTTCGATTCGTAGTGTTCTTTGCAAAGTGAACCTTTGTTATCGGATAAGCAATTTTTTTAAATCTCTATCCCAAAATTTTTTGGTTGCGTGTTAAGATACATGGATTTCAAAAATCGAATCAGTCCGTTGTCAGTCCGTTGATTGAGCAAAGACAAGCTCGTCGTGTTCCAGGTTTACCTTGAAGACACATCCGTCCGACTTGTCTTGGCGATCGTTCGAGTAAGTTCTAGCTCAACTATGTTAGTAGAAATATTGGTGTATGTAGATATAAAGGTCGGTATCAATATACAGATTATATGCATTTTGTGTAGAAACTCACTAAAATAATACATGTTCGTATCTTAAAAGTTTAATGTTTGTATCATGAAAAAGGTAGATATGATTAGAATGAAATTATTTTATCCGTTTTTCGGCAAACCTTTATCTTCCGATTTGTTGACTAGTTGTTTTTTGGCACTCGATAAATGGACTGCTTCGAGTGAAAATAGGATGTATATAAATAAATTGAGTATATTTTAATATAATTATATATTTAATTTATATTTTAAATAATATAGTCAATATATTAATTTAGTATAAATTTTAATATGGAAAATATGAACTGAACACGCTTATCACAGAAACCTTCCTTGGATTTATACATATACGGGCGTAGTGTTGAAGACGTGGTAACAAGGACGTACCAAGACTCGATCTTGCGTTGCTAATCAAGCGGTCTCATATTCTCGTCGTCCACTTCTACTAATTCGCCAGCTGTCAGCTGTTTCCAGACCAGCTGATCATGGCTCACGGGCACCGTGTAAACTAAAAACGTGGTAACCAGGAACTCTCTAATGATTAACAGGACGTTTCCATATGTTTTCGTCACGTCACGAGCGTCACGTCACGGTGGGGTTTTCTATTGATTTTCACGTACAACCAATGCGTTACTAGGGAAGTGTAACTCCCTTAGTTTTCATAGCAGGAAAATCGTTAGCCACTTTTTGGAATGCTCTCATTTTATCACAGCATCTCATAATCCCTAAGCCTCTGTAGTGTCAAGGAAAGCTGATTTATTACGCTCAGTTATAAACTAATATTGCTAAGTAACCATAATGAACTAATGTGTAAAATTAATCATTATTAAATTTTCTGACTGTAGAACCGTAGGTCTACCGTCCGTTTTTGCTAAGGAGGTAAGCGTTTTATTTTGCTTCACCATGCCCTCCACATTTTCAAATTCGATTGTTTCCATGGTTTTTCTCAATCAGTTTTTTGTGTAGATTGCATTTATGCTATCAATTTTTGGAAATAATCAAAGATAACATGTGAAAATGCAAATGTCAATTACTAGTTCCCAAACTGATGCTTCCCTCAGTGATTGACAGTGCTGTCAATATGGATCTCTATTCGTTCTTTATCTTCTTTATATATAATTCCGAACGGTCTTTGAAATTGTGAAGAACTTTGCGGTCCGATTTTAGTGTTAGACTGCTCATTCGAATCAGCACGGCCCCAAGTTTGTTGCAAAAGTGTCGCCGTTTTTCTCTATACCCGCCTTGATCGTGTTCTAGGCGGTCCTTATCAACGAGAGTTGTTTATTAGGCTGTGGCCGGTAACAACAGTTGTCATCAATCCACGATAAATAAGGAACGTAGTGTAGTTACTAACATCTAGGAGAGTTATTTCTGAACGAAGAGTTATTTCTCACCATGTCCAAATTCTGAATTTCCCGATTCAACTTTTTGTTTAGTCTCATAGTGGCGAGGACCACCTCAACTGGTGATCTTTATTTTATTAGTTACATTACTTACATTTTGATCGGTATTTCCTCTTTTTGCACCAGGTCACATAACGCCGCAAATAGGTAGGACTTATATCGTTACTATAATGTGCTGATTTCTTGTTAGGTTAAAAAACTCTATTTTTTTATATTTATATAAATACATAGCAACTTACAAGCTGCTAGTTTACCATTAGAATCGTTTTGTGCCTATGATAGCGAAAATACATTGTACCTATTTTCTAATGAAACATCCAGTGATATTTTCAACTTTGTCTTTATGAATACTCATAATAATTTTATATTTAGATTAATAAAACTAAGTTCAAATGCTCAATTTATTTGTAAAATGTTAAAATAAAATGTTTTGTTGATACAAGGAATCATTTATTGCAGAAGAACTGCTGTGTCAATCACAGGTACAAAAAAAAAAAAAAAAAAAAAAAAAAAAAAAAAAAAAAAAAAAAAAAAAAAAAAAAAAAAAAAAAAAAAAAAAAAAAAATGGTGGTTATCAAATACTGGGTCAAAACTAAAAACAGTTTAAAAAGGTATATGATTATTTATGGTATCGGAAATAAATATGTCTAATTCATCTGCTCTGAAAATTGAGTTTCATTTTGAAAAATCGCTTTTCGTAATATTTGCAGTTTATAGAACATATGATTGAAAGTGGATGAACTATGATTACAGCTTGAAAGTGGGAAATATTGCCAAAGAAATAAACGCTTGCATACGAGTCTGCAACACATTGGGACATTTTATGTCTTTAGTTGCACACTCGTATGTGTTGCAGACTCGTATGCAAGCTCTAAGAGCCACTTAGCTGATCCGGACCCTGAGCATCGTCAAGTAAATGTCCTAAAGAGGCTAAATATGAAATTACAGCTTCCTAGAGTGTAAAGCATAGAAATTAGCTTTAAGACTTTTCTCGCAATATTCGAATCACTAGCTATAAATCAAATCATCGAAACCAGCTCAATAAAATCATCAGAAATTAACAAGCGGTTGCAATCACGTTCACAATATCAATAATTATTGAGAATGATCACCTGAGTGTACACAATTATTCAAATAACCATGCTCATAACTCAGCTTGTTGGCTACGCACTTCGCAGTAGTTAACATAATAAGGTTGGATAAATCGAGAGCTTTCGAACGAATGGTCAACGAATTTTGTGGGATGAAAAACGACGAAGTACCATTTCCCTAGCAACGACTCGGTTGTAAGCGGAAATCATCAGAAAACCAACCATAACGCTTTTTGTTAATGATTTTTTCGGTTATGCGCCAAATTATAGACATAAAATGTCAAAATTGTAGACATTTTAAATCTTTACGAACGAAAAAACAACTTAATTGCTTGTCAAAGTCAAAATGCCTCTTAAGGTGTCAAACACTGGCCCTACCACACTACCTTGTATTGTATTTTGACATTATTATGTCTTATGCTTAGGAGTTCAGCAAAATTTCGTGTTACTAATGCTATATCCACTCTAATGCATAGACGCACACTTCCACAATATTATCGACAATGTTTCGCTCGACGATCAACAACCCTCAACAGCCCTCCCACTCGGCGGCGAATTTATTTCTCTTTCGAAAGCTCCTTCTCTGATAGGCAGGGCCAAAGGATCAGCAATAATTCTCAGCTACTTACCGCCGTCGTTATCGGAGATAGGAAAATAATCGGGCGCAATAAGGAACGAGGTGGTTTACGTCTGATTACCACCGCGGTCCCATTGACTCCTGAGCGTTCTCAACTCCCAAAGGCCATTAGATCTAAAATTAGTTTGTTTAATCTCGAGATCAGCCGCGTGTTTTAAACCAGTGGGCGGTTTCGCAATCTCAACGTTTGTTTACTTTCACAATTTGCCGCCTAATGCTCTCCAACGGATGGTTGAACGGTGTTTTTTCTCTCTCTCTCTTCCCAGGGCCATTCTTATCAAACTGAGGATGATTGCATCGTGGATCCGAAACCCTGTACCCTTCCGAAGGGGGGAAAAAAGGTCTAAATAGCGGGTTGCTCGTTGTGGCTTACCAGTGCGCGAAACTGCGTTTTATACCACCCATGGAGCTTTTTAAAAAAGCCCGAACACGGAACTGATTGCTTATAGGTTTTCAGAGGCGGGCGTAGGCGATTCCACCGCTATGCCTTCACCGGGATAGCAATTCTAACTGGGCACAGAGAAGCATAACGCACAGAAATGGCTCTGTAGAAAACCTTATGCCTACTATAAGTTCCAACGAAGAGGGAATTCACAATTTATTAACAAGACCCCCTACGCCAATCATTATTAAGAAGTTGGAAGAGAAAATGCAGATTTGTTTTGCTTCCTCACTACCGAAGGTAGGGAAGCTATGTGTTCGTGATTGAAGTCGAAAAAATTGATGTCCTCCAAAATCAAAATGTCCACTTGCTTTTAGCGAATTTTTGAAGAAAATTAAGCTATTGCTCTCGCCTCAAAATTTGTAGAATGTGAATTTTTGAAAAAATTTTATGCAGAAATCGGTTTCAGGCTATTCTGAATCATATTCTGAAGTTTAACGCATTTTTTTATGTATGTATGTATGTATATTTGTATGTGTTATTCCAGACGATAACTGTCCGTAGAATTGTGCTAGAAACTTCAAACAAATTTTAAAATGTTAAGGACACAAAACGAAAGTTCAAGATCGTTGGCCAGCATGATCGGATTACATCTTCGGGTTGAAATTTTCAAAAATGTAGTCAACAATTTCAAAATAGCCTGTTTTTTGCGATTTGTTGTGCGAAATAATTTTTTCAGCATACTAACATGTGGTATATTCGGAATCAGCATAAAATTTCCTATAAGAATATGTATTAAGTTTTCAAAAATTTCAAAGTTGAAAAATCAGTCAAAAATCGAAATAATGCCGTTCGCTAGTTGTAAAAATCGGTAATATTTGCATGAAACATTGTCCAAATTCAGATTGAACTACTCTTACGGAAGTATCCCTGTATAACCAATCCTAGGTCCATGCTGTTTAAAACGTAGGTAGTAGGTTTTGTGAAAAAAAAAAAAAAAAAAAAAAAAAAAAAAAAAAAAAAAAAAAAAAAAAAAAAAGTAATCACAACTGATGAGTTTACTCTGTGAAATATTCCGTCCTCCGATTCTCTCGGTCGCTCTCTTTAATGTTTTATGCTCAACTGTTTTAGGACTTGATGTAGCTTTAATACTGACTGTGGCTTAGAAAATATCAGCCATGAAATTATGAAGAAGTTCTATTTATGTACGTACTAGCACGCAGACCCAAGGCCTCGTTTTATGTCAAGATTTGATGATGTTATGATAGGATACTGTTAAGATTTCAACTGCCTTCAATACTGACCACATTGGACATCGAAATCTATGAATATTTACCTACATTTGTCTTTAAATCTACAAGATTGGTTTAATAATAATAAAGTATGAGTACCTCCTAATTATTTTTAATAATTTGATTCCATGTTTGTCTATCAAAATCATAAACTAAAATTTCTCTACACGATCAATAGCGACTGAAATGTCGAAGATTTCTTCAAAAATTCGCTCATGGGGTCATGCTGCATGACTGGACTTTTTTACGTTTCAGAGCTTGCTGATAAATTTAGGTTCCGTGTCTGTCTGTCTGTGGTAAATCCTTGCCACGCCCACAACTATAGCAAGATTCAGTCCGATTCCAATGAAATTTTCAGGGATTGTGCGGGTTAGCTTCCATTATACGAGAACCGCAAATAGGTCCAACATTAGAATTCTAAAAATTAATTTGGAAATTTACAGAAGTGCATATGTTGTAGCGTTACAATTTTATTATAATCATAGAATTGATATCAGTCAGTTTGTCAAATTTAAACTATTTAAAAAGTAAGTAATTGTAAAATTTGCTGAAATTGGCTCACGATATAAGCAACCTATTATTTTTATTCTAAGTTTATGTTTTCATAATTGTTTTCTTTTACTTAATAGTGATTTATTTTTGATATAACCAAAACGGATCGCTGCGACTTCACAGCGGGGCACAAATTCTTCGAATTTAAGCCTCTGTGGGCACACGTGTAAAATTTATTGGTTAAGTTTTTTATGTTTTTAAATTTATTTATTTATTATATTAGAGTATATTTCCTTTTGTTTATTTTCTTGTTGTGCCAAATAAAGAATCTTGAATCTTGAATCTTCTAGACGGTCCCCTATAACTTTCAATGCCGTCGGATCAACAGCAGCTTATGCTTTTGCGCAAACGTGAATTTCTCATAACGTCGATTTCTCATCATCTGTTGGTCCGATTTCGTTCAAACTCGGTAGGTAATTGCGTATATGTTCTAGAAAAATGCCCTATAAATTATATTGCGATTGGTTGAGTAATAAACATTGCGCATGCAAGAAGCTAATATCGATTGACACATGCCAAACTCCGAGCATAATGGAACGATGTTGATGAAATGTCCAGGGATTGGGCGGGATAGTTTTTAGACGGTTCCCTATAACTTTCATTGCCTTCACTATAATAGTAGTCTGTGCGCATGCGCAAACGTTAATTAATTAATTATTTCTTATGATCTATTGATCCGATTTTGTTCAAACTCGGGGAGTAGATGGTATGTGTTCCGGGAAAATTCCCTATGAACTATATCACAATCGGTGGAGTAATAACTATTGCGCATGTGCAAAACTGAAATCGATTGACGCAGAAAAATTAAGTAGGTTGGTAGTAGAATTTGTTCTAGGTACCTACCCACTCAGATCTTGGAAAAAACCATTTGATAAAGCAGGGAAGGCACTCAAAACGAACTATTCCACGAGGCCTGATTAAGTAAACATGATGTAGATAGATGAAAAATTGAATGATGTGACATAAAATAAAGATGCCAGAATTGCGGCGCTCCCGGACGGTCACCCATTTAAGTAATAACTCACTTCGTTGCTTAACTTCGGTGATCATGCGAGAACCAATGTATTTAACCAAATATACGTTGGCGGATACTATTTTTTTTTAGATCGTAGTTCTGTTAATTACTCGAAACTTAATATTCGATGACTGTGAATAAGATGGCTGACAAAGCATAGTGTAAAATGATTTCAAACTTCTTCTACTCGATCTCAAATTCAAGAGAATCGTTGACATTGAAATACTAAAGAGACTTTAGCGTGACAATAGCGTTTGGTTAGTCTTGTACATACGTGTAAAAATACGTGTAGAAATACGCGAAGAGCATCTGCAGTTGATTGCTCTAGACGCTACACTACGCGTTAATGGGGGGAAATCGTACGGGAAGAACAAGATTTCTCTCATCTCCCGTATAGTTGAGGGCTCGTACGGAAGCTGATCAACTCGGGACATTGTCAATTTAAATGATTAATTTCTTTGTGGTAGCTCTAGAAACCTACATACTTCTTGACGTAAAAACCTCAATTTATACGTACATGATTCTATGGCACCATGGTAAATTTGTATGCTCAAATTGTTCGAGGGCATGGTGGAATCGGTATTGTTGTCCACTGCCGAAATATGGAGCCTTTGGTTTATGGACGACTAAGATGATTCACCCGTGCGTTGCACATGTTGACTTGAATATACGTACCCCCCCCCCCCCCCCCCCAACCCATAAAATTTTGGACACCTCTATGGATCTGATTAAAAAAAGTCCTTATTTAAAAGTACTTATAACAGTCCAGCCGCGATGAGAATGCCGAGGTAACCTGTCCCCACCCTACCGCCCTGAGCAGCCAAACTCCGCTAACACCCTTTCACCAAGTTTGCGGCATCCCTTCCTTCCTCATCCACTACCAAATGATTACGTCGTATAGAATTACGTTGTATACTAATTACGTTTAAATGCCATAAATTTGAACGTTAAAAATTTTGGCGCACGCAAAAAGTGCTCAAATTTCTAAAAATGCGCTTAAAAATCACTAAAACCGTTAAAAACTACAAAAATTCACTCACATGGTCATGCTGCATGACTGGAACTTTTGCATTCAAATGTCGTTTTCTCCTCTAATTTGCAGGTATAATAAAAAATGACCATACCGTTAGAAATTACGTGAAAACTAAGCGTTTAAAAAAAACTGCTATGAGGAATTGCTTGTCGGAAATGAGCTCTAGACTCCAGAAGTTTGTAAAACTTTATTGGGGTCACCCTGTATACAGTGAATGTTTACCTCAATAAATTAATATAAAATAATACCTTCATACCCATACTATATTAAGTAAATGAGTCATCTTGTTTGTCAACGAGAGAGTAGAAAGGAATGAGTCAACGGCGAGAATCAACGGTATCAGTACTTACAGTGAGACAGGTAGTACATTGGTGTTTTCCTTCGTCCCACGCCCAAGGTACACGCGGGGGGAGGGTTCCCTCTCTCTACCTGTGCCTCGGCATTCTCATCGCGGACAGACAGTACTTATAAATTACCTGTTAGGACCAAACTACTGAGATCAACCCCCAATCCCTCTCCTCAAATACTCACGCCATATTTTAATACTGAAATATTTCAGATTAAAAGCATTCTTGATAGGTAACCCAAAAGAACGTTCAACGGAAAATCGTACGGGAAGAACAAAATCTCTCTGATACCACCCACAAAGACACAAAGAGTACGAAATTTCTCCTTCAAGTGTCACAGATACCAGCAATTATCGTTAGCAGGTTAGGCGGCAGCCCCAGGCTTCCTCTTCCTCCTAAAACGAAATAACAGTAATTCCTTCCTCCGAGCCTCACCCCAAAAAACCTGGCACTGGTTTCTCATCTTTCCCGAGGAATTTTTAATGGTACCAGCCTCGGGCTTTAGGGTTTAATTACTCGTCCTGATTGGGAAGAATACCTGAGCGAATCTGGGTTTTTTGTTGCTCGATGGAACTTGTGAACATATTTCTGTTTTTATAGATTTTTTCTCTCTAAAATAGGTATGTTTTATCGTTTTTCGAATTCAAAAAGGGTTACAACTGAAATTTGGAATGAATCGGTCATTAAGACGAACCCTTTGGTGGTACTAAAGAAAGGATTTTTCGAGGAAGCAGGTGGTGGCGCAGATGCTGGGGCAACTACCTACCAATTATTAAAACCTTGTTTGAGTTTTTCGGGTGGGAGTTTTCAAGAGGTTTAGCCCGAGGAAGCGTGAAGCGCATTAACACGCACTCTAATTAAAATAAAAAGCTCGAAAGGGCGTCTTTTAGGAGTCGTGACTGCAATGAACCAAAAACAAAGATAAACCAGCTTCAATCGTCGAGCTGCGGAGGAGTCGTGATGGGGGCTCCTTCCACTCCTGTGAACTACCTGAAAAAAGGGCATCGATTACCGAGGTACTTCCAGAAGATCATGACACCGAGCGGTGCATCACGTAAAGCCATATCTCATAGTATCCTTATATCAGTTTGTACCAACTGATTGGGGCTTGGAAGTGCACAAAACCAATCAAAATAATAGGGAGTTTTTGCAACGCTGATTCGTAGTCGAGTGGGAGGAACTTTTTCTCTCAAAAAATCTGCCTTCAAAATAAAATCCCTGTTTTTCCACCCACCGAGATCGACCGCAACAAAGAATTTCGAAAATCGGTCAGCGTGAACAATGTTTGTCACATGCACACGCGCCCGCGATCGCTAATAAACACCTAGATTTTTTTTCACGGATAGTTTCAGAATGGTCTGAAACGGATATTTGTGTTCGGTTATTACCCAACTATTTGTTGAAAAGGGTTTTTTTTAGACATCCCTCAGAAGCTAGGTCATGAAGGCAAGATTTCCTTATTTAAGAGGGACGACCTTTTCCAATCAAAATTTATGATTTTTCAAAGTTTGAAAAAAAGGGCTCGAAAATTGCAAATGTTTAGAAGTTTCCAGCAGAATTGTTCGCTTCAGAATGCCTCAAAACGGATTTCAATGGAGAACATTTTCAAAATTTTTGAACTAAAAATTTTTGAGCCATTGCAATAGCTTAATTTTTTACGAAAATTTGGTGAAATAGATAAAAAAGTTGAATGACATCATAATTTGCAGTTGGAGATTTCTACGGAATCCGATTCTTGGATAAAACTCGTAAACGAG
This sequence comes from Adelphocoris suturalis, assembly GCA_030762985.1. Classification (NCBI taxonomy): domain Eukaryota; kingdom Metazoa; phylum Arthropoda; class Insecta; order Hemiptera; family Miridae; genus Adelphocoris; species Adelphocoris suturalis. Next base: position 8,079,211 of record CM061043.1, read on the forward strand.
TTCCACTATCTGCTTTACAAGCAGATACCAACAACGAAAAACAACGAAAAAAACGAAAGTTCGAATTTTCGAGGGGCTCAAAGCTCAGATGATTGCATCAGATGCTAGGAACAACTCCTGAAAATTTAAGTCCGAACCGATAACCCCTTGAGGTCTCCTAAACCCGTTTTTCGGTAATTGAATTATCGATTTTAGAACACTAGACGCTTAGGACAAAAAGATGGTTAGGACATGAAAGATCCATGCGTCTGGACACTTTTTACCTATACTCTATTCCTATGTTTGCGGTGTCGCGGAACACGATGCCGCCATTATTGCAAGCGCAGAAGCTGTATTTCTTTTGATATTCGAGAAATCAGTCCAAATACGTGATGGAAAAAAGGCATTTTTTGCCGTTTTTACCTAGTTTTGACTGGGAAAAAAATTGTTAGCGGGTCTTTTCTGCTTCGGACCTTGTTTTCTGGCTTGTTTCGAATGTAACAAGACCAATTTCGTCCTATAATATATTGTCCTTTTGGAAATATATGCTCTAGAGCTGAGTTAGCTTTTTTAATGGTAACCGCTCTATACTTACCAGTAGCTGCGAAATCAAAATTTAACGCCCTGAAGCCCTTTTTATCCCATTATTCTATGTTTTTGGGCTCGTTGAACATTACGTGCAAGTAGTAGTGCCACTATTGAATATAGAACGGTTACCATTAAAAAGTCGACTTGGCTCTTGAGCTGATATTTCGAGAAGAAAAATGTATTATGGGACAAACTTAGTCTTGTCATATTCAGAATAAGTCACAGAACAAAGTCCAAGGCAGAGGAGACACTCATAAATAGTTTTTCCCAATCAAAACTAGGTGTAACCGGCGAAAAATCCCTTATTTCTATTAATTTTGTCCACTGATTTTTTTTAACATCAAGAAAAATCCACTCTATTCACCGATTTTTGACACCTAGCTCTTGATTATTAACCGAAATACGAGTCCTACGCCTCCACTACTAGCACGTAATGTTCAACGAGCCCAAAAACATAAAATAATGTGATAAATAGGGCTTTAGGGCGTTAAATTTTGATTTCGCAGCTACTGGTAAGTATAGAGCGGTTACCATTAAAAAAGCTAACTCAGCTCTTGAGCAGATATTTCCAAAAGGACAATATATTATAGGACGAAATTGGTCTTGTTACATTCGGAACAAGCCAGGAAACAAGGTCCGAAGCAGAAAAGACCCGCTAACAATTCTTTCCCAGTCAAAACTAGGTAACAACGGCAAAAAATGCCTTTTTTCCATCACTTATTTGGACTTATTTCTTGAATATCAAAAGAAATACAGCTTCTGCGCTTGCAATAATGGCGGCATCGTGTTCCGCGACACCGAATACATAGGAATAGTGTATAAAAAGTGTCCAGACGCATGGATCTATCATGCCCTAACCGTCTTTATGTCCTAAGCGCCTAGTGTTATAAAATCGATAATTCAATTACCAAAAAACAGGTTTAGGAGACCTCAAGGGGTTATTGGTTTGGACTGAAATTTTCAGGAGTTGTTTCTAGCATCTGATGCAATCATCTGAGCTTTGAGCCCCTCGAAAATTCGAACTTTCGTTTTTTTCGTTGTCAGTCTAATGGATACGTCTTTGATTGGGGATTTCATAACGGTTGTCCTCGAGAGTTGTAAACAAATCCTTCTTATTGTTTTATTTGTCAACGTTTCGTCCTCTTAATGAGGACATCTTCAGATCTTGCTTTCTTGACATTGAGTTGACTTGGTGAGCCACTGTTTTATTTGATAAATCCGTTATATTCGGATGTTTATAAATTTTTTCCTGGACACACCAAGATCTGAAGATGCCCTCAGTAAGAGGACGAAACGTTATCAAATAAAACAATAAATGAAATGATTTAATTTATTTTCCCTGGTCCGCATCTCGACTAATTCCAACAAAACAACGGTTTACTTATAGAAATGTTGAAAATAACTGTGGAGAGAAGCCACTACAATGAGTTGTTGTTAACAGTCGACTGTTGTCAAGAGGATGAAAATGTTTCCTATGGAGTGATGCTATTGCTTTACGTTAAGAATATTGTAATCGGCTTATTAAAATTGTTTATAGTCCAATCAACTTAGTTTTGGAATGTACCTACGTAAGGAGGGGGAAATTGGTAGCTTGAGATGTGAACATTTATCACATAAATCAAGCGCTTTCCAACGAGTGGCGAACGATTTCTGTGCGATGAAAACTGCGGAAGTTCCATTCCCCTAGCAACGGATGGGTTGTACGTGAACATCATTAGAAATTGTGACATCAACTTTCGCGTGACGAAAATTTTTGGTTGACCCCCCAGAGCAAAGACATATCCATGTCAATATAATTTTAACATTTTTGGAGCCATTGCAATTGTTTCTTTTCCACAAAAATTCTTTTTAAATAAATAGCATTCACGAGAAATAGTAGTGCATGTGCGGAAAGTGGAGTGGTCTCGCTCTTAGTTTGTTTGTTTCTGTCGAATGAAGCATTGAAAATAAGCTGAAGGAATCGACGTCTTCCCCTTTCCGCCGCGTTGGCTACCTGATGATAACTAATGATGGGTTTGTTACCCTTCCCACGCTGTAAATTTAAATCGTTGTTCCTTCACCGAATGATAAACCGCGCTCTCAAAAACACATCGGATCAGAAAAAGTTCGAAAAAAGCGTTTCTCGATCATTTCAAAAGAACCTTATGGTTAATCGTGTACCTTCTCCCTCCTCCGCCCCATTGATTAGGATTTCCACAAAAAACGGGTAATTATTCCCGTTGAGAAAGGAAAAACACCCCATAATTAGAGATTGACTGAAGCGATGGCATTGTGCGGTGGAAAGGGGTAATAAGCTCACCCCCGCAGGACTCGAATGTGGGGTCAAGAGGATTTCATAATTGTTCGGTAATTGTGGGGTCGAGAATTTTATAATGGCGCTTATGTTCATTGTCAGTTGCGGATATTGCAGGGTCGGCGCTACCCCCCGAGTCTCCGGGGGTTAAACTCGGTTGTGTGAAGGGTGCACCTACCTGTTCCCTCATAAATAACCAACTACTCGTTTTCTTACTCTACCGAAAAAAAAGATTCATTCAAACCGGGTGTTCATTATCAAGTCCGCCCCGTTCAACGTGAACGATTAAAAAAACGTTTGGTTAGTACAAAAAAATGCCGAGACTCATGAATGAAACCCCGAAGAGGATCCCATTACGATTTTTAAATGCAGGTTCGACTTTTTTTTTAGGTGGGTCGGTCATGCCAACGTCCACGTCTCGAAAAGGCGGGTTCGAAAGTTGTTTTTATTTATTCGAAAAAGATCGGTGATGTCATGGTTTTCGGAAAGATGACAGAAGATTGGTGTTAATCTAACAGAGTGTAGATAAGTATACTGCGGTACTAAGAATAGATCCCTTATCTGACCAAACCCTACTTTTGAGAAAATGCGTCTCTAGGTTTTGAGTAGAAATTACCTGATATTAGCTCTATTTTACGTTGTCTCGAGCTCCAAAAGCACTCATTTCAAAGGAAATTTCTCGCTGAATCGCGAAGTGTGGCTGGAAAAACATTAATTCATTCAGAAAATAGCAAAAAAATGTGTAGAATATATGTTAGTGACAAGAAATGTTATTACTTCAATTAGCAATAAATTATTCCTAATCTGTTAAGAAAAAAATTATAAAATGAGGAGGTACTGAAGAAAACTTTAAATTAAGAAAAAATGCTTGTATTGCGTCGTAAAAATCATTAAAATAATGGGCCCATTTCATACAATAAATTAAAAATAGATTTTTTCTTGAATTTCAATTATTTAAATATATTCAGATAAATAATTGATAGTTGAATGTGTTGATAAATGAAAAAGTCTCTCTTGTTGTCGAAAAAATTATTGTGCTGCTTCCTGGGTTTGAGAATTCGTGGATGGAGAGATGATTCAATTTGGGAGTTTTTCACTCTACCCCTTGACCACCAATGCCTGTTGGTTGGTGTTAGCCTACTGCTTCCAATCAATGAAGGCCTTCCCTTTCCTTCCCAGTTCTCACAATACTTTTTAGGGCTTCTTGTGAAGAGAATGACCAGTACAAAACTGAAGAAGGATTAAGTGAGTACTTACAGGAAAATCTGGAGGCTGGGATCCCAAATGGTACCTGATTCCAAGGCTGTAGGCAACTGCACAAGGAAGATCAGTTGGATGAAGTCTGGGAAGGCTCCTCTTCTTGTACAAACAGCAATTTCACCTTGTTGTACACGTATTTGGCCACTTAATTTCCAAGAGAATCAACAAGGGTTGTATTAGACAACAAATCCAGCAAAGCTTAGGCTGAGAAGAATGGTTGGACACTACTTGAGTGAGAGCCTCTTTACTATTACAATGTCTTTGGTGAGAGCAGACAAAGGACTGATGAACTTGGGAGGCCAAAGAATTGGGGTCCAATGATGAGTAGGATCCTGCAGGAACTGGAACCTGTTGTTGTCTGTGGCTTCCTTCTGGATCCCTCTTGCCATTTGCACAACACATTCACATCACCAAGTCACTTGTTTACCAACAAGAAGGTAATTCATTAGGTATCTTATAAAATGAGAATAAAAAGAAACATTTTCCTATAAGTACCTCAGAGTTAAACAATACAAGAATAGAATATACAATAAATGTTTAGGGTAGATTTTAGATTAAGTTGTAGAATAAGTTTTAGAATAGAATCTAATCATAAGTTTTAGTTTGTAAGAGATTAATGTAGTTTAGATTAGATTATCATTTTTTTTAGGTTTTGATTTGGTTTAGTTTAGTTTTAGATTATTGTGTGCATTTTCAAGAATATATTTACTAGGTAATTTTCTCGTATCTAGTATACGAGTCAAGTGTTGATTTCGGATCAACGTAACTGATAGAGGACCATCTACACCCTAACCCGCACATTCCATGGATATTTCATAAAATCCGTTGAATAGAGTGGAAATTAAGCTTGTTACAAGGATTTGAGGATACACGGCAGACACACATACACACCCACTCACCGAAGGACACGGAAAAAGTTTTTCAGAATGGTCTAAAACGTAAAATGCGAGAGGGAATTTTACCACTGTAAAAATGGTTTTTTGAAGCACAATGTTAAATATTTCATTTCAGTTCATCCCACAGGCTCCTCTCTTCAGAGAAACCCGCTTCTTCTCAATTCACCAACACAATTCTGTCTTCATCATCGGGTTCAGCGCTAACTAATCATTCAAGATGAGGTGTCACCCGGCAAGAAATGGGGGAAAATTTTCCAAGAATCCAAATAGGTATCCTCGCCTCTTTGGGTAGTCCAAAACTTTTTGGATTTTTATTTATTTATTTGTTTAATTATTAGTATTAGGTACACAAAACGCTCTCCGAAATACGTGTTTGTGTATTTATCTCAAAAGTTGTGGAAAAAGGTGGAGGAGGGGGAGGGGGGGGGGGGGGGGGGGGGGCTTTTCGGAGACCCTTCATAAATACGAGTGTGAAATAGAACAAAGGTTTTATTAGGGACAAATTTGTATTTATATAGCGAATTTATACATTGTATTAGGCACATATCACTGTTTTTTATTCAACTTCCAACTGACACGCCCACTACAAAACTGCATTTTGCAATTCGAATTGATCTTTATACATTTGGCGCAGTCGGCACAGTTGTATGCAGTTTGAAGTTAGGAGGAGACTGACAATTATTAATCCGGAATCGTTATAAAGTCAGACGTCCGTCAGAGTTATAAAGAGTTTGTATAGTATCTTTATAGTAATTACTGAAATATTTAAACCTTCTCATAATATTTTGTTTAACATAAAATGATTGAACAATTGGTGCGTACCTGCCACTAATTTTCCACTTTTATTCAGTTTACTGTTTTTCCAACTCCGACGAAATTAATTAGGCATAAATTTACCTTAATGTAGCATCATCTCGACTTTTAGAGATTTCATGACGATTCGACTCTAATATGAGATACGAAGGGTAATTGTTGATTGCGTGGTTACCAGGAAACGTGTAATTTCGGTGACCCACTCCCGCAACATTTTCCATGGACCATTTCTCCTAACCGGCTTCTCTTAAGTCTAGGAAGTTCTTAAGAAACGGAGTCGGCTTCAAACGTTTAAGCTGTTTTCTAGGCCTAGTGGAAGGAGTGTCCAGCAGTTGAATGAGGGAGTAGGCAAGTCAATTAAGTAAATGCTGGGCGTTACCTTCGGAGATGAGTAATGTCGATCTGCTACTCCCACGTCTGAGCTCCTGTGCCAGAGCTATTAAGTTGCCGCCTGAACGATTCGAAATACCAGAGCCAATCCCCCCTTTCGAGTCGGATTCTTAGGTTTCGACGTCTACGCGTTCTGGTTCATGTTTTACCACAAGTTTTCAACAGATAAATGATTTCGCTTCCGAGTCTATAAAGACTCACAGCTCCAAGATCGAAGCACAATTTGAAGAACGAGCTTTTTACAGTCTCAGGTTACCAGTGGGATAAGAATAGGGTTATCAGATGTATATATATATATATATATATGTATATATATATATATATATATATATATATATATATATATAAGTAGTAAGTGGGCACGTTGAGAACAACTGAGAGAAAACTAACAGTAAAATATTTAAAGTGAAAACTAACAGTAAAATATTTAAAGTGAAAACTAACAGTAAAATATTTAAAGTGAAAACTAACAGTAAAATATTTAAAGTGAAAACTAACAGTAAAAACTTTTCAACACAAAACATCAGAACCAGTGACTTTTTCATTTTGGGCGGTAAGTTAAAAGAATATTTTTTCCCCATTAGAAACTTTAGTGAAACTCTAAAAAATTACAGTAGGTTTTAATTTTTAATGACATGTATCACTAAAAATTGTATATATTAATTATACCATCAGCTCATTCTGTAAACTCTATACAATGCATTTTATTACCATTTTTAAGTGTCACTTTACCTTTATAGATCAATTTATATTTGTCTTTCACGAGTGTTTCTAAATCCCCCTCTTGGTTAAACCTATTTTTTAAAAAATGAATTGGTAACAATATGTTGGTAAAGCCACCCTCCAAGTCTACCGCTATAGTTTCGCCAAATTTAGCTTTCACCTTTTCCGCTTTAAGGATCACATAAGGTTTGTTACGTTTTAAATCATTAAACGTACTAAATTCGCTCCTACCATTGATTCTTTCCAAAAATTTATCGGCCATCTTTTATTATAAAACCCCATTCCTTTAACTCATCGTTTCAATTTTAAAAGTTGCCACAAAAACATCAGACCAAGTGACTTTTTCATTTAACGACTTGAATCCCTGTTAATGTTCTCAACGTGCCCACTTACTACCGATTTTTATATAAAGAGTTTCTTAAATGTTTACGTTTAATATCCCCAAGGTAAAGTATCGATAATATCGGTTTCTTTGTTTTCCATTATATTTCGTTTATCATATTGAAATTTAAACTCTTTTTCCACTTCTTTGTTTACTAATGTTTTATCTTTTACATTTCGAGTAATCATGTTATATTTTAGCTTAACGTTGTTTATTTCTTTTATTAACATTTTATTCATAGCTTCTCTATTTAATGATTTACCGTTTTGATAATTCAAAGTAAATCCTTTAACTTTCATAGTTTCTTTTCCTTGATTGGTTATATAAGCGTAACTCTTGGGGCCCGTACTAATCCATTCTACAATGTGATTATTTTTTCCCAATTCATCAGTCCACTCACCCAACATACAGCCAGTTTTTACAGAATTTTTCCCATCATCAATATAAACAATACTATCTGTATCATAATAAACAACATTCTTTCCTATTTTATCAAGCATATCATATAGTCTCAATCTTGCATTGGATGTGGTAAAAGCAGCTACAAAAACGTTAGTTGAAAAACTATCTTCGATGTATTGATTCAAAAATTTATAAGATATTTGCACGATATTGTCATTCAGAAATTGGCATGAACCAATTTCTAGTCTGTCATCTAAAAGTATATCGTACCATCTTGTTATATCAACAACATATTCAGATTGTGACATGTTCAATCTTTGCCCAAACTTTCCCCACAAAGAATTCAAACAAATCTTTGCTACTGCTCTTCGTCCAGGATTTGGTTTAATACTTTCTTTTTCTAAATCTATATCGAGACTTTCTTTAACGCTTTTTATATATTCTTCAATAGTTTCAAAGTCGCTTTCCCACGGGCTAGTCTCTAGTTTTATTTTCATAAATGTTTTTACATATTCTTTGAACAATTCATTACTTTTTTCTTTGAAATGCCATACTTCGTAAATTTCTTGAATCTTATAACCTTTTTCAATAGCTTTATTTACTTCATCTGTAGTCCAAGTATCAACCAGAGCTCTTTCATTTTCATCGTGTGAACAAGTATTACATTTATCTACAAAACATTTTTCGCATAAAATAAATAAAAGTTTATCTCTTTTGATCGGTAGAACTGGGTGATATAATTTTTTAGGAGGTAATATTTTACATTTGATTAAACCGTACCAATTTTCATCATATTTCTCAGGTTTATGAATTTTTGTTGGATGACCTAAGGGATAATAATCGAAATATTGAACTGTTGGATACAAACTACAAACATCGATATATCTTAATTTTTTATTTACGACTTTCAATTTACTAGCATTGGTTCTGCCACCAAAAAATGCGTCTCTAGGATTTAATGGTTCCACTATTACGTTTCCACTACTTTTTACTGCTGCTTTACCCTCTTTCGATTTAATCCAGTTACATTCCCACATTTCTACTAATTGGTATCCAGCGTCAATGATTTGTTTACTCCTTTCCTTCGTTTTTTCATACAAGTCTCCCATAGATAGATGATTTACATTATTGGGAGTATTTTCATGAAAACATGTAGGACAGCCGTGCCAAAAACACCCGTGATACTGATAAACCGTGTTAGTAATTTGATCAAAACCATCAACTTTGGCACCACAAACAGTTACTTCCCCTCCATTCAATGCGTGCTGTACATTTTTAAAAGTATTCAGCCAAGTGATAGATCCTTTGCTAAACATTTCCTTTCTGTCCTCTTTGATACTTGCTATCGTATTTTCCTGTAAATATAAGGACCGAAAAATGGCCATGCAAACACTCGCTATAGTTAAATATTGGAAAGGATCGATATTAGCTATGTCTAAAAATTGCTTCCTAAATTCAATACAGCCCCTTCGCAAAATATCGACATCTGATTCACAATATTCTAATATTTCTTTCTGAAAGTCGAATATATAATTTTCCTTTACTTTTTCAGCGTGCCATTTCAAAAATGCTTTTCTTACTTCGGGTTTCATTGAATCAGCCCCATAAAATTTAGTATCAGGAATTGGACCAACGTAATTTTGATTATCTCGAGTATTGAAATAATGGGGGAAATATCCTTTTTTTAGTTCTGTTAATCCGAACGTTTTTGGAAAAGCAGATAACGGAGATGCAACGAAGTTAGAACTATCGATTATTCTTATTATTCCTTTAATTTCTAATAACATTAGTTTAGTTCCATTATAAATAGTGTAAGGTTTCAGAGTATTTTCGACGCAGTATTTAAGAATGAATTGAGAATCATATCCTTTTGCATAATGTGCTATGGCAGTGTACCCTTTGTGTTTACTTGAAATCAACCACTCGCAAAATTCCTCATTAGTTTTGAATACGAATTTAGTACCATCGTGGTAGTGAGCTATAACAAGATTTGCTTCATGGGTTCCTGTTTCCTGCATTGCTTCGTAATCAAATGTTATGTATTTTTCGGTGTAAGTACATTTTTCTGCTGTGATATCAGAACGATTATTACAAGTACAAGGTACTGTACAATACCCACCGTTTGATCGTCTTGCTAACATAAAACATTCATGACCACCTATATCGTCGAATATTTCTTGACAGTTTCGACATTTTCCAGAACCACATCTATGTTCGTCGGTTCTTTTGCAAATTTTCCCGCAGTTTAAACATTTATAGATTATTTTACAAACTTCTTTATGATTTTTAAAGCAATTATCATTATAACAATAACGGTTACAATCGTTACAGAATATTTTATTTTTATCTTTTTCATCGTGTTGTATTTGTTTACAGAGTGTACAGACATCTTTATTTCTAGTCTTTTTGCATTCATGTTTCTCTTTATTATTATAGGGAGTATCACAATTTTTACAGTAATATGAGGAGGCGTAAAAGGCTGCTACACTATTAATAACATCAAAATGATTCCCATCTTTATAAAGATAAATTATAGTATCTTTCTTTTCTCCTTCGTAAATAACGGTATTGAAATTTTCGGCGCAGATAACTTTAACTTGAATGTCTAATAATTCTTCAACAACTTTGATATCTTGCAATGTGAAACCTTCCTCGGTGTATGAACCCATTTTTTCGCAAAGTTCTTTAGCTAAATCTAGTTGAATTGGGCGGCCCATTCTGATTTGTTTTACATCAATTTCTGAGAGTTTCCGATTGAAAATATCCTTAGTATGATAAGTTAACGCGGTAATTATGGCTCTTGGACAGCATAAGTTATCGACATTTTTAATTTGAGTGATACATTGTTTTGTGTGTTTACTCTCAGCCAAATTTAATATTTTGACACCTCTTGCTCCTCTCGGTAAATTGATGATTTTAATGTGAAACGTAGTATTTGTTATGTCAACGTGTTCGTTTGAACTAATAATGTTGCTTACGTGTTGGGTAAATTCTTTAGCTTGTATACTAGAAAAAACGTTTGATTTACTACTTAAATCTTTCGATATATCATGGTGAAAATGAGGGTTTTGGGCAACGATCATAATTTTATCCCCGGTTTGGAAATTAGATTTTTCTTTAGCCAAATTTAACATAGCAAATACAGCTTTTTCGACTTGTATGATATTAGATAATTTTATACAATAATCGATTTCTGTAGTTTTAAATTTTTTAATGTATCGAGATTTAGTTTCTATAATAGTAAAAGGAGATTTTCGTTTTTCTTTGTTTTCATTAACCAAGTCATCGTCGAAATTGAACATTTTTCCTGTTTTTACTTTAAATGCATGCCCTTGTGGGTGCATTAGATGTTCGATGATATTGATTTTTTTATTCGGTTTTTTAATTTTAATATGTTTTTCTTTAGCTATTTCGCGTAGTTCTTTAACAGTTAGTTTTTCTAGATCACTTTTCTTAAAGTATACATTTTTAATATCATTTAAAGCTGTAATAAGATTATTTTTCTTCATTTTATAACCACCTTTTAAATTGTAATCTTTCGCTTCATTTCTCAAATCTTTAACTCTGAATCCTTTCTCAACGACTCTTTGTTGAGGTTTAAGAGTTTGGTTAGGGTCATTTTTTAGATGGAATGGTGTTTTTAAATGACGAGCCCAGTTTTTATATGTGATTTTTCGATCACATTTTTCACAGATTTTATCTGCATATCGTTTTTTAATAGTATCTTGCATTTTTATTATAGTAGGGGTTCTTTTAACTAACCCTTCATTTTTTTTCGTATCGTTCATTTTTATTAGAAAAGAGATTCTTTTAACTAATCCCTCAATTTTTATATTATCCACCCGCTTTTTCTTGTATGGATACTATTTAGTATAATATTGTTGTTTTAATGGAAAATTTCCATTAAAACGTTTTTATTAATATTTAAAGGTGGGGGCGATTCGACGCCACCTTTAATAGATTGGGTTTTAAACAAACTTGATGTTATACATGTCTCTCCCATTTATTGATTTGGTGATTCCATGGTACACTAAGCAAACACCGTACTCAACTAGAGCTTGGAGTTCATTTTTATCAAATTTTTGAATACATCTTTCTGGTATGAACACTCTAAATTCTCCTAGATTGGCTATAACAGCCTCCCACGAGTATTTCGTTGACACAAATTCAAAGTTTATAATTTTGTAAGGTTTTCCGATTTCTAGTTCAGAAAGCTTGTTTGTGTTGTTTTCAAAATTAATTTTTTTCAATAGCTGCTCCCTATTCATTTCCATTTATTTATTATAGAATATATTCTTTTAAAACACAATTCCTTAAAGAGGGGAGGCGATTCGCCCACCCTCTTTAACGTTAAAGTAGAATACAAGTCAATTTGATTTTTAACAGTAAATACCTCGTACCCGTCTACCAGACGGGTACGATGAAAGGTAAATACAAGTCAATTTTATTTTTAACAGTAAATACCTCGTACCCGTCGAATCGACGGGGGGTCCTATGTAAAGTCGAATACAAGTCGAATACAAGTCGAGAACATTTAAAGAAGAGTTTTAAAAACTCTTAAAGGGGTGACCAAATTGGTCCCCCCTCTTTAACGTTAAAGTCGAATACAAGTCGAGAACATTTAAAAAAGATTTTAAAATTCTTAAAGAGGGGGAGCAAATCGCTCCCCCTCTTTAACGTTAAAGTCGAATACAAGTCAATTGACTAAAAAAGCCGCCGCTCACATGTGAGCCGCGGCTTTTTCATTTCATACGAAAAAGCCGCGGCTGGAATTCAAGCCGCGGCTTTTTCATTTCATACGAAATTTTATGGCTCACATGTGAGCCGCAAATTTTGATCTCGGTTAACAATTGTTTGGTTCTTTCGAGCCTGAACCAATAAGTTTTTTCTAGAATTCTGTTTTTTGTAGTTCTTGAGCATAGAAAGATCCTTCAATCTCTTCGTCGTTTAAATCTTTTATTTTGTAAGTAATTGGATTTGTTGGTAGAATTCCAGAAACCACAAAAATTTCTCTAGTCCATTTAGCATCATATTTATTCCCAAATGTTTTCTTAAATCTTGTTATTCGAACTCGATCTCCAAGAGAAAACTTTACTTTTTGTGAGGCTTTTTGGTTCCTAAACAATCTAACTAACACTTCATCTTCGTTATTTTTATTAACTTGTACAGGTATCATACCAATCGATCTATGGAAATCTTTAAAATTGTATTCATGAATCAAATCCTCTAGAATATCGATCCATTTCTTATTATTTCGTACTTCAAAATGGATTTTCATTTTTTCGTTTAAAGTTCTATTAAATCTTTCTATGATTGCCGATTTTTCTTCATTCTGTGTATGATACATTTTTATTTGGTGACTTTTCAGAAATTCTTTAAACATTTTATTTTCAAACTCTAAACCTTTGTCAGTGTGCAGTAAATTAGGAGCTTTATGATTTTGTGATTTGGCCTTTTCTATGATTTTCTCAAAAGCTTTTGTTACGCTTTTTCCATCCTTTTTCTTCAAGGGTAAGGTCCATGCAAATTTTGAAAATGTATCGATAACATTAAGCATATAACCGTATCCATCATTCTCTTTTTCATAATTTTTCATGATTATCAAATCAGCAGCCCACAAATCATCAATACCTTTAGTAAATATTGTCCTTTTTTGAAATTTATTTCTTATCGGGTTGTGTAATTCTTTAGCGAGAGATAATTTTTCATCAACATTCAGATCTTCTACTACAGTTGGTTCTTCAGAATTTTCTCTCTCGGGGGAAGTGATAAACTTACTCTTATGAGTTCTGCATTTAACACATTTTGCAGCCACTCTCCATCTCCCGTTTATCGTTTGTATTTTTTCTGCATCAATATTATTGGTTCTCTTCTTACACTTGTGACAGTAAATAGGATCAGTTAAATCATTATCCATTTTTATTATAGGAAAACAGGTTTTTTTAATGTGTCCGGTACCTTGCCTTCTATAGCCCAATCAAAAATGGCACGAATTGGTGCTTTTTCTCCGTTAGGATCTTGAATGAATTTGCTCTTATGAGTTCTGCATTTAACACATTTAGCTGAAATTCTCCACCTTCCGTTCACAGTTTGTACAATTTTCACGTTTATATTTTTCGTTTTTTTCTTACACTTACAGCAATAAATTTCGTTGTACATTATTTATTTTATTATAGGAAAAAAGTTTTTTTATGAGATATTTCTCATAAAAAAGAAACTCCTCACTCACTCTTCAATCAAATGCAAATAAACTGTAACATTTTCAAATTTCAGCTCATCTCCATTTTCATTTCTACATGATAGTTTAATTTCTTTAATTTCTCTAATTCCTTTTTGTAGAGAACTGTAGAGAATTTTCTTATTCGTTTCCATATAAGTAGTATTTGGGAGAATCGTTTTCTCTATCAAAGATACATGGAGTAATTTATGTTCACTATGAAGATCGGAATGCTCATCATGATTAGCAAAACTATAATCAATAATATTACAATACCATTCAATTAACGAAATAGGCTTGATTAACTTTGGATTGTCTTCAGAATAGTAGTCCTTATTAACATCAAAATAATCCCCAGGTATTTTACATTGTTCAAAATCAAATAGGTAACAGAAATTTCCGAGACGTAAAAATTCAATTACAACGGGAGATTTAAGAAAAAATCTATTACGATTTGTAGCGTAGTCTACTTTAAAAACCAAATTTTCAGGTTTTATTTTTTTTAATGCGTCAATTTGTGATTTATAAAGTGTTTTATTCACCTCAAAATTCTTCATGAGATCAGTTGTATAATCTTTTATTTTTAAATATAATTCTTTTTTAAACGTTTCAACATTAAATGTGCCATCTAACACATACTCGTGATGATACCATCCATCTATAAGATATAATTTTAATGATATCATTATATCTTTTACTTGAAATGAAAGAGAAGGTGAAGTAAATAATAACTTTACTAATCCGAGTTTATATTTTTTATCGGGATTTAGATCAATGTTTTGAGTAAAAGTTATTTTTAGATCTTTGTGCTTATCAGAAATTTTTATTAGAGTCATGCTTTTATTATAGGAAAATAAGTTTTTTTCGTATAATAAAGATGAGTAAATACGAATACGAGATTGACCCAATACCGTTTGATAAAAAAGAGGTTAGGAAAGGAATTTTACCATTACCTTTAAGATTATTAATAGTAGGAACTTCTGGATGTGGAAAAACGACTCTACTTTACAATTTAATCACAAAACCTTGGGGTATTCCTTTCCATAATCTTTACATTTTTTCAAAGTCCCTAGATCAAAATGTGTATAGAGTTTTGAGAGAAACTTATGATAAAATTGCTATAAAAGATGGAGTAGAAATAGCACAGTTCTTTAGTAATTGTGGTGAGCTTATACCCTTAGATGATTGTAAAGAAAATAGTTTAATAATTTTTGATGATTGTGTAAACATTCAACAGCAAAGAGAAATCAAAGATTATTTTGTGAGAGGTCGCCATAAGAAAATTTCCTGTGTTTATTTAACACAATCTTGGTCAAAAGTTGATCGGCAACTTATTAGAAACAATATTAATTTCTTGTGTGTATTTCGTCAAAGTCCGAGATATATGAATGATATTTTTAATGAGTATGTTGGAACTGATTTAACTTATGAACAATTCAAAGAATTATGCAATTCTTGTTGGGATGAGGACTTTGGTTTTCTAACGATTGACATAACAAAGAAACGCAATGACGGACGCTACCTAAAGAAATTTAAAGAAAACGCATTGGAAAACGCTTCAAAAATCGCATTGGGAAACGCTCAAAAACGTAAAAATAGTGTTCCTAAGCGTTTGAGCGTTTGAGCGTTTGAGCGTTTGAGCGTTTGAGCGTTTGATTTTTTAGAAACTTTTTTTCCTATAATAAAAACATGACAACAAAAAATACTTTATTACAAGCGCTTAGACAGAAATTCAAAGACGCGCAACTTGAAGTTATGAAGGAAAAACAAGCCAAACTTAGAGAAATCAAAAAGATTGATCAACCCCCTGAAGATGAACAAATATTTTTCACAAAACCAAACCGTAAACCCATGACTGTAGCTGAAGCTGATGAAGGAATCAAACTTAAAAAATATTTACAAAAATTAGCGAGACAAGAAAGGATTAACCAAGCATCTGATAAGGAGACAAAAGAAAAGGCTTATGAACCTATAACTTCACGATTAGATAAGGTAGAAAAAGCAGTGAAACAAACTGATGAAGATCTTGGTAGAAAATTAGATCTCCTTCCTGCAATAAAAACATCTAACCCCTTGGCTATCAGTTCACCTAAAAAAGTTTCTTTTCAAGATGTTGATGGCGAGGTTCAAGGTATTGATAATGATACTGAAGATACATTAAATCAAAGCTTTTCAAGTGACAATGCAGATAGGGATGATGAAATGGAATTAATATTACAAAAAAGTTTTAAATTACCAAACTCTTCTGTAGGCCCTTTAGGTATTGGACCAATTGCAGAATTATATATTCTTCATCCTGATAGGCAATTTGGAATATATCCTTTAAAAAATCATATATTTATTGGAAATAAACAGATACGGGTAAATGGCAATGATATTGAAATAGAAAAAATGAAATATTCCGGTACTGAAGGCTTATGGAAGCTCTTAACAAAACCCATAGCTTCTGATATTCCATCCAAAGATGAATACACTAATGAAGACTTTAAAGCTTATACAAGAATCCTCATTCAAACAAATAGCATGTTTCAAAATAATAATCCCGAATCTAAACAACCAAAATCAAGTGTTAGTAAAAAATGGAAAGAAATCATAAAACCAATCTGGGAGTATAGTAAAAAGAAAAAGATCGGTACCGGGTTGATTAAATATAATGAAAATCCCGTAGAATTTAAATATATAGATAATTTGAATCAAATTCAACAAAGACTATACTATTTGCATGCGCAAGAGCAGGCAGGAAATAATAATTTTCACAATGAAAAATTGGGGGTTATAAATTTAATCAAAGATCAACTGGAGAAATACATTGATAATCCCAAGGGAACTGAATACTTGATTAAAATTATTAATAATTTACCTAAAAATATGATAAAAAACGGTTCTGGTATTTTCAATACTTTGTTGAACAAACTAGACGGTTTCGTACCTGAAATGCATCTCCCAGGCGGTTATCAATATTGTGGACCGTTTACTAAATTGGATAAGAGATTAAATAGAGGTGATGAAGGTATAAATAGTCTCGATAAAGCTTGTAAACAACACGACATTTTTTACAAGGATCATGAAAAAACAAGTGATAGACATATTGCTGATAAACAACTAGAAACAGAAGCTTATAAAATTATGAAAAGTTCAACAAATATCGGTGAAAAATTGGGAGCTGCTACTGTGGTAGGTGGTATGAAAATCAAAAGACACTTTGGGATGGGTGTATACTAGGTATTATGATTGTTTTTATAGAATTTCGTTCTATAAAAAAACTTTTTTCCTATAATAAAATGATTACACATCAAATAAATTTGTCAGAAATACAAATGAAAAAAATAAGATCTGCTTATAAAAAACGTGTTCCAGTAAAAGTACGACTGACTTTTGCAGATATTAGTGGAAAAGGAAATCATAAAATCCTGTTAAATGAAACTCAGAAAAAAAAGCTAGATAAAAGTATCAAAAACAAAAAAGGGTTGGAATTGAAAATGAATTATGATCAGTTGCAAATAAATCATTCAGGGGGATTTTTACCCTTACTTTTTGCAGGAATTGGCGCTCTTGGGGCATTATTGGGTGGTGGAGCTGCAGTAGCTTCTAGCGTTATTGATTCTAAGCATAAATCTGCTGAAGAAGCAGAAATCAAACGCCATAACTTGGAAATGGAGAGATTAGCACAAAACGCAAAAAGTTTAAGTATCGGTTCTGGATTGAAGAAGAAAAAAGCTATTTCAAAACCTAAAAAGAAACCTAAAAAGAAACCTACCAAATCAAAAAACTAAATAGCTTCCAACCTCTTACCAATTTTGATATTGAAAGATTATCGAAAGAAATGAAAATTAAAAATTTCAAAGGAGTTTTCATGAAGGATGATTTACCAGAGAAAGTGAACCACACGGAATGTGGAATTATAAATCTAGAAAATTCTGATGAGGCTGGAAGCCACTGGACTGCATTTTATAAAAATAACAATTTAAAATATTATTTTGATTCGTATGGTAATGCACCACCACCAAGAGAACTTGTTCAATATTTAGGTTCAGAAAATTTATTTTATAATGAGGAACAAATCCAAAACCAATATGATCCTCCTATCTGTGGACATTTATGTTTATTAATTTTGAAAAAGCTATCAGAAGGACACGATTTTGAAAATAGCGTGAGAACATTGAAGAAAAATCTTAATTTCTTTTATTAAATTTTATAGTCTTGATATTTTTATAGAATTTCGATTCTATAAAAAACTTTTTTCCTATTATAAAATGATGTACACAAATAATGAAACACCTTCAGCCCCTGAAGAATTTACTCCAATAACTCATCCTAGATTATATCCAAAAATAATTTTTCCCGAGTTTAATGAGAACAATTATAGAATCAATCGAATTATCACTCAATACAAATTTTTAGAAGATGAAGAGAAAATGAGAAATGGTTTGAGAAAAAAATATGGGAAACTATCCAGTACTCTTTACGGTACTGAATTTTTATTCGCCCTCTCAGAACTCGGACTGGCCGGAGCCTCTATATCATTACCAATAATAATTCCATGCAGTGTTCCAATTTCTGTAGGATTGACAACCTTATCATTAATATTGAGGACTTCGAGCGGATTTTTCAATAAAAAAATTACTAAACACTCTGAAATTGCGCTTTTGGCAAAAGCTAAATTAAATTCGATTGAAGAAAAGTTTACAAAAGCAATTAAAGACGGTAAAATATCCGATGAAGAGTTCAATGATATTGAACAAGAAATAAAAAATTATGTAATTATGAAAAATAATATTTTAAATGAATATAATAAGAATAAAAAAGAAGTTAAAAGTGTGGATCCTTTCAAACTATCACTTTTGAAACATGGGGAAGTTTTCAGAACTAGATTTTAAATAGGTTTTAAGTCAGTTTTTATAGGGATTCCCTATAAAAATTATTCCACTCGATATTTTTATAGAATTTCGATTCTATAAAAAAACTTTTTTTCCTATTATAAATAAGTATGAATAAAATTAAATCAATATACTCTAAATACGATTCTGAAATCACAAGGATTCAGTATAGTAAATTTGATCCTGAATCTAAAGTTAACTTGAACTCTGAGACTAATAGAACGGTTTTCAAATTACAACTGGAAGATGATTTTATAGGTAGTAATATTCAATATTACATTTCTGGGAAATACGTTCCTAAAGATGCCACAAAAAACTATGGAGTTAATGATGGAATAATGATGGTTGATAATTTTGTTGCCCACTTATTTTCCAAAATTGAAGTAAAAAAGCATGATACGCTTATTGATGAAATTGATAATCCTGGAATTGCAAGTACAGTTCTAGGACTAGCTTCTTTCTCTGGACCTCAAAATTACAATGCAAAAGTTGTCAGAAGTGGTTTTAATTCGAGAGTTTCGGGAGGGGGAAAATTTAGTGCAACTGGGGATTTAGGTGATTTAGGTCTTGGTTTTTTCAAAGAGAGCTACCCAATTTACAAGGGAGGATTTGAAATTGTGTTCTACAGAAATTATAACGATGATGTACTCTTTCGTTATAAGAAAGATTCAACTTCAACAGAAGGTGTGGAAGGAAAAGTAGTAATCGAAAATTTTTACCTTAGGGTTCCCAAAATTAAGTTTGAAAGTACATCAAAAAATAAATTAATAGCCGAACTTAGTACCACTCCTTACTTATTCCGTTTTAAAAAGCTACAATGTATTGAAGAGAAAGTTCTTGCTGGAAAAAACTGGACTTACAACATTACAAATATTTATAGAAATGTACAGAATCCGATCTGGGGGTTTGTTGTTTTTCAGACAGGTAGAAAACAGAACCAAAAGAAAAATAACTCACAGTTTGATCATTTGAATGTTAAAAATATTAGTTTTGAAGTAGGAGGGAAAATTTATCCTCAAGAAAATTTGAATTTAGATTTTGAATCAAACGATTTTTATATAGCTCACACCATGTACGAAGATTTCAAAAGAATAATATGTCAAGACTCATCTATTCCATACTTTGATCTTCAGTTTTTCAAAGAGAGCTACCCAATTTATAGTGTAAACTTGACCAGACAACCGCAAACTATTTCTGGTCAAAAAAGTAATATCATTTTACGTGTAGAGTTTGATAAAAATGTACCAGAAGATACTACGGTTTATATAATTTTAATGTCGGAAGCAACTCTGAACTATTCTCCTCTAAAATCTATGATAAAAGAGGAATTCTAAAACTTGTTTAGGGTAGGGTGAATACGTTTTTATTGAGAATTCTCAATAAAAACTACTCCGAATAACGAGGCACTAAAGAATTAGAACTGCAAACACAATCTATCGGTTGTTCGGTGAATCTAAATTATCATGAACTGGTTACATAACCGATATGAGTCAATGAAGAGGCGATACGCAGTTCTCATTCAGAAGTGACGCGGTGTGTACAATGTCTCAACCTAAAGATTATTTGTAGTTAGCTATTGTTGAAGACTTTTATTTGGAACTTCAGAGTCATAAAAAGTATCACAGTGAGTGTATAGACTTTATCAAGAAAGTGGAAAATTGTGAAAGTTTGGAAGCAGCAAGAACATTGATAACAGTTGGAAACATTCAAGTGCCAGTGGTAAAGCGTATTAATTCTAAAGAATTATTAAAACTTCCAAGAACATTTAAGACTATTCCTCCTGAAAAAACGCATAGTTTTTTACTTAATCATCTCGTACCAGATCGAAATACTGAAGACTTACGACCTCCTGATAAGACGAACATTGGTGAAGTTGAAGATTATTTACTTAAACTTCATGTTGTCATAAAAAAGCAAAAGACGAAGCTCTTTTATTTGTATTCAGCATACGGCTACTTTCTCAATGAATATTTCGAGAACTTCAAGAAAAATACTTCTGCAACCACCTGGAAAGAACACTTGCAAGCAAAATTTAATATTTCTGAAGGATATGCAAGAAAACTCAGGGCAGTTGGCAAAATGGTTTATAAATACCCAAAGCTGAAGAAACTCTCCATTTACTTCTCATCATTTTATAAAATTATTTTACGAGTGGAAACCATGTTAAAGATTCCTGAGTATAAAACATTTTGGGAGATGGAATGAAATGCATCTGAACCAGAAGGTCGTGTTCTCCCACCCAATCCGCTCCTCAAAGAACGCCTTATCTACAGGAGCGCGGGACGGTGTGACGTAATTCTCTGACGTGATAATAGCGCCTCGGTCTCCAGTTTGAATCACAGATAAAATGTGCCTGATTAAAAATATGAGTTCCCCCTCCAAAAGCGCTCTTCGAAGAGCGCCTTATCTTTGAGGACCGCGGGAACGGTGGTGTGACGTGATTTCCCCCTCCAAAAGCGCTCTTCAAAGAACGCCTGGATCTAGTTTTATTCTTTTATAAAACTACTCGATGTGACGTGATTTCCCCCTCCAAAAGCGCTCTTCGAAGAGCGCCTTATCTACAGGAACGGTCCTCAACGATCGCATTCGTTTCTAGCTATTCTTTTTTATGAAACTACTCGCTGTGACGTGATTTCCCCCTCCAAAAGCGCTCTTCGAAGAACGCCTTATCTACAGAAACACTCTGAAGAGGATGAACCAGCTGTCTCAAGATTCGAGTGTAAACCTTGAAAAGACTCTGCGTTTCTAGTTATTCTTTTATGATGTAAAATAAAATGTTTATTATTGTTTATTTTTCTTTCTTTTAACTTACCCCTCATTGTCAATGAATTCTTAAAGGTGGGTTCGAAAAAAATATTTTCTATAATAAATAAAGAGCTATGGGTTTAGACGACGAAGCATTAAATTTATGTAAAGAAAATGGAGGTTTCTGGAAGTTTGTAAAGACACCTGAATTTCAATTTTATGAAAAAAACGTTTACGCACTAGAGAATATTTTACATGAATTGAAGGAGTATAGATTTAGTAAATTGATGCTTAAAGAAGGTTTATTTGGTGTCGATGGTAAACCACCAATACGTACAAAGGAGCAAGTTTTGGCATTCCTTAATAAAAAAAATATTAAGGTTAAAAATGTCACTGAACATCAACTTAGATTAGTGGCTTACACTGTGTATAAAGCTATACTGAAGCAGCAGTTTGAGGATAATTTTTACGCTTGCTAAAAGCTCAGAATGCTGGGGGAAGGAGATTTTATTTTTTAATGAGCAGTGTTCATTAAAAAATTACTTAGTTTTGTATTCCCACCCTAAAGAGTCGAATATAGTTTTACAAATTCTGTCTGTTTCATTTTTACGATCAAGAGATTTTACTGTAAGAAAATCTCCTTCGTCTAATTTATGGTTGTGTCTCAATAACAGTCTGTATAAAATAAACTTTGTATTTATAAAAATTTTTCTTTCAGAGTTTGTCAATATAGACGAATATTTTTCAGAAAATTTTTCAAAATCTTTGACTAGAATGTTTTCCAGATGACTTATGTCGTTTAATTTTTGACCAGTTAAATTTGCGTGTATAAGTACATAATCTTCATAATGTTTAGTATATCCGAGTTCTTTTAAGAAATGTATAATATGAGATTTTTTTACGTTTGCAAATTTTTTAGACCTAGATTCTCGCTCGTCTTTAATTATTCCATGAAATATCAATAAGCGCTCGAGGTCTGAATAAATAGTGGGGTTTATAAAAGTATTTTGTTTACCTTGATACTTTTGAATACATTTTTTAAAGTAACTAACACGATCATATTTGTATTTTGGTACTACGACGTTATAAGATCTATTATTAAAATAAGTCATTTGTATAACTTCTGAAAAACATACTTTGCAAATTAAAATGTCGTTTTCTTTTATAAATTTCTCGTCGTTTTCACAATTTTGACAAAAACTTCCACTATCAAAATTAAGTTTTTGTAATGCGCTTGTACTCATTTTTATTATAAATGTTATTCTTTTAACTTACCCCTCAGAATACTACGAACTACACAAAACGAGAAAGAAAATGGAATTATAGGTAGGATTAAAGTAAATACTAAATTATAATTTTTATAAGGGATTCTTATAAAAACCTAATATTTTTCCATCTCCTTTTCCATCTCTCCTCTTACTACAGATTCTCTTACAAATGTAAATATACTGTGCACACTCTTTAGCATATTTTGATTATCCTCTTCGATGCATTCAAAACAAATATTACCATTTAGTACTCTAACACCACAATTTTTGCAAACGTTAATATTTTTGAAAGGAGTAAAATTTAGAATGTTTTCAGTTAGTTTATTTTTTCCATTGAGAAAGTTACGTTTCACAGTTGGTAAATCCAAAAACTTATGATACTTCCTCACGAAATAATCAGTCAGTTCTCCAGATTTAGATACTGCCTGCCACTCGCTCTTGGAAAGACAATTTCCATCTTCGAGTTCTCTTAACGCTTTAAAGTATTCCATTTTATTTATAGTAGAGATCCTTTTAACTTACCCCTCAGAATACTACGAACTGGCGGAGTTGCAAAAGGTGAATACGAAATCAAGGTAATATTATATCGATAATATTACCATCGTCCACAATTATATTTTTATCTGGGATCATCTTTAAAAAAATCTTTACGTTCAACTCTTGTAGAAATTTCTTATCTCGATTATTACGAATAACGTAATTCTCCAACATATTTTCTTTGATATTTTTCCTTTTATATTTCACGTCTTTTTTCGGAGATACTGGTATTGTTTTCTTAACGGTATTTACAAAATTTTCAACCCCTACATTTTTCAACTGTGTTTTAAAATTTGCAATTTTATCAGCTGAGATTTCTCCGTATACTAGTTGCTCAATAAACCTGTATACTTTCATATCTCTATCTCTATCGATATACGCAAAACATTCAATGAATTCGATATGCTTAAGTGAAAATTGTAAAAATGGCTGAGACATTTTTATTTTTATTGGAGAGATCCTTTTAACTTACCGCCCAAAATGAAAAAGTCACTGGTTCTGATGTTTTGTGTTGAAAAGTTTTTACTGTTAGTTTTCACTTTAAATATTTTACTGTTAGTTTTCACTTTAAATATTTTACTGTTAGTTTTCACTTTAAATATTTTACTGTTAGTTTTCACTTTAAATATTTTACTGTTAGTTTTCTCTTAGTTGTTCTCAACGTGCCCACTTACTACTTATATATATATATATGTATGAATAACCAATATTAAAGCACTTTTAAAAAGCAGACCAGTGGATTAGTACTGCCCACTTTGGTTCTGCATCTGTGAGATGCGTACTTAAAGAAAATGACACTGTATGATATGATTTCAAGAAAATTACATTCACAATGGAATGGAAGTAGTTTCACAAAATTGGATTAGAAAGGTATGATACACTGTTACGTACTGAACTGGTCTCTTGTTAAAAGTTGTTGTAGAGCACAACAATAATCGGTAGTACAGAGGTTGTGGGTTCTGGTCGTTATATAGAAATGAAATGAAAATCGGGGTAGTCCGTTTAAAGGATATATTCCCCCGTCAAATTTGGAGAACAGCAATAGTGTTTATTGTGTTAAAGCAGCATCTCACTCCCAAATGCAGCAAAAAAAGTGAAATCTAACTATCAGTTTATCCCAAATTGGATAACAAGATACATTTTGTGGTTTGGCATCTTTTGTACGTCGAGCGTCTATTTGGGGGAATATCACATTTTTGGTAGTCTAGGAGGAAAGTGTAGTTCTTGGATGGGTTCAGTAATTTTATTTGACTTTTGGTGTCCGAGAGAAGCTCCCTCTCTAATTTAAATATCCTGGGGTGAACAGGAGTGAATTAAGCTCACATTGTTGATCAGGATAGAACCCGTTATTTTTTTCATCCCTTAATGCCCAAGAGGTACTCCCTATTAAATTTCACATTCCTAGGGAGAATAGGAGATAATTCAGCTAACTCAGCTGATCAGAATAAAGCCCATCAATTCATTCGTCACATAATGTCCCAGAGAGTCTCCCGACCAAATTTCAACTTCCTAGAGTAAGTAGGAGAGAATTTAGCTCACTCAGCTGATCAGGAAAGAGCCCCTGAGTTTATTCGTATCTTGATGTTCCAGAGTGTCTCGCTATCAAATTTCAACTTCCTAGGGGGAACGGGAGGGAATATAATCACAGCTCAGGACTTGGTCAAAGCGGTTCCGAAACCCCTAAAGGCACCTCGTCAGGTTAAATGTAGCCTATGTTTCAAATTTTGAGAAACTCCGAAAACTTGCATTTTGACGCCTCGCTTTAGCTAATATAATCGATCTATAGTTGTACATTTGGGATCAGGCAACTCAGAGGGCAACGACTGATATGGGGGCGATCCAAGATAAGCAAAGAATATTATGTTTGAGCCGACAGGGTGAGGTCGGGAGGAGGCCAATGTTGGACCGAAGTTCTACTTTGTTACTTATCTCATCGCATTTCGTTGCCATGGTTTATTGAAAGCTTGGCAATCCGAGATTAGCGTCTCGCTGGAACAACTTCCTGAAATCCACGGTAAAACTGACTCCACATCATACCCCCTGCAGATATGCAACTTGACCACTACCCTGGTTGGTTTATTTCAGTCTCTCTCTCTCTCTCTCTCTCTCTCTCTCTCTCTTCCATCTATCCTAAAAGTTGGAAATGTGCGTTTGTTTTACCCTTGCATAAGCAATACCCACCTACTGGTACTAATGGTTTTAGACCTATTAATATCATAAACGTTCTTGCGAAAATATTAAAATATTTGACAAAATAGTTTACAATATGGTAGTTACGTTTATTCAGGATGAGAATATTTTAGATCAATTCCAGTCTGGGTATCGGAAGGTCACAGTACGCAGACTGCGCTGATAAATATCACAGATTATGTGAGAGAAAACATGGACAACAGTAATTTAACAATATTTGCTAGTTTGGATTTTAGTCACGCTTTCTGTAGTGTTGACCATGGGCTATTGTTAGCTATTTTGAGATCTGTTGGATTTTCAAGCAAAGTTGTGAAATGGTTCAGTTCATATCTGTGTCTCGGAAGTACCTAATGTATTAGAACATGAAACGGTAAATGATCAAACTGGCGTTGTGTTGAGAGGGGAATTCCTCAAGGGTCCACTCTATCTTCAATTATTTTTGCACCTTACATTAATAATATAAGTGAAGCCTTTCAATATTGTAAAACAAGTTTATATGCCGATGATATTAACATTTACTTGGAAACGGCATTGAGTGATATTGATACTAGTATTGATAGGGTAAATTCAGATTTTAGAAAATTGGAAATATGGCGTAAGAGACATGGTCTAATTCTAAATCCCGGGAAATGTGCAGTTATGATTATGAGGCATCCTAGGCTTCTCGCTAACCTACCATCCGACCTGTGTGATATTCCTAAGTTGACTATTAATGGGTTGGCACTGGACTTTAAAACCGAAATAAAATGTCTAGGGGTGACGTTAGAGAACGGGTTGTCTTGGGTGTCACAGACAAAGACGTTGACTGGGAAGATTTTTTCGTACATTTACTCGTTCAGAAAGTTGCTCAAGTACAAGTCGAGGAATTTGAAATGTGCTCTGGTGGAGAGCTTGATAGTTCCCCAACTCTTATATAGTCTACCAGTCATGACCAATTTGAATTATGATCAACACAATAAATTGCAGCGCGCTTTAAATGAATGCATTAGATTCATTATGAATCCTAAATTTGATGACAGGATTTATGACAAATTTAAAATTCTAGGTATGCTTAAGGTAAAGGAAAGGCAGGATTATGTAATTTTAACAACAATGTATAGAGTCATATCAAATAACAGACCTAGATATTTATATGATAAATATCTGAAATTAGCTCCTACGCATACCATAGAAACCAGGGATAAAAATGTAAGATTACGCGTGCCACTGTGTCATTCGCAATCATATCTTAAGTCGTTTTTGGTTAGTAGTGTAACTGGCTACAATGGTTTACCCAGTGAATTAAAGAATGTTGGTACGATACTGACTTTTAAAAAGAACCTTAAAGCTCATTTATTAAGTAGATATTGATCATATCGAACACTTGAAAGAACATATTCGCAGGACTATTTTAATTTTGTAAGCATTGTTTAGCAAAACGAAACATGTTTATTAAGTTTATTTACGTTGTATAGAAGACAAAAAAAGTTATGTTATTATTAAGTATACTGTAATTCTCGTTAATTGTAAGAATGGTCCACTGTCAGGACCAAAATTTGCGAGATCAATAAAGAAAACGTTAATCAATCAATCAATCAATCAATCTCTCTCTCTCTCTCTCTCTCTCTCTCTCTCTCTCTCTCTCTCTCTCTCTCTCTCTCTGTCTCTCTCTCTCTCTCTCTCTCTCTCTCTCTCTTAACTTCAATCGTTAAAACTTTAAAACGTTAAACTCTTAACTTTAACCATAATAGTAACTTTGAAGATTTTGGTGTGTACATAATATGAACTGAGAAGTTATTTATTTTTTATATTTTCATTACAAAAAGAATTATATTGCTATTCGATTGTTTTGAGGATATATAACCTATGTTTTCCAGGGGGAATGTAAGAGAGGACCTCATGGTCCTAATCCCACCCTGGTTGTTTAAATAAACGATTCATTTATTCACTCATTCTCTCTCTCTCTCTCTCTCTCTCTCTCTCTCTCTCTCTCTCTCTCTCTCTCTCTCTCTCTCTCTCTCTCTCTCTCTCTCTCTCTCTCTCTCCGTAGGAATTACCTAAATGTGTTTTCAAAACGCCTCCCTCTCACTCCCACACTCCAGCCTCCTTCAAGTCTTATTTACTGCGTCGTAGCGTGTTTGAGCCCTCAGATAGCGCTAATTATCCGGACAGTCCGACCGTCGGGAGCAACAGGAGAAAACCTTTACGACACCCAAGAACCTCATTAGCGTTACCGAATAGTAACACTAACTTAACCTACCCTCCCACAATCCCCCGTCCGAAGAGAAACTTCAACTTTTATTAGTCAGCTCTCAGCGCTTCAGTTGCCGTATAACTGCCGGAGAGTTTGAAAAGATTATCGACTTAACTGCTTCAGATTTAACAACTACCGTCTGAGGACGAGGTCGAAGCAATAACGTTTGTTTCGTTCTCCGAATGAATGCTCTCCCCCTTCATTCCCAGCCTCCCCTAATAAAGGATCTGAGATGAGAAGGAGTGCGCCGGGGCGTTAATCTCTCCCAGATACGGCGCGTTCTCAAAAGCAGCTTTCCGAGCACTTATTAGTCAAACCGCAGGAACACGGAGACGGGAGTCCAATGAAACTATGAATAGGGGTGTATCAGGAGACGCGAAAGCATCCATTCGGATTCCAGATATAGATCACATAGCCGGCCGCGAAAAAGCGTGATAGCCTCATCCTACCGTAATTGGCGGGATTGTTAAATGTAGAGCTCCCTCCCTTGGTTCGTCCTGATTACTCTAGTTTCGAGTTGTGGCTGCCAAGCGCGAGGATCTGGGAAATTCGATTCTTATCGCGAACAACGCTGAACCTCAACCAGATAATCACATATATTGTCCAAATATTCACCTAGCGACTTCCATGTTCGGAACATACTACTATTACCTGTAAAAAAAAGAGGCAGAGTTCCCACAACAAAAAATCATTACTCTGCGTAGATGCAATTCAGATATTGAATCTCTTACCGTTCCTCTTGTATAATTATGGACAAGTATCTATCAAATTCTCTTTAAAAATTTCATTAGGCCATTTTTAAACAATCCTAGGTACATATTTAAGTTCCAGTTCGGTACCAGAGCCGAGCGCACGTGTTTTTTGCGAGCTCCGTATTAAGTATTGATTTAGCAGGGTTCCAGATTTCGTTTCAGTATTTGTTTTTCGTGGTTGCTCGCTCTTTGATTAACTCTCACCAATAACAATTTTCAAAAATTTTTAACGGGTAAGAAATGCTAACAGCCAAGAAACTATCTTGCTCATAATTAAAAAAAAAAAAAAAAAAAAAAAAATTAATAAGGGAAATGACAGTATAGAAGAAACTCTAGTATTATCTGAAAAAAATAATACGAAACAAAACAGGGACACGGACAACAGAAACGATCTTATTCTTCTTAACGTTCTAGAAGGGAAAGAAAACATGAATATTCTCAAGAGGAAGGTGATGGACATTTTTAGAACGGAATTAAATTGCATTCTTGAGGATTATGAAGTTATAGGTGTAAGATGTTTAGGCACCATCCAACCTTCTAGAAGTAGACCAGTTCACATTCATTTTGCTAATAATTTATCTAAATCTTAAGCACGCCAGAACATTTACAAGTTCAAGGGATCAAAATTTAATAAATCCGAGTTCTACGACAGACGAACACGGGAATTTAGGAAGCATCTCTTGCCCAAGTTGTTTCAAGCAAGAAAGACGGGAAGCATGCCGTCTTGATTGGAGATGAACTACTGGTTGATGGAAAAAAACTTATCATTCACTATGGACGAAGTACGTTAGAGGATTCTACGTCTACTGAGTTAGAAGTGGAGATTAATCTGAATACTCCTCCTCCGTCCCCTCCCAACATTTCCTGAAAACAGGTCAAGAAGAAGATGAAAATCTACAAGAGATAGAACGAACATCAACACCGCTTTGGAAATTTTGGCAATGACTCGGGATTATTATTGAAATTTGGCAGGGGAGTGTAGGCATGAATGATTGTGATCTATGATAACTATGCAGTGCTTATTTATTATACGTAAATTATCTAGACCTAAGTAACTATAGGTATAAGTAGATATAAGTAATTATTTGATACATCATACGTAAAAGTCCAACATTGTTTGTTGAGGCAGAAATGAAGGCAAGATATCATTTGCTATTTTTTAATATGTATTTAAGGAACTCCTTGTAATACCTACGGGTTATACAATAAAATTGAATTGAATTTAATTTATACTTGAGCACTACTGGCGTTTATGTTTTGTAGAAACCTCACCATTTGGAGTTTCGAGCTGAAAATTCCCAGAACGAAAGAAGAGCCCAATTCTTGAAATAAACAGAAATGCAGCATGACTAATAGAGCGAATTATCAAAGAAAAGTTGTGGATAAAATGGCACTCCAAGTGGCACTTAAATTCTGATCATTGAGGCCAACCATGCCCTGAATTAGAATGTGGGGGACAGCCGTATACCGAGATCGCAATGAAAGTTGTATGACACGCAGCTAAACTCAAAAATGTGGTCAATTTTGGGATTTTTCACCTAAGAATCGATTTTTTCCACATATTTTTGAACCTTAGAAATCTGGGAGTGGTCTCAATCGACTCAGCGCTGAAAAATACTTCGAATGTGGCACCGATTTTTTTTTAGAATTTTTGTGGGCCACTAAATTATAAATTTGAACCTGAAATTATGGAGCAATCGGGCTCGCCAACGAATTCGTCCTGTCTTTTTCCAAGATGGGGTTTTCTGCGTTGGAACGAAATTTTTACGCCGTATTTTAAGGGAGTTATCGTCGGTGAAAATACACCATATAAATATATAAATAAATTAACATGCATATATATATATTAATTGCTGTGCAATTCTTAGACCGACCCCCAATAATTTTTTATGTAACGTCCCCATTTAAAATGTCCCGTTATTAGAACCCGCGAGGTCGTGGGTTCGAATCCCAGCCAGGCTTGAAAAAAAAATTTTTTTTTCTCGTGAGACGAAGGTTGTGGGTTCGAATCCCAGCCAGGCTTGATTTTTTTTTTTTTTTTTTTTTTTTTCTCGTGAGACGAAGGTTGTGGGTTCGAATCCCAGCCTGGCTTGAAAATTTTTTTATTTTATTTTTTTCTCGTGAGACGAATTGCATAGCAAATTATCCTCGTTTACTACACAGTAGAAAAGATCCGGCGAGGCCCCCGAAGGGCCGAGTATATATATATATATATATATATATATATATATATAAACCTACAGTTAAAATCTAGGATTGGGTTCTTGGATACATGATACGGATTAGTAGGGGTCCCCTTCCCCAAGTAAGATCGCTAAAATGAGAAATTCGAACACAGGGAAATTGCCCATTCAAATCCGAATAATACAAAGAAATTATATTTACCCCCACACTCGGTCTATTTTTGACATATTAACCCTTTGTTTCATCGTGATGCCTGTGGGCATCATATGTTTTACACCCCCAGCTCACTCTGTTGAGATTATTTTGAGTTCTATTTTGTTTCCTCCAAGCATCAACATGTACTTGAAGTCAAGGAGAGATTTGGTCGCTGTACTTTGAACTCAAGAAGAGATAATCAAGTTAATGTTGTCAAAACCAGCAGTCTCGTTTTTGACCCCGAGGGGGCTCTATTCGTGAGGTCTCTGAATTTTAAAAGTCGTTAATTTTCTCTATAAAAAATACCTACTTTTTCGTTCATATTGTCCAGTTTGTGGAGGAATAGTTGTTTTAGTTGAAGTTTCTTTTCTAGTGCCGATTTTTGCGGTTCAACCTGTGTTTCCTGTAGGCACCATTGTGCACTTGTTTACCAAGTTGAGAGCAATGAATGGGGATTCTTAATTTCCAAACAGTTTTACGAATACTTAACAAGAGAACACCTACCAATCGTTTTTTGAGGATTCTTACATGTTTCAATAAATTTAAATACTCGTTAGTACTGGATTTCATTTATGAAAACACCCTTCCGAGGCCAAGGGCCAGGTGCCGCCCATATGCACAATGATGCTTACAGGCATCATTCAGGTGCCGCCCATATGCACAATGATGCTTACAGGCATCATTCAGGTGCCGCCGATATGCACAATGATGCTTACAGGCATCTTTCAGTTTTCCTTGAAATTCCAGTGATGAATTTTTTTCCTTATTTTTCCCGGTATCCTGAGACCTATTCCTACCACTCAGATTTTTTTTCACAACAAAAGAAAAAATCATGCATCAAAGGGTTAAAATCCTCAATTTTTCAAATTTATTGGTAATTAGAACCTAACATCAAACAGTCAACAACATTAAACAATGCCGCATTGGAATATGTAAACGTGAAGTTAGTTTTAGATTTCAACTCATTATGTCTTTTCATCTCTTCATTTATGATTACCGATTTTGGTGTTGACTTAGATTAGAGAGGTATTGTTGGAGAAACCGTCTCTAATCTAACAATCCCTAACCATGGTTATAGTAGATCATTGTTTTTCGAATCCAGAGTTTTGAACGTTGATTTAAAACAAATGGGTTTCACCAACGTAATTAATGCTTACACTGTTATTAGTAAATATCAATTTACAGCGTTTCCGTGAAACGTCGATTTAAAGTTTAAGCGTTAATTTAGACGATGGATTCTGGATTTGAGTTTGAAGAAAACCCGTGAAATTGCGAACCACTGAACTACTCCATCCAAACGCGATTTTCATTCGTTTTCATTGGAAATTTCGAGAATTCGGGGGTCGGTCTCCTAAAAAGCAGTGGTTGGTAGGTATTCGATGGATTTTATAACTGTAGCCACTGCAGAAGCCGAGATTCCAGAGTTATTTCGACTCAAAAAACGCAGGAAACAGGTTATAATTGTCTTGTAATATATTATGGTAAAGTTGCATGACTACGTGTTTTTATGTTTGTATCTTCCATCACTTCAATGACAGCAGGCTAAGACACCATCTAGGCATATTTTGTCATTGCAAATTGTGATGAGCCGTTGGCTATTTTACAGCTGTATTTATACATTCCATGTATGTACCTGTCACTTGTGTGTTCGATGCTATCATCAATTTGTCCAAGGACTGACAAAACAGTAGTTTTTGAAAGTCAAAGAAAATCGATTTCATTGAGATTGAAATCCGCCGTACTCTCTAATCCAACGAGGAGGGTGCAATATAAAGTCTTCATATCTTCCTCGTCAAATTCATCTTCATAAACGAATGCTCTGAACAATATTCTGTGGTCCATTTTCGTGTTTGTAGGAAAACGCAGGAAATAACTAGGAAAATGTGGCAAATTAGATGTGAAAACGTATCAAAAAAAGATTTTGGTCATGTAAACAAAGATGGTGAAAAAAACTACTTACCTAGTAAATTGTTGATTTGAACGCTAACGACCCAAATTCGGCTGGTTAGTGCTAATCGTTGATTTAGCACATTTGATTATTGATTCATCTCAACCGGAGTTGGTGAAACCGAATATCGTTGTGTAACAGCTGAGATCTTCGGTTTAATGAGTAAACGTTGATTAAAAACTTTGGCGAAACCGGCCCTTAGACATTCTGGGTATTGCGATGGCGGAAGAATAGCGCCTTTTGAAGCGCAAATGCCTTCCTAAGTAAAAACTACCGCCTTCTATTACTCACCGGTAGTCGTGATGAACCGCGCATTCAAATCCTTTCTATTCCTCACCCGTCCTTCAGGGGGTAATTGTGGTACAATTAGTGATCCCCTTTAACTCTTTAATTGTATTGTAATGGTGAGTTACACTAACTATTGTAGTTCCCTCCGGGTCATGACCACGAAGGATTCCAGGGGTGACCGCGGTCGTTTTCTTCTTCAACGCTCCTCACGTTGCTGATTGGGTGATTGGACGGCGACGAGCGATTGAAAACTATTGAGGGCCGCTGATCTGGTGAGAAAACTTCAGGAAATGAGCCGGTTCCGGAGGAGCCAGGTCTTGTAAAGGAAAGGAATTTGTTAGATTGCTTACAGTAATTTTTCAGTAGTGAATTCTACGAGTTAAGCCTGTACATGTAAACAGTTCATTGAATGTAAATATGTAGAGTTCTAATACATTCATAGGATCGTTTCTTCGTGTTAAAATGAAAACACGATCCGCTAAAGTCAAGAGGTTAGTTGGTAGCAGTGCTGCCAACCCGTTTCAGCAAAAAATCCCCATAAATTCACGAAAAAATCCCTGAAATCCCCCAGGATGAACCAGAAAATCCCCCAAACCCCTCTCCCCCCAATTTGAGGTGCCGAGATAAGCAATTTTGGGGACAATATTGGTTACAAATTGAATTATTAAGTGAGAAAAGGTCATGTAGCAAAGAAAACAATGGGAAAGAAATTAAAAGCGGTTTATTACCACAAGAAAACGGGGAAACTATTACCAACAGTAGGTACCTAGTTACTTATGCTTAATCATGTTGTCAATTAAAGAAAAATATGATGTTTAACTAGCGGGTAACTATCGATAGTCTAGCGCAAAAATTTGGTATACATATAACCTCTTAAGGACACCTGGAAGGAATCGGAAGGAAGTCAGATCAGCTTGGTCGTCTTTAACACTAATTTCTTCCCTGTTCTTCCTCAGACAATGTGATAATATGGTTCAGTATTGGTATGCTTATTTCAGCACACTAGTACATGTGGGTCCGTGCAACGCACGGGTAATCGGCTAAAGTACAGTATAACGTAGGACGTGAATGAAGCATATCAAATTGCGTTAATATGTGTATCAATATATATCAATACAAATATTTGCTCACATTGTGGTACCTAACCTAGTTACAACACTGTCTTATTTGCAAGTTTCGTTTCCAAATACACCAAAGGTTTTACGTTATCGAAACTAGGAATAGATATGATATAATCATCCCAGAAATCGCTCATCATGAGATACGAAAAGGCAAGTTGGTTGAACAAGTGTGGGGTGCAGGTGTCTCTGGTTGTGATCCAGCCGCCAGACAAGAGTGTCTAGGTAACCAGGAGCAGGACAGGCGATCTATTAGGACACTACGATAGGAGCTAGGTTTTTGCAAATTGTGCGCGGGTGTGAGAGCAAGCTGTGGTGCCGGCCATGTTTTCTGCTCCCATAAGAATAAGAATCAACGTTATTTTCCCGACGTCATAAATCCTCGAATCATGCACCGAATTCCATGATTTTTTTAAAAAATCTTCAAGTGAATCCAATCTCTATCTATCCGTTTAGGCGTTTTGGGAGAAAAATGTCACTATAAGCTGCAATTCATCAACAAAGTCACAGCTAAGATTGTTACTCTATTTGAGTGATGATTGCTTTATTGGATGATGATTTATCGCAAATCTCCCGTGACGTGTGTCTTCCTTAGCTCTCACAGTTCAATTCAAGTGTTCAGACGACAAAATCGGTTGATTTTTCACAAAGTTCTGTGATCAGAAAACTGAATTTGCGATTCGATGGCTTTTCGAGAATGAAGCATATAAATTGTCATTAATATGTGCTATAATAACGAGACCTTCTCGAACGATCAAGTTTGTCCCCCACCCCGGCAACTACTTGGAACCGTTCCCTACAAGAAGAACTGTGTGTTCTTCAATTCCGTTCAACGCGGAGCAGCTCATGAGTCACAAATGAAAAGTCACATTTACGTTTCTAAACTGTTATGTGATCGTGTTATGACCACCAAACTATACACTTCATTCTGATCTATATATCCAACTATTCGGCATTTTCACTAAGGGATTGACTACTTGATGTTATGTATTTTTGAGATGCGAGCTTGCGAGCATCCAGACGACCAAACTATACACTTCATTCTGACCTACATGGAATTGAAGAACTCACAGTTCTTCTTGCAGGGAACGGTTCCAAGTAGTTGCCGGGGTGGGGGACGAACTTGATCGTTCGAGAAGGTCTGGTGCTATAATATCAATAAAAGTATTTTTCTTGTGTTTACCTAGTTACAACTGTAATTTTTGCTCGGTTCCAAATTCAACAAAGGTTTTACGTTATCGAAACTGGGAACAGATAGGTATGATATAATCATCCCAGAAATCGCACATCATGAGATACGAAAAGGCAAGTTGGTTGAGCAAGTGTGGGGTGTAGGTGTCTCTGATTGTGATCCAGCCGCCAGACAACGGTGTCTAGGTAACCAGGAGCAGGATAGGCGATCTACTTGGACAGCGTGATAGGAGGTAGGTTTTTGAAAATTGTGCGCGGGTGTGAGAGCCCCCGGGGGCCCCCATTAAGGGCGGACCTGCATTTATGTTGAAGGTCACCAACATAAAATGGATTGAATGATTCGATATAAATGTATTCCTTATCGCTGGACAAAGCGGCTTTGGTACAAAGCACTCATCTCCTCTTTTCAGATGAATATGTTTATATATATCGTTAAATACATTAATATTTTATGCAGAATATCTATAAGAAAAAGGTTATAAACTAATATATAGAACCCAACGTTAGTCTATTTCCGAGCATCAGTGCCAAACGGCTGCTCCGGTTTTCATGAGGGTAAGTGGAAATAGATGAGGAACTTGTGGAATAGAACTTAGGCGGCAATCCTTTATCGTGATCAGCTGAGTGAGCTCTTACAGCTAATTTCCATGCTTTTCATCCTATGAGGCTGTAATTTGACATGTAGCCTCCGTAGGACTTCTAAATTACGATGCTGAGGACCAAGGGCACTGTCCATTCATATGATAGTATAGCGCAGAAATTTGGCATACATATAACCTTTTAGGGACACCTGGAAGGAATTGGAAGGAAGTCGGATCAGCCTGGTCATCGTTAACGCTAATTTCTTCTCTGTTCTTCCTCAACATAGTGATAATATGGTTCAGTTTGTGTATGGTTACTTCAGCAGTCTAAGCTACGACTAACCAGTAGATGGTGGTCCGAGCAACGCACAGGTTACCGGCTAGTACAGTAGGTATAACGTAGGACGAGAATGAAGCATATAAAATTTCGTTAATAAGTGGTGTAATATCAATAAAATATTAGCTTACATAGTGGTTACCTAGTTACAGCTGTCATTTTTGCAAGTTTCGTTTCCAAATTCAACAAAGGTTTTACGTTATCGAAACTG
Source organism: Adelphocoris suturalis (assembly GCA_030762985.1). Classification (NCBI taxonomy): domain Eukaryota; kingdom Metazoa; phylum Arthropoda; class Insecta; order Hemiptera; family Miridae; genus Adelphocoris; species Adelphocoris suturalis. The sequence goes on from CM061043.1 coordinate 8,115,809, forward strand.
GGAATATATATGATATAATCATCCCCGAAATCGCACATCATGAGATACGAAAAGGCAAGTTGGTTGAACAAGTGTGGGGTGTAGGTGTCTCTGATTGTGATCCAGCCGCCAGACAACGGTGTCTAGGTAACCAGGAGCAGGACAGGCGATCTATTAGGACTCTGCGATAGGAGGTAGGTTTTTGCAAATTGTGCGCGGGTGTGAGAGCCCCCGGGGGCCCCCATTAAGGGCGGACTTGGATTTATGTTTGGGGTCCTCCCATATCGGGGAGGCCCATCTCCCTCCTCTACGGGGTTAAGGAAGGAAAAGGGGCCCCACCTCCCCCTTTCCCTTCCGACAAACGATCCTATCAGCGGTTTTTCTTCCTCAGCCGGACCGCGACCCTGATTCGGGGCAGGTCAACCGCGGTTTTGAGCTTTTTAAAAGAGAAAAAACCAAAAATAAAAAAACAGTAACGAGGGTGGAGCTACGCTTTAACCGAACTTCTTAAGGAGATCACAATTAGAGAGGGGAAAAGGCTATCAGATGCTGGCGGACGATCTGTTTGGTTTTCTGGGCCAAGCTGAAGTAATTCCACCTGGGAACTCAAGCGCCGAACCAACTTTATTATGCAAAACAAACCTTTACCAGTTCGGAATGCGCTGTTCTTCATTTAACCCAATTAGAACCGGAAAAAAATAAATAAACCGTCTAAGGTTCTCCATGTTTTGCGCTGACAAAGGGATTTAAAGATTCAGATCGGTATCGGTATGGGCTCGTTTTAAACTCTTCATTTGGTACAACGGAGTTCCATATGGTTGAAATGACCTTTACGAATTCGGTATTTGCGGTCTCATTACTACATGCAGATAAAACTCATTGCATATAACAATATTAACTGCTGCTATCTATATCGTATTCTAGTCTATAAACATTCCTAGATCAGCGATCTACTTTATAAGTATAGGTACACGACATGGCGTGGAAAATAAAAGACAACAATTTTCGAAGTCGTTCTTTGCATTTCAAATACTTTTTCTGCATTCTAGCATTCCAACACGGTACCTTTACGAAACCGTGATCAAGTTTGGTTGATTTTGGTTTATTATTTTCTATAATGAAAATAATGGACCCCTCGGTTGCTTTCCGCTTTGAGCCTTCGTTTGAAATGCTTAAACATGGAACATGCTTTCTTCCCGCTAATCGGTAAATGTTAATAAATTTAAAACTTCGACATGAATGTTTTACTAATCCAAGTTAGGAGGAAATACCTAGGTAGGTAATTTCCTGTTATGGTGCGCGTCTACAATTACTATAACCAAGATTAACCAAGTGACAACAAAACAAGCGGCATTGTTTACTATATCCATTTATAACATAAATAAATATAAAACTACGACATGAATAGAAGAACAAGTACGAAAGAAATGCGTGATAAATCGAAAGCTTTCCAACGAATGGAGAACGATTTTTGTCCGGTGAAAACGACAGAAGTTTAATTTCCAGCAACGGCTTGGTTGTACGTGAAAATCATGAGAAAACTTCGTGACACTTCAGCGTTAGGTTTTCGGGCAGTTACCTCAAGGCTAATAAAGCATGTTCCATGCTAAAAAGTTGTCCCCCCCCCCCCCCCCCAATTAGTTGGTTTACGTTTCAAAATGCATTGAATCCAAAAAATCGAAAGAAAACAAATCCGTCCGTTGGACCAAAGTTTATGAAATTCGGGTTATAGATCACATTTGGGATCAAGATGATCCTACATACTAGGTACCAATTTTTATATACCCTAAAGAGTAGCATTTAGTTTTTACCAAGTTTTGCATTTTTACTCACAAATTTGAGTTCTTTTGGTATGACAAACTTTGTGTTTTTAGGGGTGAAACTAGTTAGATCATGTTATTAATTTAATTAAGTTAGTTAAAAAACTCGGTTATCATGGGGTTTGGGAGATCTGCAAGTGTTACCATTCGATTCAGTGAGAAAAAATTCGTAGAAACCGACCCCAATCTCGTATTTTTATATAAGGTCATTTTTCAAGAAACCCCTTGATTTCATTGAAAAAGCAATGTTTCTAAACATTAAAACATAGTTTTTTTCCTAAATTAGAAAAATAAAAGTAAAATTGACTTCATCGTTGAAAAGGTAAAATTTTGGCGCAGTTTTTATACCGTCTTGCATTTTGAAAAATATTGGTTCTCATAGTTCAATTCCCGATTGAAAAAACTCGAGGTTTCTTAAATTAGATAGAGGGCTTTTTCATATCTCAAGCCTCAAAAAGGTCAGGCATTTATCCGATGGGAAATCTAATGTTCTGTGACGTTCCCACTACAATGAACGGGTATTTGGTAAAATTCTCGAATGTTTAGTCCAGGTGAGGCGGGCGCGCAGCAGTTTCTTACTGACATGTTTGGCGTCACCATGCAATCTTAACCCCATAGTCAAAAATCACCTGGAGTCACGAAATGACTACCAAAAGTTAGCCATCTTCTCTTCATTCTGCCACCTCCATTCGCTGAACGTACTCATATCTACCTACTTCATACTTCTTGCAAGAATTTATATTTACAACTTATTATTTATCTACGTGTTATTAATAACCGTGAAGACAAAGACTCGATCAGTGTATCGCAGTTTCTCATTGGAAGCCCCTTCGGAAAGGACCAACATCTCAACGAAGATCCAGTGCGGAATTCCATTACCAGAACTACACCTGCATAATATACTTCACTATACCTACATACATATCAACCTGATTATTCATCCCTATTCCATTCACGCATGTTGCCTACAAAAGTTTAATAATAAACATTACAACTTTCAACTGCCTATCGAATTCGTTTGTCTTATGTCTATTGAATATTTGGGAATTCTTTCCATCCCTTCCATTGTAGACGTAATAGTCATTCAACGTCACAGTTCTTTCAGGCAGTAACCTCAAATTTGAATTTACACAGTGAATTGAGGGAGTTATGATCCTTTTAGTGACAACAGGTTGAAAACACGAAAAAAAATCTTAAAAATTAAATTACTCAAAACTAAGAGTTAAAAAAAATTTTTCCAATGGAACTTTCGATCAGGAATTAGCTCTAGAATCGACTCCTTCAGCTAGGCAGACCTGTTTTGTGTACACCCTGTATAGAAAACTACATAAGATTGAGTTTAGATTGATCAGTTTAGCCTCGTCCTGTAAAGTGTCTTTACAAGAAATTCTCGTTCGTGTTGACGATTTTTTCCGTTCCAAAACTTGAAGCCTTCTGGACCGCAAACAGTTGATCGTCCAATGTCTAGGGTAGTTTCATTCAATTAATTGTCTAATTTAAATCTAAATCCAATCAAAAATTGCCCTTTTATACGAAATTTTTTCGAGATATTGATTTTTAAACATTCCTAACTTAATTTAACCCCTTGGGTTTGATTGAAAGTGAAGTATGATTTTTGATTTGAATTTTAAATTCCTCGGTTCAGTAGTTTTGGAGAAAGCTTCGAACGTCGAACGTTAGAAAAATGGATTTTTGGTTAAATTCAATTTTTCAAATCTACGTATCTTGAATTCTTAATCATCTATTGTTGAGGGGGGTTAAACTTTTATTTGTCGATTACAAAGGTTAATTATTTAAAATAAGGAAGTTTCTGAGGCAATTAGAATCAAAAGATATATAAGTATTTGGATTAAAACCAATGGAAGTCCCAATATAGGATTAGAATATTTTTTAATAATCTGATGGGATTAATTATTAATGCCATAATTAGCATAATTCCTCGGTAGTAACAAAGGCTCAGCCTCGTCCATGCAATTCTTCCTTTTCCTCACGTTTTGATAATCTAAAGTTTATTATTGCCTTTAAGACCGTTCAAAGAAAGATCGCCTGGACTTATTAGTTTTGAGAGTGGGTGTTCAAACAGGAATTACGACGCGATGAAAATACATTTTTCATTCCTATCTTCAAATTTATGGTCAAACGCCTTCGCAGCAGGGGAGAGCGGTTATGCGCTAAACGAATTACCCCTCCGTCGTCGTCGGACTTTATGTTTTAAAAGTCGGGAGCTGCTATAATTGCGCAACACAACATAAAGAGCGGGAAAAATATTATGTCTCGGGTAATTGATAAGGGCGGGGACCCCAAAGGTATCGATGGATCCGGATAAGCGGGTTGGAGATAGGTTTTCGACAAGGGGAGTTTACGACTGTCGTAACTCTGCAGAGTGGAGACAAGAGTGGGAAAAACGGCCTCCTCCACCTCGTGGCATCAATACGGCTTGTGTTGCTCATTGAAACTTAGTGAGATACCTTCCAGGACTCATATCTGATGTCTTTACTCATAGACGGAGCACGACTTTTCTTCAAGTCCTCCAGGTCCTAGTTTAAAAGCCTCCTGTCACCTGTAAGCCCCGTACTTCACTTCCTACTTACAGGAACGGCCGTAACCGGCATCCGGCCGATCCTTCACAAGGGTAGAAAGTTTTTTGATGTGTAGAGGCGGATGGAATGGTTATAACGGAGATGAAAATCTATAAAACGCCATTCAGTGTTTTAAAAGTACTGCCTCGGATGTCCGTAAATACCGCTCAGAAGTGCATAAAAGTGACTGGTATCGAGTAGTGGATGTATAGCTGTTTCACATCATTCGCCGCCTTTTACGCGCGGGGGAATCTGGCGGCGTCATTCAATATCCACTAAAGCTTCGAGGTGCAGAGTACCTCATAATACATCTCATATTGTATAAAGTGTTTCTAGTACTGATCTTGATTAAGATTGATTCATTACCAACCTGAGAGATGAACATAACATTGGCCGGCTGAACTTGCATAACTTCGAGAATCCTCACCCATCCCCAGTGCGGCCTATGCCTATCTCAGAATTCCCCGTTATCTGATAACAAATTTTTCTCAGCTAATTTATTCCCTATATTGATGAGATAGGTGGCATTCGTTTCTTTATAATATTACCTACTGAACACCACATCGTCTTCACCCATTGGCGCTTTTTATTTAGTTTAAATTCATGCTAACAAAATTTTTTTTCAGCAAAGTTTTCGAAAATTGGATTTTAAATTGTGAGTTGCAGTATGGCACTGTTTCCATAGGGAAATGCCGCAAACTCCATCAAAATTGTCCAAAAAATGGCTGAGAAAAATACGACTTTTTGGTTTATTATTTCCAATAATAAGCCTATGTGATCGTGTAGCAAAAAATTTTTACAACCCCCCCTCAAACTTTGTCACTTTACGTTTCAAGGTGCGTAGAATCCAAATTTGAAATTTCCGTCCGCCGTTCGCCGTCCGCCGTTCGCCGTCCGCCGTCCGCCGTCCGGGCCATAAAAGGCCTAAGAATTGACTTAAAAAACCCGTTCTTTCGCACATAGACTCCATTTGGGGTCTAGTTGGTCCTAACGTTTAACCATCCCGATCGCTTTACTCGCATAGATGCTATGGGCCAAAAACGGGCGAAAAAGTGTCTTTTTCTACGCGCGCACGCCTGGCACGCTTGGCAGGGGGTCACGGTGGGGGGTGAGGGGGGGCGAGCGGGGGGTGGGGGGGGTGGAGTGAGAGGAGGCGCCGGTGCCGCGACACCTTGTCGTGGGTACATGTTTTTTTCAAGGTCATATTTGTGTGTTAATACCAAAGCTTTTTCTAGGCAAATTTAATAACATATCCTCTCGACTTTTCGTACGTACTTAGATAATGATATTATTAAGGCAATAACTATTTGAATAGATAGGAGCTCAAATCGAGAAATATAAACATGCGTATATAATTATAGAAGTATAGGTTGTGGCAACTCGAAATAGGACACGTCGAGGAGTCTGGACGGGCATTATGACGTACGCTAACCAACTGAAACTATGATCATACTCAATTGAAAAAATGATAAACCTTTGTGAAATAATTTGCAGCGTTTTTATATCCTATCCAGTTCCCCCTTACATGGCCAAATAAACAGTGAAAGAACGTGCTTTCTTCAATATTAAGAATTTTATAATGCACACGGTCAACCTAGGACAGGTATCTAGAATGGGTGGCAGGGGTTACCCCTGCAAAAGTCGGTAATGAGGGGTAACTAGAACGGAGGTTATCTCTCAAACTCAGGGTACCCCTGCACCAGCTGTGTCTGCAGGGGTAACTATGCTGTTTGCCCAGGTAAGCTCTGTTATTGGTTAAGGCCATTGGAAAATCAAGGCTCACGTGAAACAATTGACCCGCGGTTTGAGTGATGCTAACTTCGGTTCGTACAACCAATAAAACCGCGAGGATTGGCACCCTCCCAATTAGTTTCCCGGCCCGCCAATTACGAAATGTTCCCCTTAGAGAAGGTAAAACCGCGAGTTCTAGGTTTTTTAATTCCTAGCTGAATCAGCCAATAGCCAGTTTACTGTAATTATAACAGTTCCTTTTAAGGACAATCATAAGGACATCGAGAGTTTCTACAAACAATGGACATCCCTAGCCTATTCCTCAAACCTAGGTTACAAGTAGGTATGTACTTAAACGATATTCGATGCGTATTTTATAGTTTGATTGAATTGATTACAACTAGTAACTAAGGCTTTCTTTATATGTGCGTCCCTGAAAGATAAAATATAGCTCGGTTAGCAAAGTGGAGTTGAAGAGAGATATCATCAGGCAATAATCACAGGCGTGTGTGATGATCTGATGATCTTTCGTTGATGATTGGCTCCAGGCATCTCCTGGAGAACAGGCATCAGGGAGGAGGGATCAGGGAGGAGGCCTCCGGTGAAAGATAGCCTTCCGATGCAAACTAAACCAAAAGAACCAGGGAAAGAAAAACGGTGAAAAAAAGAGATGAGCTGGAGAGGGCGAAAGGAAGAGGGCCTTTTTGTTACTACCTATTGGTAAAACCTCGAGTTCTAGGTTTTCTAATTCCTAGCTGAATTAGCCAATAGCCAGTTAACGGTCATTATAACAGTTCCTTTTGAGAACAAAGACGTCAAGGGTTTCTACAAACAATTGACATCCTTAGCTTATTCCTCAAACCTAGGTTACAAGCAGGTATGCTCTTAAACTACATTCGATGTCTATTTTATAGTTTACTTGAATGTGTATTTTATAGTTTGCTTGTAACTAGAAACTTTCTAGCTACTTTCTACTACTAGCTAGATTCTTAGCTTAGCTTAGAAGTAGCTTCTAGCTACTTCTAGAAACTAGCTTTCTTGATTTGTACGATATCCGACTCTGAAAGATAAAATCTCTCTCGTTTAGCAAAGTGCAGTTGAAGAGAGATATCATCAGGCAATAATCACAGGCGTGTGTAGTGATCTGATCTCTCGTTGATGATTGGCTTCAGGCATCTCCTGGAGAACAGGCAGGTAAGGACCAATCATCAGGGAGGAGGCCTCCGGTGAAAGATAGCCTTCCGATGCAAACTAAACCAAAAGAACCAGGGAAAGAAAAACGGTGAAAAAAAGAGATGAGCTGGAGAGGGCGAAAGGAAGAGGGCCTTTTTGTTAGTACCAATTGGTAAAACCTCGAGTTCTAGGTTTTTAAATTCCTAGCTGAATCAGCCAATAGCCAGTTTACGATCATTGAAACAGTTCCTTTTAAGAACAAAGACATCAAGGGTTTCTACAAACAATTGACATTCTTAGCCTATTCCTCAAACGTAGTTACAAGCAGGTATGTACTCGATGTGTATTTTATAGTTTGCTTGAATTGCTTGTAACTAGTAACTAAGGCTTTCTTGATTTGTACGGTATCCGACTCTGAAAGATAAAATCTCTCTCGGTTAGCAAAGTGCAGTTGAAGAGAGATATCATCAGGCAATAATCACAGGCGTGTGTAATGATCTGATGATCTTTCGTTGATGATTGGCTCCAGGCGTCTCCTGGAGAACAGGCAGGTAAGGACCACTCATCAGGGAGGAGGCCTTCGGCGAAAGACGGCCTTCTGATGCGTTCGGAAACCAGGGAGCACATCAGCCGTGTGGGAGTTGCACCGAACTGGATACGAAAGGCCGAAGAAAGAAGAACGAAGAATAAGGAAGAGAAGGTGAAGAGGGTGAGAGGGAACCTTTTTGTTTCGGTTGCCGAGAATAAAATATGCAGGAGCGGTAGAAGGATTTGATTAGGGAGGAGGCGAGAGAGATAGAATTAGAGCGAGACGGGGAAAACAAAACAATGGGGGTGAAGGAGATAATAGGCGGGCCCTGGAGGCAGCTGGGCCGCCCACACAGGCACCTAGATAATCACGGCCGCTCCATCCCGAGCCTTCGCTTCTTTGCGCCCTTGTCCGAAGGTTTTAAGGAAATTCAAACCCCGACCGGACATTTCTCCTGACGATGCGAAGTCTGACTTCAAGTTTGCCTTTTTTGTTTTTGTTTTGTTTTATATCTTCATATTGAAAGCCTTGAGGCTTTAATGCAAGACGGACGGGGCAATACGCGGATGGTAAGAAAAAATAACCTTTGGGATAGGTTCACTTAAATCCACCTAGTAGGTTATATCTGCAGCGGAGTCCAACATAAAGTAAATGCATTACGAATTATTACACAAAGGTTTTTTAATTTTCATTTATTTATTTATTTTTTAAAGTGGAATAGGCTATGAGCACATCGATTGTTGCTCTCATAAGCGACAGCTTGGTAAAAGAGTGGGGTTCCCAAGGGATGGGTTCATTTAAATCCAACTAGCAGGTTATATCTGCTGCGGAGTCCAACATGAAGGAAATGCACTACAAATTATTACAGATTTCAATTTTTTAATTTTTAAGTGGGATAGACTTTGGGTAACACATCGATTGTTGCGCATATTTCGAAATGAAAAAATTTTTTTTGCTCCAAAATCAAAATTTCCACTCGCATTCTGCGTTTCAGAGCCTCCTGAACAAATTTGGTTCCGTGTCTGTCTGTCGGTCTGTCTGTCTGTCGGTCTGTCTGTCTGTCGGTCTGTCTGTCTGTCTGTCCGTCCACATTTCCTTGTAACAGCCATAACTTGCACAATTTTGATCCGATTTTAACCGAATTTTCAGGGATCGTGCGGGTTAAGCTTTAAAATTCTCTATCAACTTCATCATGATCGAATCATCGGTAGCTTCTGCGCAGGCGCTAACGTGAATTCCTTGTGACGGTCATAACTCGGTCAATGTTGAACGGATTTCGGGCAGATTTTCAGGGATGATGTGGGTAAGGTCCCTTGAGGTCCCATAAGACAATCATCATAATTGCATTCGCGGGACGCTCTGCGCATGCGTGAACAAAATATTCTTGTTACGGTCCTTGCAACAGCCGTCATTTCCACAATTTTGATGCGATTTTCTTCAAATTTTTAGGGATCGTGCGGGTATAGCTCTACATGGTCCCCTATTAGTTCCGTCATAATCGAATCTACGGTAGCCTCTGCGCAGGCGCAAACAAAATTTTCTTGTTTCGGTCATAACTCAGGCAATTGTGAACGAATTTCGGTCAGATTTTCAGGGATGATGCGGGCAAGGTTTCTTGAGGTCCCGTATCACATTCTTTGCGATCATCAGCAGCGGTACGCTAGGCGCATGCGCGAAAGTGATGTTTTTGTCACGGTCACAGCTTAGTTATGAGGAACATGCGGGCTACATCCTGGATGGTCCCATATTAAAATCAAAATTTTACTTATTAATTTCATTTATTATATGTACCATTCAGCTTCCAATTTCCCACCTTATTAATTCCCTGATGCCAGAACCGGTCGTTTCTAGTTTTCTGGAATTTAATGGTGACGTACTGTGAAGGTCACGAGGAAGCTCATGTGCCATTTCCTTGACAGTGTATTTATCCATTTATTGGCTTCTTTCACAGGTCTTTAGGATGGACCATTTTAGCATGGAACATGCTTTAGCCGTGGACTAACTAGCGAAAAACGTTACGCGGGTGTGTCACGAAATTTTTTATTTTGATTTTCACGTAAAACCAAGCCGTTGCTGGAGAAATGAAACTTCTTTAGTTTTCACCTGAAAAAAATTGTTCTCCACTCGTTGGAAAGATCTCGTTTTATCTCGCATTTCTCACTCCAAAGGGCCAAGTTTTTAAAATTTTGGCAGGACCTCAAAAGGAAAGAATTTTTTCTTGGCCGATTACAAAGGTGCATTTGAAAATAATAAACCGAAATTCGAATTGGAAGTTTTACATCTTCAGCATATGGGGTGGTGTAGGTGAAGTTCTGAAATAATTAATATTTACGGGACAACAATTTGTAAAGACGGGAGGCAGGAAAGCAAAGAGATATTTAGTCCAACGCCTGGCACTGGCAGTCCAGAGAGGGAATTCCACTAGCATCCTCGGGAGTCTGCCAGCCTTGTCTTCACTGGAGGAAGTTTTTTACATTTGATAAACAACGTCTATCACGAGATATCCTTTGCATCTGCAGAAACCTAAAAATTGTTAAAAATTGTCATTTTGGAATATTATTGTAAATAAAACTATATTTACGTGGGTTAACTCCCCTTCAAGAACGTCTTAGAAGGTCCATTGTGGGAGCTGGGAAAAGCCGTCCCAGATAAATTCTATGCTCATTACAAAATACTTCGATGAACACAAGGGAGGCGGAAATAGGAGTAGAAGTGACTGAAAAATTGGCCTCACCCGGGTATAGCAGAATCTTTTGACTGGGATACCCGAAACTGCAGTAAACAGGAATGTAAAAAACTGACATTCCGTAGAATTATTCCCGTCTTTGGTCACAACACTCCAACAGAATACATTCTGTGGAACAACTTGTCAGATTTTCAGCAAAATTAGACGATGAATGAATCTCTAGCAGTAATTTTGTACTATCATCTCATTCGCGTGAAAAAAATGAACTTTCTAGATATTACACTGAGCCATGCGTACAGCACCTATTTATAGTAGTTGATCACGTGTTGTGAAAATAGTGCGAAGCATCTTATTTAGATGAGTTGTTGATGCCCATATTGTTCTGTCAGAGCTCGAGGTGGTGCTTGTAAAATCAACAAACTAACCGCTGAGGGCTCCCAAATAATTTGGTCGACACCCGCCGTTACGGTTTTATCGCCTCGACAACTACGGCCTTCTGCTTCCCCCCCAAAAAAGGTTAACGTTTAAAGTTTAAAGCCGAATCGGCTGAAAATATACTGACCCAGATTCAAGAGCGTCTTAGAAGGTCCATTGTGGAAGCTGGGAGTAGCAGTCCCAGATAAATTCTATGCTTATTGCTAAATACTTCGTTAAACACAAGGGAAGCAAAAACCATTGAAGTAACAGAAAAATGGGCCTCGCGCGGTTATTGCAGAATCCTTTAATCGTGATACAGACTGTGAATGTAAAAAACTGACATCCCATAGATTTATTCCCGTCTTTGGTCACAACAGTCCAACAGAATACATTCTTAGGTACAACTTGTCAGATATTCAGCTAAATTTTACGATAAATGAACCTCTAGCAGTACTTTTCTACTTCATCCCCATCGCACGAAAAAAATGAACTTTCTAGATATTACACTGAGCCATGCGTACAGCACCTATTTATAGTAGTTGATCACGTGTTGGGAAAATAGTGTGAAGCATCTTATTTAGATGAGTTGCTGATGTCCATATTGTTCTGTCAGAGCTGCTTGTAAAATCAACACTCTAACCGCTGAGGGCTCCCAAATAATTTAGTCGACACCCGCCATTACGGTTTTATCGCCGGGACAACTGCAGCCTTCTGCTCACCCCAAAAAAGGTTACCCAGCGCCGAGGGCCCGTGAAAATTTTGATAAACGGCCCCAGTTTAAAAGCCGAATCGGCTGAAAATATACTGATCCAGATTCAAGAGCGTCTTAGAAGGTCTACTGTGGAAGCTAGGAGAAGCGTTTTGAGATAAATTCTATGCTTATTACAAAATTCAATTCAATTCAATTAAAAAAAAAAAAAATTTTATTCACAAATAAAGTAGTCTGCATATACAATTACAAAATTTTATGTACAGAACAAATATTGCCCGTCTAAAGGCTAAAAAGCCCGAGACGACGGGTCAAGAGCAGCTTCTTTGGCACCGGTTGGTATTATACAGATAAAAAAAGCAGACAAAAATACATAGCCTCAACGACTACAATCCAAAAAATCAAGCAAGCCAAACTTCGATAGTTCAAAAACAAAATAAAAAATAAATGTCCATAACGAGAGTAAAATGATATTAGTTAGTATAAACACTTCTCAACGCTGATTCGGAATTCACCGGGTTCAGGGTAGTCAGGAAAGAAATTACAGCAGCCCTGTACCGATCTTTGTTCCACACAGATGGTGATTTTAGTTCCTCACTTAATTTGTTATGCAAAACATGAAGAATGTAAAGAGGGCTCTTGGTCGACAATACCAGACGATTTAGTGGGGCTACAACATTCCCCGCTGCTTGAAAACGGGTATTGTGGTCATGTATCGGGGCGACATTGATCAAAGTGGGGGTTTTATGATAAAAAAAAGAGTAAATTCTTTAGGAATGTAAAAAACTGACATTCCGTAGAATTATTTCTATTTTAGGTCACAACACTCCAACAGAATACAGGTTTCAGCAAAATTGGACGATGAATGAACCTCTAGCAGTACTTTCGTTCTATCATCTCATTCGCGTGAAAAAAGAAACTTTCTAGGTTGAAAGCTGGTAGGTTGAACTGGTACTGAACCATACCAACAGCACCTATTTATACTATGATCACGTGTTGTGAAAATAGTGCGAACCTTATTTAGATGAGTTGTTGATGTCCATATAGTTCTGTCAGAGCTCGAGGTGGTGCTTGTAAAATCCACACACTAACCGCTGAGGGCTTCCAAATAATTTTGTCGACACCCGCCATTACGGTTTTATCGCCGGGACAACTGCCGCCTTCTACTCCCCCTAAAAAAGGTTACCCAGCGCCGAGGGCCCGTGAAAATTTTGATAAACGGCCCCACTTTCGAGCCGAATCGGCTGAAAATATACTGATCCAGATTCAAGAGCGTCTTAGAAGGTCCATTGTGGAAGCTGGGGGAAGCCGTCCCAGATAAATCCTGCCGCTAGACGCCCGGAGGCATCTTCAGCGGTATTAGCCCAGCTCTACTCCACCTTCTCTCCCAGCTGACGCCCACGCGGGGGCATTCCTGCCTTCCGAACCCCCTTATATCAACTCGTAATGAACTACACCCACTCGTCTTACGTTTTCCGTTCGCTTTTGGTTTTTGCCGACGAAATCCGAGATCGGAGAAGGAAGATCAGAAGAGATGAATGTCCACCCACCAGTTTTACGTTCTTGAAAGAACATCTGCTATGAGGCTATACACTTAGGGACGTTCCGATACCACTTTCTATACGATATTTGGTATCGAATCAATGGTATCAATATCGATAATGTATCGAACGAAAAGTATCGATATGAGTAGTATCAAATGAGTACCTACATAGTATTGGTACAAACTAAAAAAAAATCAATTTATGCCTTACTAGTTCCTAAATATAACTTGAAATATAGAATGTTTTGGGGATTTTATAGAAATAAATTTTAAAAATTACCGTAAATTAAATTACGCCAAAATAGTCCTATTAATCTTTACACAACTTCATCAATACAGACACTACAAAACGGTTATTTCTTCTATTACGTAATCTAATTTCTATCATTTTCCACTATGTGTAGTAATTTGAATTACTTACTTTATAAATTTTGGACAAGTAAATTACTAACGTTGTGCTAGTAATTTAATAAATTATTGTGATAATTTTCAAATTAAATAACTAATAATTTATCTTAATTTCAAGGAAAACCAATTCTGGTAGGATTTTGTATTCAGGTATATTTTTGTCGAAATTCAGCCTCAAAGGAAACTCGGGACTATGTTAAACTTTGAAACGTATGTACTCTGAACTTGGTATTAGAAACTCTTGAAACTCATACGGTGGATACAGCTTTCGTACAAGTACGCAACCACGAGAGACATTTAATGTCTTTGCACCCCCATTCCCCTTCCTATAAAACCCCGTATTGTATTCTAGAGCCACTCAGCTGATCTGGGATCGGTCAGTTGTGTTCAGAAGTCCCTCAAGGGCCCACATACCAAATCTCAGAATCGTGGGATCATTAGCGAAAAAACTGGATTCTAGAGCCACTCAGCTGATCTGGGATCGGTCAGTTGTGTTCAGAAGTCCCTCAAGGGCCCACATACCAAATCTCAGAATCGTGGGATCATTAGGGAAAAAACTGGATTCTAGAGCCACTCAGCTGATCTGGGATCGGTCAGTTGTGTTCAGAAGTCCCTCAAGGGCCCACATACCAAATCTCAGAATCGTGGGATCATTAGGGAAAAAACTGGATTCTAGAGCCACTCAGCTGATCTGGGATCGGTCAGTTGTGTTCAGAAGTCCCTCAAGGGCCCACATACCAAATCTCAGAATCGTGGGATCATTAGGGAAAAAACTGGATTCTAGAGCCACTCAGCTGATCTGGGATCGGTCAGTTGTGTTCAGAAGTCCCTCAAGGGCCCACATACCAAATCTCAGAATCGTGGGATCATTAGGGAATCTCCGCGTAACGCTCTCCGCGTGACGCTCGCCGCGTGACGCTCCCCGCGTGACGCTCCCCCGCGTGACGCTTTTTCATTTATGTGCCATAGTAAAGACATAAAATGTCAAAATAATCATATAGCCAAATTTCAGCTATAAGCATATAGGTACCTACCTACCTTACTTCTACGAATCATAATAATCATTGAGCATATTTCGTTACGTAACGTAACATAACGAAAATTTGGTTGTGTGCCATAGCAAAGACATGAAATGTCAAAACTTTTTTTTCTCTTAAATTGATTTTTTGACATTTTATGTCTTGGCTTTGGCGCATTACAATAAAAAACTGTCACGAAACTTCCAAATTGATGTGTAATACCTCAAAATTAATTTGTAAAACCTCCAAATTAATGTGCAAAACCTCCCATTTGATTGGTAAAACCTCCTATTAAATTTGTAAATGCTATAGATAATCAATTATGATCCATGATTAGAGACATGATAACTCAAGCGCATGGGATAAACAGGGTGTCCATGAAAAGGAAGGGCAAAAGTCAAGGGGTCGATTCTAAAGCTCATTTCTGATTGAAAGTTCCCCTTAGTGATTTTTTTAACGCTTTGTTTTCGAGTTCTTCAATTTTTAAGATTTTTCTCCGTGTTTTGTACCATATGGCATTGAAACGACAATAAATCCCCCTAGAATCACTTAGAACTCAAAACTAAGAACACCGTTGGAAAGAGCGTTAAATTTCCTTTCTTTCTGATGCCAAAACAATATTTTTTGAGCCAACTTAATTCGTAAAAAAAGAGACTGGAAAGCAAGTTTTCCAAACATTTTCAGAATTTAAGTTTTTTCCATTTGTCGTTTTGCTTTCGATACAGACTATTTTGGAAGTGCACTCCATGGAGAAAACTTTCTTAGCATTTCAGCTTTCCAACGGTATAGTAAATTCTACATTTACTTTGCTGGTTAAGGGGAAAATTCCTTGACCCCCAGCCAAAAGACATATCCATGTCAAATTAAAAACTCGAGGGGAAACTGTAACGCTTATTTATAACACAACTCTTTTCGAGTCCATGTACCAAAGTAAAGACATAATCATCAAAGAAATCAAGCATTTTAATTTCTCCCTTGATGGGAAAAACAAAAGATCATGGATATGTCTAGTACCTACTGC
Source organism: Adelphocoris suturalis (assembly GCA_030762985.1). Classification (NCBI taxonomy): domain Eukaryota; kingdom Metazoa; phylum Arthropoda; class Insecta; order Hemiptera; family Miridae; genus Adelphocoris; species Adelphocoris suturalis. The sequence continues at coordinate 8,131,423 of CM061043.1, forward strand.
TTACCAGTTGGTACCAACAACTCAATTGTATACCAACCATGTAGTGCCTTCTTTTCACAAGATTATTCCATTATGGTCACAAAACAATATTAGATTTTAACTTAGAGTAATAAATCAGCATTCCTTGACACTACAATGGCTTAGAGGTCACGAAATGACGTGGTAAAATGAGAGCATTCCAAAAAGTGACGAACGATTTTCCTACTATGAAAACTATGGGAGTTACTCTTCCCTAGCAACGCCTTGGTTGTACGTGAAAATCAATAGAAAATGCGCCGGTCGGGAAAACAAGTGTCGGTCGGGAAAAAAAAGTGTCGCGAAAAATTCCTTGACCCCCAGCCAAAAGACATATCCATGTCAAATTCCAGAGAAAACTGGACGTTTGAAATCACACAAACGCTTTGTTATGATACCAAATGCAATCATATCATTAAATTTTTTTATTTATTATTTCGAGATATAAGTAAAATACGAATAGTTAATTAACCAAACCACTCTGTCACCAACGCTGCCCAGGAAGATCAGTTTGTCGAGATGTGGTTTCAACATCAAGAATCATCTTTGATACGTTTCCTTCTGAAACATTACAGTCAAGCTGTATTTTTCTTAGCTTATCAGAATTCAGAATTGTTCACACTATAAATAATAAACTTGACAATTTTTCTTACTTTTTTAATAGTTCCAACAATCTCAGGTAGGGAACCAGCTGCAGTACCACCAACCATCCGTGTTGCGTCTCCTAAAGCAAGCCACTACTTCTCTATTGACAAGACTGAGCACTTGGAGTTTCAATATTGTTGTAAAATAGACCTTACGAAAATTTAAAATTATATTAATCTAAAACGCTGCAAATTATTACACAAAGGTTTATTATTTATGTATTAGACAGCCCTTCTACGTAGATCTCTGGTCCATAATTATTAAACGCCGCTTATAGTATATTTAGTATCGGAACTCGGAGCTTCGGACCTCACAAATGGGTTCAATCCATTACAGCAGCGGAATCTCACAATTTTACGCTTTTTAATATAGTTTATAAACAAAACAATTTATTACCAAGTCATCTTTCCAACACATAAAAGTTTTACCTATACTGTATATTGATATCATCTAATTGGTCAAATTTCAAAAAATGTGCTGACATAATCACTGCAAATGGCTAAGAATTGTTAAATTGATATTTTTTAGCATAAGATTGGTCAAATAAAGTTTATCAACTATAAAATAGAACATTAAAAAATTCATGTACGAAATTATGTAGAAACTTGAACTTCATTAAATTTTGTTTTAAAAAATCTATAAAATTGCAAAAAATAGCCTAAAATCCAAAATCTCTTTTTGAATGGAAGAGTATCATTTAGAATACTTTGTTTTCCATAAAATTAATAGCTAACATTTTCTTTTCACTCATAAATTTCCAATTTCAATACAACTTGAAATATACAAAAAAAGACACTTTTTCACCTATTTTTGGCTCATAGCACCCATGAGAGTGGAGCGATCGAGCTGGCGAGAAGTTAGGACCAACTAGACCCCAAGTGGAGTCTATGTGCGGAAGAACAGATTTTTAAGTCAATTCTAAGGCCTTTTATGGCCCGGACGGCGGACGGGGGACGGCGGACGGCGGACGGACATTTCAAATTTGGATTCTACGCACCTTGAAACGTAAAGTGACAAAGTTTGAGAGGGGTTATAAAAATTTTTTGCTACACGATCACATAGGCTTATTATTGGAAATAATAAACCAAAAGGAAGTACTCATTCGATACTGCGGATTTTCTTTCGATATGACTTTAATATCGGATGATTCGATACCAATATGATACCAGTAGTATCGAAACAAAAGTATTGATACCAACTCGTCGGTAGTATCGGAACGTCCCTACATACACAAATTACTTTTGCCCAAATGCCAACAGTTTCATTTCCCAAATGGTTCCACGTTTCCTGATGATTTTAAAATATCGCACCCTGGGGGTGATACCTACTGGTAAAAGTCCAAAAATGGCAGTTTTGAGTTATATATACTACTGTGTACATTTTGACGAGCTCTACATGCGGCTGGTATCGGTTTAATCATAGGACAAAAAGTGACCGGTAGATAGCAGGATAAACCAGTATGATTCTGGTCAAAGTCTTCATCTAGCGTCGGGGAAAGGTCGGTCTATGTCAGTCATGTTCCAGCTGTCAACGAACGAAGATGGAAAATTCGGTGTTAATAGTGGTTCATCCCGACATAAATCACTACCGATGTGACAAACCAGGTATTTATCCTTTATTTTTACAGCAATACTGGTATATTTCAAGAAGTACCGCTATTGTACCAAGGAATATCAAGTTTCTTTGTGTTTTTCACTGTTGTACAGGTACATATTTTGCAATGCACCACTATTCGCCCAAAAGATTAGTAGTCGTACTGAGGCAACCTGGTGATTAACTCGCGACGTACCAGTATTGTACGAAGGAAAAAATCAAGGTTTGTTGTGTTTTATCGTGTTAGTGGTACATCATAAGATTTTTATAATCATAATTATGTTAATCAAAAACAGAAAGGTGGAGAAGGTAATTAGAAGTAGGGCAGTATAGGTAGATGGTATATGCATGAAACAGACCAAAAAGAACCGAGAAAATATGAATGGTGTGTCTGTAGTACGCCAACAAAGTCATAAAAAATCTTTAAATGCGATTTCCCAGAATTCATGTTTTTGGACTTATACCAGTATCACTCCCAAGGTGCGATATAAGCAACTCGATTTTAGAGAAATGTGACTCCTGTAGTTTTCATCCTATGAGAATTGTTCTCCATCTTTTGTGAAGCTCAAGATTTACCTAAACATACTACGCTAACCACTGCACATTGAGTGTCTAGAAATCTCAGGTATGTAGTTCAGTTGTGTGAATAATTGTTTACATACAGGCCTAACCGTCGAAATCGATTTAACATTGTAACTCTTTATTTTTTCGTGGAAATAACGTTTTTCACTAATTTCTGTTTTGAAATGGGTTGGCACGACTTCGTCGCGAGTGATTTAGTTCGTACCTGTCATACATCTGATACGGGTTAAGCGATAAACTCGATAACGCCGCGCATGCCCTTCTCGTAAAGGCGATAAAGATGGGAGAAACCGCAAACAAAACGTAGTAAGGCAGGTCGGTAGGTCCCGGTACAGTATTCCCTGGGTTTTACGAGGAGATTCGTATCTCCACCGGTCGGCTCGTTATACCAACAAATTTCGTTGCTGGTCTCACCTCCGGGGCCAAGCTCGCGGCGTAACACGTCCTTTCGGACCGCTCAGACAACAAGTGCAACCCGAGGAAGCTTCCAGTCTTCTCGCCCCCAAAGGTCACGACCCCCTTTTGGAGTTGGCTACCGCCCCTACTCGGAGGATTTCACGAGCTATTGGACGGATTATGCGTGTTCTGTGAGAAAATAACACGCCAGTAGAAAGAACGAGGGGTCGAATGTCATCGTTTAATCTAAACGGCAGCTATGTTTAGGATTCCCACCCTGCAAAAATATTTTTACAAACAATCAAATAAAATTGATTTATTATATAATACCCAAAAATTGTAATAAGAGATCAGTTCAGTTTTTAGTTCTTTCTTCCTAGGTGTAGGAATTGATTTTGCTGGACCATTTGCAGTGAAGAAATCCCAACGGCGAAAGGCAGCAGCAGCGCGTGGTTATCCAAAAAATTCTGTTTGAATATACTGGTAAGTTTCGTCAGCAGATACTACAACTGACTGGTAGAGGCAGATAGGTGGATCTGGCTATAGAAATAAAATATATATTTCAACAGATATGTAGTTTTATTCGACGATATATCATAGAAAATCCTATGTGGAGCGCTCCTTTGATAATATCTAGATATAAGGTATTTGATCGATCTGAAATAAAGAAACATGAAATAAATGAATAAAAAATCTTAGAAAAATTAAAAATGGAAAAAATATAAAAAAATGAAGAAAATTAAAAAAAAAAAAAAATGGATTTGGCGATGGTCAGGTGTTGTATCGATTAAGGCCAGATGGATATAGTGCTCCCAAGACCCATATTCATGCGCTTGCTCAGTGATATGAAGCTTGACGGTTGACACTTTATCTGGTGACTTATTCATCAATTTAAGCCAATAGCACTGATTGAATCCCAATTCGTGAGATGATGCATGTTGGGCCACTGTAAATATAAATAAACTAGAGGCCTGTTAAGGCTTGGAAAGCCCTAATCTAGTCCGTATAACAGTAGAACCTAACAGGAACTCAGCACATTATATTAACGATATATGTCCTACCTATTTGCGGCGTTATGTGACGTGGTGCAAAGTTAAAGCGATTTTCAAAGATCGTACAGAAATAACTCTCCTAGATGTTAGTAACTACACTACGTTTCTTACTTACCGTGGCAACTGTCGTTACTGCCACAGCCTAATAAACAGAGAGTCTCCCTATCAAATTTCAACTTCCTACAGTGAACAGGAAAGAATTTATCACTCAGCTGATCAGAAAAGACCCCATCACTTCACTCGTCTCTTAATGTCCCAGAGAGTCTACCTATCAAATTTCAACTTCCTTCACTCCTTTTAATTATTTCATTTATTTTCTTTTGGTAGGTGACATTGTCCAGCTATATTTCGATATTGCACCATAAACCGAGTTTGACAGGTAATATTTTATGGACCAGTATTGTTGTTTAATGTTTATTGATAAATTTACAGGCAGATAAAATATGATATAAGGGATATTTACTATATGATTATGGAATAATAATGAGAGTTACAAGGTAAGAACAGTAAGATAAGACGAGATAAATACAAGATACAAGATAAATACAGAATAATACAAATATAAGATACAACAATTATTTAAAAATTACCAGAATAGGGAAACTACTGTAGTTGAGTATCAACACATGGATATTTCTTATTTTCTCCCCTGAGAAATATGTGATTTGTGTCTCAAGTTAAAAATGTCTTAATTAAATTAGCTCAGTAAGCTGATCAGAAAAGACCCAATAATTTCAATCGTCTCAGTGACCCAGAGAGTTTCCATATCTAATTTTAACTTCCTAGGATGAGCAGGAGAGGATTTAGCTCACTCAGTTGATTAGAAGTGAGCTAATAATTGTAATCGTCTCTTAATATCCCGGGGATTCTTCCAATCAAATTTTAACTTCCTAGAATGAACGGGGGACAGTTTAGCTCACTCATCTGATTAGGAAAGTGCCAATAATTTCAATCGTCCACTTAGGAGCCCAGGGAGTTTCGCTTTCAAATGTCAACTTCTAGGATGAACGATGTGAATTTAGCTCAAACAATGAGACTTTAAACGGCCTTGCATTGTTGGAACTTCCCAGTAAAATTTCTAATGATTTCTGATTTCGTTCTTACATTATAGTTACCGAATTCATTCATCGGTATTGCGCTACGATTTTGACATGAACATGTCTTTTGGCTGGGGGTCAAGGAATTTTTCGCGACACTTTTTTCTCCACACAAAATGCAACGCTCCGGCACTTTAGATTATTATTAACTCGAAAAGTGAAGGCTAGGTAGAATTTCCATTGATTACTAACCAATGAGTTACTAGGGAAGAGTAACTCCTATAGTTTTCATAGCAGGGAAATCGTTCGCCACTTTTTGGAATGCTCTCGTTTTATCACAACATCTCATAACCTATAAGCCATAGTGTCAAGGAATGCTGATTGATTACTCTAAGTTATAAACTAATATTGTTTTGTTACCATAATGAAATAATCTTGTGAAAATAAGGCACTACATGGTTGGTATAAAATTGAGTAGTAGCTGTACCTACTGCTTACCAGTAAGCAGTAGGTAAGCAGTAGGTACTAGACATATCCATGATCTTTTGTTTTTCCCATCAAGGGAGAAATTTGACAAGGATATGTCTTTGCTCTGGGGGGTTTTCCTCCTAGACCACCATAAATGTGTGATAGGTATATCCTCAAAAAGACGCTCCGCGTACAAAATGCTTTTTCCATACCATTGGTATTTAACAATTTCTTGCCACTCAATCATGCTGTATGATTGAAACTTTTTTTCTGTTTAACGATTTTTTAGCAATTTTTTGATCTGAAAATTGGGTTGACCCCCAGTCCATGTCAAAATAATAGATCTTAGAAGGGCTATCTAATAGAGGAACAATGCAATGTTGTGTAATAATTGTCAGCGTTTATTCCATGGACGTCAGTCTGTAAACAGTCAGTAAAATTAACCGCTTAAGACGTATTAAAATTTAATTGAATCTTGAACTAAAGCCATCTATTTCAACTTCCCCAGACGTTCTAAATCAGTTAACCCGAGAAACCGCCGACGCTAAGCCGACAGATCGACCAGTTAACAGGGAAATCACGCTAATTATAATACGAAGCCTACCAAGAAAAAGAAACAGACCGTAGTGGAAGATTTTTTGAATGGAGACCTCACGCAACGGAATTAGTCAATGAAGCTATGAAAAAGCTTCCTCCTAGATCCCATTTTCTCATTTATCAACGGATTAATTGGAATGCTATCTCCCCTCAGTGATAAATGTATGAATATTAATGACTAATTAAGATGTACATTGTTTTAACGGTTATGAATCCTTTCCGGGGCGTAGGCGAGAATGGTTTTTTCTGTCTTCTTTTTTTGTTAGCGCCCACTTCGTTTTCACTCTATCAGCTTCGCGATGCGCTTGTGGCGGTGACTTCGGGCAGAACTATCACTTTAATAAATTCAGACGGAGCGATCCGTCTTGGGAGTCAGCTCCCAGGACTTGGGGTCCATGAAAAGTTCAAGATCGCCACAGCATGTAAGCAGTGGATGTGGTAGATAGGCATTCAACTCCATTTAAGGTTATTCAAGGACATTCAAATTCGTTAGATAGATAGATAGATAGATATATATTTTTTTCTTTGTAAAGGCCTAAATGAGGCTATAAAAACGTCAGGTATTAAAAATACAAAAATTCAAAATAAATATAACAATACACTGATAATTAAGTCACGACACGAATAAAAATATAATAAAAATAGTTAGAGAATCTTTAGGTAAAACTTATATACTAATTTAGTCAAGTACATATTTCCTCCAATTCACATTAAAAAAACTTGATACTTCATAAAGTTCAATCTCAATCAGGGCTCGCTTCAAGGTACTTTTGAACTTTTTAACACGGAGCATTTGAATTTGTACTGGTAGGCCATTGAAAAGACGAGTCCCCCATCTGTACCTTATCACTTGTCAACGTTTTCGTAAGGCGAGCAGCTGGTGGGCGTAAATAATTATTATTACCTCTGGTGGGATATTGATGAACATCGTTACCTCTTTTAATTGAGTCGGTACGCTCCCGAACAAACAGAAGGGAATTCAGAACATAGTAGCTTGGAATTGTCAGAATCCCGAGGTCTCTAAAGTGACTACGGCAGCTATGACTCCAATTCATCTCCCTAAAAATTCGAACTGCTCTTTTTTGAAGCTTAAAAACCTCATCAGCATGACAGCAGTTTCCCTAGAGCAAAATACAGTACGTAGCTTTACTGACGCAACAGGCAAAATAAACGGAAAGGAGAGTTGCGGGGGATACAGGAGATAGCAAACGAAGCAGCATGAACAGCACCGAGGGGAGCTTGAGAACAAGATGTCCAACGTGATTACGCCACGACAATCTATTGTCAATTATAACTCCCAAAAAGGTAACGTGCTGCTCAGTTCTTCCGTTCAGTTGGTGATCTAATGATTGGGTTTTGTCTTCATTTAGTATCATAGCGTTAGCTCATGTTCATTCGAGTTCAATCACGGTTATTCTATGGTTATTCAACGTTATTTAAGGTTATTCACCTCCTTCAATGCAGTCTATGTTGAAGGCAGGTGCACCTACCATTGTGAACAGGCTCATGAAAACCAGTCGTTAATTTCCCTTATGCACTCCAGGGAGGTTGAAATTGGTCCTTTTAGGTACTGAACCCTTCTTAATTAGTTTATCCAACGATTTTGATGAATTACGTTGGAATTACTTCCATAATGACGTGTAAGCAGTGAATGTGCTAGGTTGGTGGTACCTGGGTCATTCTCATTTCATTTGCCGCTTTGGGGCGTTTGAGAACCTCAGTGACGTGAAATATTAAAGTGCTCGAAAATGAGGTTAGATCAACAAATACTACTCATTGTACATTGCAGATTTGTGTTCCATAGATGAGCAGTGAGTTTTTCATTGATGTATTTCATATGTTTTTTGTATTAAAAAATAGGATATCCAACTCATGAGTGTTACCAGATTTCAAAAATTGATTTCTGTAAAATGGATGATTTGGCAAAATTGTTGTCGGGGCTCAAGTAAGTACAAAAGAATCACGTTCAAACGTAATATTCAGAATTCACAGAATTCATGTTGAAGGCAGTGTAATTGAGCTTAAATCTCAGGAGTGTTACCCTATTAGTGTTACCGTAATATCAGGAGTGTTACCCATCCTTGGTCACACTCCTGAGAGGTAACACTCATGAGAATTTCCGATAAAAATGGTGCCACACAGGATGATGAAGGGACAAAACTCGGGGATGGCTACTGTTTGAAACCTGTCACCAAACAGTATGGTTGTTGATATAGGATTATTCTGTTTAAGCACCAACAACACTCGTAATTTGTGTAACACTCATGATTGAAAATAAAAATACTCAACATGTTTTTAGGCTTATTTCGCTATAAAAACTGCTGCAACTCCAAGCCCTCCACTACAGTCTCACATCTTCAACTGGACAATATAACCTTCACATCTGACTGTTTCCCGCCATTTTCCCTAAGCTTTCTTGATCGCAAAAATGATAACACTCCTGAGGTCTCATTGAGAAGAAATATGGGGGACTGACTGAAAAACTAGTTTTTCACGGGTTGGGAAAAATCTTAATAATGTAAATCCTTACTCTAAATAAAGAGGAACCAACTTACTGCAGCTAGTAACCCTGGCCAGTTCTAGATTGTCATTGTTTCGTAACTACCTAACTTCTACTTAGGTGTTAGGTAGGAAGGGACAGTAAAAATCATGAGTTTCCAGGATTTCAGGTTTCATTTGTCATCACTGTGCATTCGTTAAAGGGGATTTTGGGCAGTCAAATTATTACTTCGTTGATCTCCCAACTTATACTACCTTTTTTCCCCCAAAATCACTAGTTTTGGTCATGAATTGCGAGAATTCGTCGTCGGGGACATGAAAGCGGCAAATGAAATGAGAATGATCCACCTACCTACCATTGTGAACAAACTCGTGAAAACCAGTTCTTATTTCCCCTTCCGCATCACAGGGTGGTTTAAAGTGGTCCTTTTAGGTACTGACCCCTTCTAATGTGGTGAATCTAACGATTTAGGTAGTTCGATTATGTGGGCATGCTGCTGCATGTTCTGCAATTCACATTCGTGTTGCGTACTCATACAGTCTAAGCACATAGAACAGGAAGGAAAAAACATCTGCCAAGTTGGATGTGGCACATAGCTTCCCCATTTACCTATCATCTTCTTCTAACTATCAATCAAATTTAAGCGAAATCGAACGACTAGAGAGTGAAAAGATGGAACATGATGGAATTTACGTTTGCGCATGCGCAGAGTGAAGTATTGATTGGGAAACAATGCAACTGAAAGGGGACCATCAACACAACCTAACACGCGTATTCTCTGACAATTTCATCGAAATCGGATGTAAACAATGAAAATTAAGGTCGTTACAAAAATTTCACATAGGCGCATGCGTGGTAGCTGTTAATGATACAATTATGTTGAAATTGATTTGGGATGATCAAATCGTCATCCCCCAACTATCATCCGAATTTGAGCGAGATCGAACGACTAGGGCGTGAAAAAATAGAACATAATGGAATTTATGTTTGCGCATGCGCAGAGTGTAGTATTGATTTCGCAACATTTTAAACTGATAGGGGACCATCTTCAATTTAACTCGAGGATCGCCCGACAATATCGTCAAAATCGGATGAAAACTGTAAAAATTAAGGTCATTACAATGATTTAACATTGACGCATGCGCAGTACAGTGGAACCTGTATAATTCGAACTTCTTTAATTCGAAATCTTCTTTAATTCGAATATTTCTCTTGGTCCCTAGCATTTTGTATTTATGTAAACAATGCTAAAAAATCGTGGATAATTCGAATTTTCGGCGTGCTAATCTTTATATATAATTCCGAACGGTCTTTGAAATTGTGAAGAACTTCGCGGTCCGATTTCACTGTTAGACGGCTCATTCGAATCAGCACGGCCCCAAGTTTGTTGCAAAAGTGTCGCCGTTCGTCTCTATACCCGCCTTGATCGTGTTCTAGGCGGTCCTTATCAACGAGAGTTGTTTATTAGGCTGTGGCAGTAACAACAGTTGCCATCACTTCATGGTCAGTAAGAAACGTAGTGTAGTTACTTACATCTAGGAGAGTCATTTCTGAGACTTTATAAATACCTACCTATATAATTCCGAACGGTCTTTATATATAATTCCGAATCAGCACGACCCCAAGTTTGTTGCGAAAGTGTCGGTAAATAAGAAACGTAGTGATGGTAGTGATTTTGATCGTTATTTCCTCTTTTTTAATCATTTATTAACATCGCCTTAGCTTTGCACCAGGTCACATAACACCCCTCAAATAGGTAGGACTTATATCGTTACTATAATGTACTGGGTTCCTGTTAGTTACGGACTACTGTTATACGGACTACATTAGGGCTTTCCAAGCCCTAACAGGCCTCTAGTAAAATATCATCCTTTTTTGAAAAACAATAGATAGTTTTTTATGGTTGAAGTTAAATACAGTACCATTCCAGGTGTCTTTATATTTACTGTTCAATATTTTGTTGGTCAATACAGTATTCAATGTTACTGTATGTACTTTACTTCGTACTGTACGATCATGTTGAAATTGATATGGGATATTGGCATCCCCCAACTATCATCTAAATTTGAGCGAGATCGAAAGAATAGGGCGTGAGAAAATGATGGTTGGTAGAATTTACGTTCGCGCTTGCGCAGAGTGAGGTATTGAGTCAAGATCGATGAAACCGACAGGGGGCCGTCTACTCCTTAGACGGCAAATCCCCTGAAAATGTCATCCAAATCGGATGAAAACTGTGGAAAATAATTCCTATTGACATTGATTTGAGACAAATAGGCTTCGTTCATTATTCTTTTCAGGGCTGTAGCTTCCTTACTTGCTTCAGTTAGCGCCATATACTCTGCTTCACAGCTTGATAGAGCCACAGTCCTTTGTTTCCTGGCTTCCCAAGAAATTGCTGCATTGCTGAGATTGAAAGTGTAGCCTGTATATGACCTCCTGTCACTTTCATTGTTCGCCCAATCAGCATCAACAAAACCTTCCAATTGTTTGCCCGTTTTAGTGTAGGTCAAACGATAGCTCTTCGTATTCTTCAGATAACGAAGTACTCGTTTTGCGGCTGTTACATGGCTATTGTCGAAACACGTATTGAATGAGCTCAGCACACTAATTGAATGTGCGATATCTGGCCTTGTGCTGACTGCCAAATACATTAGCGACCCGATTAGTTGTTGGTATGGAAAGTCAACTGCTCCCCCTGGATCTGCTCTCTTCAATTTTACGTTTGTATCCATTGGAGTATCTGTCGGCTTCGAATTTTCCATAGTGAACTGTTTCAACAATATCTTTGTATATTTTTCCAGATCCAAGCTGATTGAATGCTTCGTCTTGTCTCGTTTAATCCTCCATCCCAAACAACAGCTTGCCTCTCCAAGGTCTTTCAGTTCAAATTCCTTTTCAAGATTATTCTTGAGCTCCTCTTTCATTGACGTCTATTCACAAAGCATAATAAATTGTCGAAGTAAACTGCAACATACATAATTTCATCTTTTGTGGTTCGAAAATATAAACACGGATCTTGTTTCGATTGTTGAAGTCCACACTTCTTGATCAAAGCTGAATGGAGTCTTGTGTTCCAACTTCTGTTATTTTTCCGTCAACTCCAGTTTTCTTCTTGAACAACCATTTGTTTTTCACAACATGTGCATTTCCAGGACGATCAACCAACTTCCAAACTTTGTTTTTCTCCATTTAATTCATTTCATCCTTCATTGCTGTTATCCATTTGTCTTTTTCTGAACTTTCCATAATTCGAAGCGCCAATCGTTGAATTCGCTTTAAGGACGTCCCTCTGAAGCTAGGTAATATTAGCAAGGCTACGCATATTATAAGAGGGGCGCCCTATTGAAATTGATGACCGTTACGCATTTTTATGGGTTGTATTCGTGTAATCGACGACAGGCGAATACGATTACACGAATACGAATATAATCGCAGTTGACTCAGAATCAACGAATACTTATCATGATTACAGTCGTATTCGTATTCGACGATAAGATTATGCCCAACACTGGTTTAAGGTAGGTTACCAAAGACTTAAATGCATCCTAGTACTCAAACATTTAGACCCCGAGGGAATATGGAGTGATGGAATTGAACATGATGTGATGGAATTGAATCGTTCTGAATCGCCTCGTGTTCACTTTTGCTCCAGGTGATTTCATACAAACATTGTACGTCGAGTATTCCTTCGAGTAAAACACACCTAGTTATCCCACTTTCCCAACGAGGTGGTTTGGCATTTCACCCAAAAAAAAGCGGACCAGCGACTCGACTTCCGTTCATAAATAAGCAATGCCGCGGATGAGCCACTTTTGATTCTCCAATTTCCTTTTACCAACCACCGCTTTTGAGGGTCACAATCAACCAATTAGCTTTCAGGGGAGAGACGGAGCGTTTATGCAGAAATCGGTTGACCACTATCTACTAATACTGTACGACTCCGACCGCCCCTCGGGGCAGATTCATGTTTATGTAATCAGATTCTTCGATATTAGGGAGGGCCCAGCTCATCTTGTGTGTATATTTTCCCATTCTGTCCGCTAGTCATTCGCCAAGACCGGAAGCCTCTTCGAAAAAAAGAAAGAAAAAAAAAAAAGAAAAAAAAAAATTAAAAAACGTGGAAATGAGTGGGAGAGGTTTAAATGCCGATCGGGTGGATCGGATAAAACGAGCCTCGAGGCGATAATGAACCTTTTTAGGAAAATGCTCAATAGGGGGCGACTTTTTTAATGAGTGAACGATCTATCAAATTTCGTCTAAAATCGTTCTCAAGCTGGTAAGATGAACGATCCATTCATTAGATTCAATGAAAGATCACTGGTTAGCCGCTATCAGTTGGAAATTTGAATTTTAAATTATTTATGATTGGGCTGTAGGGGATTGGAGTGGATCGATAGTGATTGACATAATTTACGTTTTTAATACGGCCGGGTATCTGAATTTTGTCGTATGAGGATGCATTAGCGTTTGGTAACTAAGAAGGTTTGGAGAGGGTTCGGTTTCTCACTGTAGGAAATTGCAATTAGATAGAGTGACTCTCTCGGACATGAAGTTATTACTAGACTCTATACAATTCAACTATGCATCTTAGACTTTTTGACATGGATATGTCTTTTGGCTGGGGGTCAAGGAATTTTTCGCGACACTTTTTTTTCCCGACCGACACTTTTTTTCCCGACCGGCACATTTTCTATTGATTTTCACGTACAACCAAGGCGTTACTAGGGAAGAGTAACTCCCATAGTTTTCATAGTAGGAAAACCGTTCGCCACTTTTTGGAATGCTCTCATTTTACCACGACATTTCATGACCTCTAAGCCATTGTAGTGTCAAGGAATGCTGATTTATTACTCTAAGTTAAAAACTAATATTGTTTTGTAACCATAAAGGAATAATTTTGTGAAAAGAAGGCACAACATGGTTGGTATACAATTGAGTAGTAGGTACTAACTGGTAAGCAGCAGGTACTAGACATATCCATGATCTTTTGTTTTTCCCATCAAGGGAGAAATTAAAATGCTTGATTTCGAAAACACTGTCTCCTACAGAACAGCGACACTCCTCAGTTGAAAAAGAGGCACTCGCAATAGTTGAAGCACTCAGAAAGTGGAGGCAGCGTTGATTGAAAGATTTTGACATGGATATGTCTTTTGGCTGGGGGTCAAGGAATTTTTCGCGACACTTTTTTTCCCGACCGACACTTTTTTTCCCGACCGGCACATTTTCTATTGATTTTCACGTACAACCAAGGCGTTACTAGGGAAGAGTAACTCCCATAGTTTTCATAGTAGGAAAATCGTTCGCCACTTTTTGGAATGCTCTCATTTTACCACGACATTTCATGACCTCTAAGCCACTGTAGTGTCAAGGAATGCTGATTTATTACTCTATTGTTTTGTAACCATAATGGAATAATCTTGTGAAAAGAAGGCACTACATGGTTGGTATTCAATTGAGTAGTAGGTACCAACTGGTAAGCAGTAGGTACTAGACATATCCATTATCTATTGTTTTTCCCATCAAGGGAGAAATTAAAATGCTTGATTAATAAATAAGTAAAATTCCATTAAAAACCTGATAAATTTGATTCTCCACACAAAATGCAATGCTCCTTTCATAGTCACTTGACTGTGGGTGCGAGGACGGGTAGTTTCTCGTAGCACATTCATATGAGGTTATAGTGAAAAGGTTGGAGGGGTTTTAGTCATTATATCATTTATTGGGAACTGTCGAAATCGGAACGCGAATACGTTCCGCCGTTCGTTCCGCTGAGTTGGTGTCCTCTCCTTCCGCTGAGGGTCCTGTGAGAACGAACTGTCCAAAGTTACCCCACGAACTCGCCGTACCCGATCCGGCTATCAGGACATAGGAGGAGGTTGATGGTCTAATAGAAAATGCCGGCTGCTAACTCTACTTGGATGCCGCATGGGAGTATAACGGGATCCTCTAATAATCGAAATGATTGAAAATTACAAATTTTGCTGAACCTCGTAATGATTTTCATTATTTATTGATAGTTGCAACACAAACTTGCGAAAACACCGGATAATCGACCAGAATCGCACTTTCCTTACACATTTCCACACAGCACAAAGCGTATTAAAATGTAGTTTTCTCGGAACGTAGTTTCTTGGAAGAACTTTTTAGAGATTTCGTTTTTTATTTTTCGTGTTTTTGACCTTGTGTCACTAAAATGGTCATAACTCCCTTAATGTGATGAGTAAATTAAAATTTGATGACAATAACTTTTAACAACAACAATTGTTGAAACTAATTTCAAATTTCCTATCTCCCTGATGCCAAAACAAGAATTTTTGAGCAGCTCCAATAGCTAAAAAATGAGGTCAAAGACATAATTTTGAAAAGTTGACAAAATTTCACTGTTTTTCATCCACTTATTGACTTTATTACTGTAGTGCTTTTGAATTCCCGTATTCAGAAAAACGACCTTAGAATTTCAGCTTTCCAACGGTACAATAAGTTTTTATTTTACTTCGCTAATTAGAGGAGAAAAGTATGTTTCTATGTTGAAAAACATGGTGTTTTCTATGGAATGGACGGTTTTTGTGAAAAATGACCCTCTAAAAAAATTTGAGTATGGGGCTGGTTTCTACGTGGTCTTTCACGCTGAATCAAATGGTGATACTTACAGATCTCCCCAACTCCGTTATAACAGAGTTATACACTTTAACTAACTAGTTTTATCCTTAAAAAATATATAACATTGAGCATAACAAATGAACTAAAAATTCGAGAGTTAAAGTGTAAAACTCTGTTATAACAGATTCGGAGAGATCTGTAAATGTTACTATTCGATTCAGCGTATAAAAATACGCAGAAACTGGCCCCAAACTAGAATTTTTTTTAGAGCGTAACTTTTCACAAAAACCGTCGATTCCATAGAAAATACCAAGTTTTTCAATACACAAACATACTTTTCTCCTCTAATTACCGAAGTAAAATAAAAACTGATTGTACCGATGGAAAGCTGCAATTCTAAGGTAGTTTTTCCTGAAGATGAGGATTCAAAAGCACTACAGTGAAAAAGTCAATAAGCGGATTCAAAACAGTGAAACTTTGTACACTTCTCAAAATAATGACTTTGACCTAATTTTTTTAGCTATTGAAGCTACTCATTAATCCTTTTTTTGGCTCCAGGGAGATAGAAAATTTAAAACTCTTTTCAACTTGATAATCAAATTTCAATTTACTCATACAATTGAGGGAGTTATGACCATTTTCGTGACATAAGGTCAAAAACACGAAAAATATCTTAAAAGTGAAATTACTCGTAAACGAAGGCTCTAAAAAAAAAGTTTATGAGAGACTTTTTTAGAAAATTAGTTGCAGAATCGATCCCTTAAATTTGGCGAGTCGTGTCTGATGCACCCTGTATTTATATTACAGGCGTACTACTCAAGGAAGCCAGGTGTGCTCAAACTAAACCCTAAAATAGTACGGTGAGCAAAGAGAGCACAGTCAAGGTTAACTTATCAGTAAATTAACTTTATCAGCTGATCAGAATGGAACCCGTAATTTCATTCGTCTTTTCATGTCCCAGAGAGGCTCCATGTCACATTTCATCTTCATGAGGCGAAGAGGAAAGAATTTAGCTAACTCAGCAGATCAGGATGTACTCCGTCATTTCATTCTTCCCTAAAGATCCCAGAGAGCCTTTGTGCTAAGTTTCAACTTTCTAAGGTGAACAGAAGACAATGTAGCTTACTCAGCTGATCAGGAAAGAGCCCATTGTCTCTTATGTCCCTGATACGAGGCTCCCTACCAAATGCTTTAATTTCTGGAGAGGTTTAGGCAGCGATTTGGTCTCGCGTTTCGATCTCGCAATAAATTTAGTCTCGTGAAAAAATGACGTTTTGTACAATACGCCTCGGTTAAAGCGCGAACGCCATAAATAATGATTTCCATTAAATGGCTATTTGTTTTCGAATATGGTTTCTTCGGAACGCTATTGTTTATCGGTATCGCGGTGTCGAAGTTGCTAATTTCATTTTTCTCCCAACCCCAAAACAATTCTATGTTACAAGCTTGGTGTTTGTATTCGCTGCAGAGCCCATAACAATGTTTTGATCTCAAGTGTTGATCCGGCGCTGTAGTCTGCGTAGCCCGCAAGTTCGATAAGTTGTGCGGGTTAGCGTCTTTCCATCAGCCTCTAGCCTCCTTCACCACTACATAAGTATCTCTTATTAAATTGGACAATTAAGAATAAATTAGGTAGGGACCTAACGGGCCAAATGCTTAAACTAACTTTACAATTATTCAGGAATCGACCCCGAAAAATCCGTTAAACTCCAACGTATTGCATAACAATCATCCTTCATCCTAAAAATTAAAATTGTTATTATGTCATAAAATAATTGTCGATATTATTTGGAGCGGAAGTTTTAGATAACTTGTTCTTCTTCTTCAGCCAAAACAACGAGCTCCAGAAGGAAGTAAAAACAGCCTCATCACTTACTCACCTCGAGACCGTTTAACAGCTAAGCATAAGGATAAAAGGAAAAATTATGTATAATAGGTGATGATACTGATGATGGCACAATATGATAGGATGTCGAATTGTATAGAGAACCTACGATATTGATTGGAAACTATGCGGAACTTCCTAATTTCGTGCACAAAAGTTTGAAATATGTTACTATTTGGTAATTAAAATGAAAGCGGGACGATAACAGATGAGTGGTGCGGTTGAGTTGTTGAGACGAATTTATTGACCGGCGCTTCGAAGTTTCCAACTTTTGACATTTTATGTCTTTGCTATGGCACATAAACTAAAAAAACGTCACGGAAAATAATTGCTCACGAAAATTGCTCACGAAAATTGCTCACGAAAATTGTCCCAAGTGGCCACAACGATGATTATGACCATCAGAAATGACGTTGATTTGGTATGTAGCCCCTTGAGGGACTTCTGAACACAACTGACCGATCCCAAATCAGCTGAGTGGCTCTAGAATCCAGTTTTTTCCCTAATGATCCCACGATTCTGAGATTTGGTATGTGGGCCCTTGAGGGACTTCTGAACACAACTGACCGATTACAGATCAGCTGAGTGGCTCTAGAATCCAGTTTTTTCCCTAATGATCCCACGATTCTGAGATTTGGTATGTGGGCCCTTGAGGGACTTCTGAACACAACTGACCGATTACAGATCAGCTGAGTTGCTCTAGAATCCAGTTTTTTCCCTGATGATCCCACGATTCTGAGATTTGGTATGTGGGCCCTTGAGGGACTTCTGAACACAACTGACCGATCCCAGATCAGCTGAGTGGCTCTAGAATCCAGTTTTTTCCCTAATGATCCCACGATTCTGAGATTTGGTATGTAGCCCCTTGAGGGACTTCTGAACACAGCTGACCGATTACAGATCAGCTGAGTGGCTCTAGAATCCAGTTTTTTCCCTAATGATCCCACGAATCTGAGATCTGGTATGTAGCCCCTTGAGGGACTTCTGAACACAACTGACCGATCCCAGATCAGCTGAGTGGCTCTAGAATCCAGTTTTTTCCCTAATGATCCCACGATTCTGAGATTTGGTATGTGGGCCCTTGAGGGCTTTCTGAACACAACTGACCGATACCAGATCAGCTGAGTGGCTCTAGAATCCAGTTTTTTCCCTAATGATCCCACGATTCTGAGATTTGGTATGTAGCCCCTTGAGGGACTTCTGAACACAACTGACCGATCCCAGATCAGCTGAGTGGCTCTAGAATCCAGTTTTTTTCCCTGATGATCCCACGATTCTGAGATTTGGTATGTAGCCCCTTGAGGGACTTCTGAACACAACTGACCGATCCCAGATCAGCTGAGTGGCTCTAGAATCCAGTTTTTTCCCTAATGATCCCACGATTCTGAGATTTGGTAAGTGGGCCCTTGAGGGACTTCTGAACACAACTGACCGATCCCAGATCAGCTGAGTGGCTCTAGAATCTAGTTTTTGACATTTTATGTCTTTGCTATGGCACATAAACTAAAAAAACGTCACGGAAATTGCTCACGAAAATATTCTGATGATTTCCGCTTACAACCGAGTCGTTGCTAGGGAAATGGTACTCCGTCGTTTTTCATCTCACTAAATTCATTGTTCATTCGTTTGAAAGCTCTCGATTTATCCAACCATAATATGTTAACTACTGCGAAGTGCGTGGCCAACAAACTGAGTTATGAGCATGGTTATTTGAATAATTGTGTACACTCAGGTGATCATTCTCAATAATTGATATTGTGAACATAACTGCAACCGCTTGTTAAATTTCGATGATACGAGTCTGCAACTAAAGACATAAAATGTCCCAATGTGTTGCAGACTCGTATGCAAGCGTCGAAATGGTGTTTCTGATGATTTCCGCTTACAACCGAGTCGTTGTTTCCTTGTAATTTCTTCTCTCTCCGAGGTAGACTTATTCACTGCTACTTAAGTACATTTCTGATGATTTCCGCTTACAATCGAGTCGTTGCTAGGGAAATGGCACTTCGTTTAAAAGTTATTACTCACATTGAGACTGTTTAACAGCTAAGCATAAGGATAAAAGGAAAAATTATGTATAATAGGTGATGATACTGATGATGGCACAATATGATAGGATGTCGAATTGTATAGAGAACCTACGATATTGATTGGAAACTATGCGGAACTTCCTAATTTCGTGCACAAAAGTTTGAAATATGTTACTATTTGGTAATTAAAATGAAAGCGGGACGATAACAGATGAGTGGTGCGGTTGAGTTGTTGAGACGAATTTATTGACCGGCGCTTCGAAGTTTCCAACATTTTCGTGGACAGTTTGCCCAAACCCCGTTGAGGAAACTCCATTAACCCCAGACGAGGTTTGGGTAGGTGAAAGGCGCCTAGGTTTAATCCTCGAGATTATTTTAAACGGATTTTGCCTAAACTGCGTTAAATAACTTTTTGGTTAAAGTGGGACATGTCCAAATATTTTTAGAATTTCAAATTTTAATAATAAGGTTAAATAAATAAGGAATGAATTAAGGTTAGGCTTTTCAAGGAATAGTTGAAGAGTACTTTGTTTCAATCCTAATTATAAAACAATATATTGGTTCCAATATTTTAAAAATAATATCGATTTATAGATGTAACGAAGGAAAACAATATCGTCAAAAAAGTTCCAATCGCCCTGCGTGAACGTGTGGGCGAATTTTCCTAAATTATCAATAGTTCCTATTGTAATATGTTAAATTGTATGGAAATTTGAGGAGTTTGAGGACAGATTTTATAGATTTTTCAGCAAATGGAATTCAAGTATATTTTTCAGCATAATTTTGGGCAAAAACTTAGTAATGTTCTAGTTAGTCGTTGATAATTTTGTTTCTACCGAATATTCTGCCAAAAATTATAAATGTAACAATTCTTGGCTATTTTTAGCCTTTTTAGTGAATTTTTTTTAAATGTGACCAATTTAATGTCATCCAAAAGTGCTGGCCAACAAACTAATCCTTTCATTTGCTTGTTTGTTTGGCGCACGAACGGAATTTTTAATCTCAATCCTAAAAAGAGTTGTCGTCTGGAATGACACATACATATACAGTGCAACCGGATATGTGACGAAATTTTTTTTGTTAGTCTGCATCAAATGTATAGTAAAATGCCGCCAACCGCAAATTTTTATCTCAATCCAAACTCGAAAAATGATTTTTTAAAGGTTTTTTCACAAAAATCGTGTTTTTTTCCTTTTAAACTCAAAATTCTCCAGTTTGCCTCATTTAATTTTAACATTTGATCTCAACTTCAAAATCAGCGTTGAATTTCCTATAGGAATTGTGTACTTGGGTTCTTAAAACACGACTTTCACATAAAAAGAGCTTCACATCAGCTCAAACTTAGACGATTTGAAAAAATGAAATTTCTGAAAATCTTTTAAACTAGGTAGGTACTACTTTTTCAAAAAAAAAAAAAAAAAAAAAAAAAAAAAAAATCCTGGAAACTGGCTAATCTCATGAAAACTGCTTCATTAAATACTCTTTCCAACGGTATAGTCAAATTTACTTTTACTTTGTTATTTAGGGGAGAAAATTATGTTTTAATGTTGAAGAATGTGGTTTTTCCCATCAAATCGATGGTTTTGTTAAAAAGTGACAGTATGAGGTCAGTTTTTACGTTTTTCCCACGCTGAATCGAATAGTAACATTTGTAGATCCCTCCAACTCCGTTACAACCGAGTTTTACGCTTAAACTCACACATTTTCAGTTACTTTGTGACGCTTGAATGTATGTGTGTTAAGGGGTAAAACTAGTTAAATGAAGTGTAAATCTCGATTATAACGTAGTTGGAAAGATCTGCTCGCGTTATCATTCGATCTAGCGTGAAAAAATACGTGGAAACCAACCCCATACCCGTAGGTTCATAGAGGGTCATTTATCAAGAAAACCATCGATTTAATTGAAAAAAAAAAAAAAAAAAAAAAAAAACATATTTTCTAGCATTAAAACATAATTTTCTCCTCTAAATTACAAAGTACAAGTAAAATTGATTATACCGTTGGAAAGAGTTTGATGAAGCAGTTTTCATGAGATTTTCTAGTTTTCAGGATTTTTTGGAAAATTAGTAACGTTTTAAAGATTTTCAGAAATTTCATTTTAGCGAATTTTTGAAGAAAATTAAGCTATTGCTCTCGCCTCAAAATTTGTAGAATGTGAATTTTTGAAAAAAATTTATGCAGAAATCCGTTTCAGACTATTCTGAATCATATTCTGAAGTTTAACGCATTTTTTTATGTATGTATGTATGTATGTATATATGTATGTATGTATGTATGTATATATGTATGTGTCATTCCAGACGATAACTGTCCGTAGAATTGTGCTAGAAACTTCAAACAAATTTTAAAATGTTAAGGACACTAAACAAAAGTTCAAGTTCGTTGGCCAGCATGATCGGATTACATCTTCGGGTTGAAATTTGGAAAAAAGTAGTCAAAAATTTCAAAATAGCCTGTTTTTTGCGATTTGTTGTGCGAAATAATTTTTTCAGCATACTAATATGTGGTATATTCGGAATCAGCGTAAAATTTCCTGTAAGAATGTGTATCAAGTTTTCAAAAATTTCAAAGTTGAAAAATCAGTCAAAAATCAAAATAATGCCGTTCGCTAGTTGTAAAATTTCTCTACACGATCAATAGCGACTGAAATGTCGAAGATTTCTTCAAAAATTCGCTCATGGGGTCATGCTGCATGACTGGACTTTTTTCAAAATCGTCAATGTTTGAGCTGATGTGAGGGCCTTTGGATGGTACTTTTTAAGAACCCAAGTACACATCTCTGTATATAAACCAAATATTCATATGAAAAAGCTCAAACTTCAGGAATCGTTTCACAATGCCTCAAAACGGATTTCAATGGACAATTTTCAAAAATTTTGATTTTAAAATTTTTGGAGCCATTGCAATAGCTTAATTTTTTTCTCAAAAATTCGCTAAAATATGGATATATCAGTAGATAATACTGATATTTTCGATATTTTATAGCATTCCTGAGCCTCAACAGAGTGTTAATCCGAAGTAATGAGACAAACTATGTAGAATGAACCGTGTAAGTATATGGTAGGTAGTAAATTAATCACTCCATGGTGCCGACCTATGCTCAGGTGACTCCAAATAAGTCTCCGAAACTTAAGGGCACTTGGTGCCCCCCCAAAAATGGCGAAATCCGTGACCCATTATCTCGGCACTCGTTGGGCCGATTTCGATGATCTTTTTTTAACTGATAGATCTAGTAAAAATCTAAAAATCTGCGGAATCAGATTGAAAAAATAGAAGTGGTGAAGAATGCATGGGGCGGTACAAGTACGCTAACCAATTATGCAAATCGTCTTACGTTAAGTGCGCTGGTTTGCTTCGAAGGACCACCAGCCCTATGGCTGGAAAAAATGATAACTGAGAAAGTATGATGCGTGATATAAATATGTTAGATAGTTGAGGTAAAAATGCGCGCAATGAAAATCAATTCAAAACTCCACTTGTGGATCCAACGAGAAAAATTTTGATTTTAGGATCACGCGATGATGGGCTCAAAACTTGATTAAAGAAAACGTGGCTTTCAGGCAAGCAGAAACAGTTATATCTCATCTACCTACAAAATCTCATCAATGGCCAGATTTCAGTGATGTAAGAAGAAATGATGAGGAAAACCCTAGTGCGTAGGTAATTCTGCGGTAGAACCTCGGCAATCAGCTGCAGGTTGGCACGCGTGATCAGCAGCATCCATCTGATTTGACCATGGATACGCGTGATGTTCGCAAATAACTTCTGTATGGAGAATGCTGATGCGATGATTTTCCGATGATCCACGATTATAAGAATATATTGTGCTTATGATTGATTAAAGGGTCGTATTACACATTTATAGCGAATGATTTGATGCGGGATAAAACAGAAAATCACACATGATCATCAATTGATGTGCTGCTACGGCATTGTATGGAACGTTGCCTAACCTGATGAGAATCTGTCTTTTACGCTAAACTTCCTGAATTTCTTATCAAGAATAGCTGATAAACAAATACATCTTTCTATTTGCCAAATGGAATGCGTGCTACTTCAAAGAGTTTATTCAAATTTGTGCAATAAAACAAGTTAAAAATGTGGTTTTCTTGCCGAGTGATTAATATATTGTGCGTGCATTGAACAAGAAAGTTAGTGGTGAAGTGGTGTTAGGTGGTGAACTTCGAGGGGTTGTAAATCATGCGCAGGTACTTCCTCCAATTCTGTACAAATAGTATTTCAGGTAACTTCGATTATCTGTCCCGTAATTACAATAACTTATTTCGATAAACAATTCCCGCAGATTTTTGCAGTAGGTTGAGAGGTAACTTTCTGAAGAAAGAAAAATGAATTCGGTTCAGTAGATCCCAAGATATAGGGACAGATTCGCAAAAATATGCTACTTTTCAGGAGAGGCGAAAAACGAAAAAGTAACGATATTCGCGCTTCTGCGACGTTTTGGTGAACTAATATGACTTGAATATGTGTGAATGAGTTAGTAACCTCAATGACTTCACACAGTCAGAGCATAATACCAACGAACCAACCAACCAGAGTGATAAGATGATAACAATGATAAAAAATTGGTTGGCTAAATTTGAAGAAGCAGGGGCGGCCGACTATGACGCGGACAACTTCTAAGCTGATTTATGAGACTTTTCAATTTTGTAAATACTACATGTAATATATTATCTTGTTCAGGAATGAATCTAGTTTTATTTAAGACCAAAAAAAAAAGTTGAAAAATTTGTTTTGGGGTAGGTACCAAGTGCCCTTAACACACAAGTTTCTCTGTTTTAATATATTTTTCTTCCCATTCACCTCACTAGTACATTTCGTTGGAGTTCGATATAGTGGAATTCACTGAATTCTTTCCTGAAACGAAAACAAAACTCCCATTAATAATTCGAAAAATTCAAAGAGCGCAGCTCGAGCCTAAAATATTTGAAAATATCTTCGACTATTCAACATAATGGGTGGATTTTTCATTTTAAAATTAACAAGGCGCCTCGGGAGCAGGTGTACGGAGGCTCGACGGGCGGAGACCCAACGCAACTAATAGGCAATCAGTACTGGGAACGGGCAGCCATTCGTCTGTTTGCTTTCTTCCAGCTACTCAACATTCGTCATACACAAAGGCCCTGGAGGAATTGCGTGGTTCTGTGAAAAAAACACTTCTGGTTTGGAAGTCCCTCATTTGAAACCTCCAAGTCCACAAATCGGCTTCTGGTCGTTGTTATTTTTTCCACCCTGTCCCGCGGTAATGGAGATCGATCTTTCAGTAATTATGCAATCCCGGCACCCTCTTTCCGAATCACTTTGAGAGGGTTTCTCCGTAAACAAAAGGGGCGGCCGAATGAGTTTTGAGGTGTTGTTTCGAAGCGTGAAGTTCAGAGTCACTCGACTTAACTGGCGGTCGTTAGGTAAAATAGTCTCGGAGAGCGATGTAGGCTGGAAGGTGAGGATCAATCCAACACCTCGTCACGGTGAAGTGAACATTTCTCTGAGCCCACTCCTCCCACTCGTGAAATCACCTTCCCTGAAACATTTATGGACAATTATGAGTGATTAAATGCATTTGTTTAAATTTCATCAAATCCATCAATTATAACAATAAGGCATCAAATAGCTCACACTAAGTTCAGTACTTTGTCTGTGTTAATTTGTATCTCGGAAATGACCCGTTTTTTCAGCATCCATAAATGATACTGAAATGAATTTTTTCATCTTTTTGGTTTAATATTTCCAATAATAAGCCTATGTGATCGTGTAGCAAAAAAATTGTATACCCCCCCCCCCCCCCCTCAAACTTTGTCACTTTACGTTTCAAGGTGCGTAGAATCCAAATTTGAAATGTCCGTCCGCCGTCCGCCGTTTGCTGTTCGCCGTCCGCCGTCCGGGCCATAAAAGGCCTAAGAATTTACTTTAAAAAACCCGCTCTTTCGCACATAGACTCCATTTGGGGTCTAGTTGGTCCTAACGGTTAACCATCCCGATCGCTTTACTCGCATAGATGCTATGGGCCAAAAACGGGCGAAAAAGTGTCTTTTTCGAGGCTTTGAGTGTTAGACGCACGCCTGGCACGCTTGGCAGGGGGTCACGGTGGTTGGTGAGGGTGGTGAGCGGGGGGTGGAGTGAGAAGAGGCGCCGCGGCACCTTGTGGTGGCTGGAGTGACCAGGGGCGTAGCAGAGGGGTGTAGGAGAATGGATATTTATTACTTTTACGTGTTATACCCATATAATACACCGTGGCACCATGAGGTGGGTACGGCGTTCCTTCGAGGCATGAATATATGTTTTTTTCTAGGTCATATTTGTGTGTTAATACCAATGCTTTTCCAACGCATATTTAATAACATATCCTCTCGACTTTTCGTACGTACTTAGATAATGATATTATTAAGGCAATAACTATTTGAATAGATAGGAGCTCAAATCGAGAAATATAAACAGTCGTATATAATTATAGAAACATAGGTTGTGGCAACTCGATATAGTACACGCCGAGGAGTCTGGACGGGCCTTATGACGTACGCAAGCCAACTATGATCAACTATGATCATACTCAATTGAAAAAATAATAAACCTTTGTGAAATAATTTGCAGCGTTTTTCTTTTTTTTTTTTTTTTTTTAAATATAGACAACTAAACTAGAAACGAATATTTTTCCTGCGGTGAGGGGAAAACATTTTTTAAATATATTTTTAGAAATATAAATTACCTTCTACCGCATTTCTTGTCTATTTAATTTCATGCTACTGGCAAAAAAAAGTATATCGACTCAAAATACTTTCATCTTCAATTTAAGGTAAAAAATGTATCGATCCCTTGCATACGAGAAATGACCGTATTTAATTTAGCGTACTTCAATTTGCAGTATTTCGTTGTCTTCCGTTCTATCCTACCTCTTGGTTCTTTCTTGGTGGTTGTGGTTTATTTTCCAATATATTATCCACGTTTCAAGTCTATTATCTTTAGTCTCGGAGAGCGATGTCGGCTGGAAGGTGAGAATCAATCCAACACCTCGTCAAGGTGAAGTGAACATTTCTCTGAGCCCACTCCTCCCACTCGTGAAATCACCTTCCCTAAAACATTTATGGACAATTGTGAGTAATTAAAGGCATTCATTTAGTATAAATTTCATCAAATTCACATCAATTGTAACCATAAAACATCAAATAGTTCACATAAAGTTCAATACTTTGTGTTTATTTATTTATTTGTCAAAAACATAATACTTGAGTGTGACAATTGTCAATAGGGGGTGCAGTCAAACATGGTTATAATAAACTTATCTATAGATCAGACATAAAGTTCCTCCTGCAGCCAACTAGCGATAGAATGAGTATGAGGACCAGCAGCCTTTAACACCCGCTCATAGGGCGGCTCGGCCAGGGCTCCCCGGCCGAGCCCGGACCCGACCCACCATGGCGGCCTCCGGAGGGTGCCCACCCATTGCTAGGTGAGCACCCCTAGATATGACTAAGTAATCTAAAAAGAGAAAACCCTAGGCGAGACCGCCCCCAGTCCAACCAGGACCCCCAGGCCGAATTTATTGAAAGAATTATATCAGCCAGTCAATCTGTAAATCACACGCACACGAAACATTCATTCATGCGATTGACAAAAAAATATCTGATGCACAAAAATAAAAATTAGAAGAATAATATGTCAGATTTAATGGTTAACGATAATATTACCAACAATTCTATCACAGAAAACTTATATAAAAAGCTAGCACGAGTACTTTTACGAAATTCCTTGGCAGCTGACAAGAAAATCTACATTTGCTACAAGAAAAACATATAACGAGACATCACAATAAATAAATAAGTTGAATCATGATATGGTAGGTACAACGGTCATCAAAGATATTGCCTTAAAAGGACATTTAAAAAATGTCGTTCACACAATAATTTATTTGTTAATAATTAATATTAATAATATTATATTTGTTAATTTGTATCTCAGAAACGATCCGTTTTTCAGCAACCATAAATGATACTGAGATGAATTTTTTTTAATAGACAACTCGGCCAGAAATAAATATTTTTCCTGCGGTGAGGGAAAAATAATTTTTTAAATATAAATTACCTTCTACCGCATTTCTTGTTCATTTAATTTCATGCTACTGGCAAAAAATAACTAGATCGACTAAAAAAACTTTCATATTCAATTTGTGGGAGGAGGGGGGGGGGGGGGGGGGGATTGAAAATCCCATGAGTAGTTCGCGAGATAATGAGGAATGTGAAAGAACGTTGTTTTGAGAGAAAAAAACCATGAAAAAACTCTCGCAAAATTGTAATCGTGCAAAACAGAAAACTTATGAAATTTTATTTTTTGACAAAAGTAAAATTCCAGGGGGGTGGGGTGGAGATGTAGTGTATACACCAAACCCTTGGACTCTTATCTATGTGAACTCTGGCCCGGTGGGTTTACCCCCCCCCCCGCCATCCGGGCCATCCTGTATATAAGGCCAGGGGGAGCCGCCTACTAAATCATTCTATATCCATCAACTAGGAGTTCTCTATCATACCTGCATCCGGTCCGGTTTTTAGCAAATTTTCGTAGAAAATGAAGCTATTGCAATGGCTCGGAAAATTTTAAAATTCAAAATTTTTGAAAAATTTCTTCATTGAAATCCGTTTTGAGGCATTCTGAAACGATTCCTGAAGTTTGCGCTTTTTCATATATCGAGCCATTGCAATACTTTCTTCGCTGAAAACCGGACTCTCCGGGCCAAAACCGGACACCTGGCAACCCTGTCCATGAATGCTCTGGTTTATGTTTGGGACACAATCGCATTGACTAACTGGTGTTTTACCTTTTGTACAAATTAAAGTTCCCAACCGCTCCAGTTCTCACGGAGCTGACTTACTCCCGCCGGGCACCCGGGCGTTCAAAAGCCTCGTCAGGTGCTCGAGGTGCCGCACTTTTTCTATATTTAATTAGAGCCCCCGGCGAGGGTGAACCATCAATCACGTCCGCCGTCAATCAATTGCTCGCGAAGTAATGATATGGACCGCGAGACATTTCGATATCGCTATTATTGCCGTATTCAATACCCCCGTTTCTCGAGCTGAGCTGACTCCAACAGCTGAGGCCCTCGTTGGGACGTCAAAGGCTTCCATTACCTTTCCAGGCAGATCACGCCTTGATCCGATGCTAAGCTATAAGGGTCTGAAGGGTGATTTCTTCTTCGAAAGGGGTCACTTATAGGTCAAATCTTTATATATAATTCCGAACGGTCTTTGAAATTGTGAAGAACTTCCGATTTTAGTGTTAGACGGCTCATTCAAATCATTACGGCCCCAAGTTTGTTGCAAAAGTGTCGCCGTTCGTCTCTATACCAGCCTTGATCGTGTTCTAGGCGGTCCTTGTCAACGAGAGTTGTTTATTAGGCTGTGACGGTAACAACAGATGCCATCAATTCACGGTAAGTAAGGAAGGTAGTGTAGTTACTAACATCTAGGAGAGTTATTTCTGAACGAAGAAATTGAAACTGAAGAACTTAGCGGACTTGCAAAAGTGTCGGTAAGTAAGAAACGTACTGATGGGGTCTTTTCTGATCAGCTGAGTGAGCTAAATCCTTTCCTGTTCACTGTAGGAAGTTAAAATTTGATAGGGAGACTCTCTGTTTATTAGGCTGTGGCAGTAACAACAGTTGCCACGGTAAGTAAGAAACGTGGTGTAGTTACTAACATCTAGGGGAGTTATTTCTGAACGATCTTTGAAATTGTGAAGAACTTCGCGGACCGATTTCAGTGTTAGACGGCCCCAAGTGTCGCCGTTCGTCTCTGTGCTTATCTTGATCGTGTTCTTGGCGGTCCGATTTGTTTCAAATCCGTCAATCCGTCAAACAATTCAATTTCAACTCATATGACATCGTGGCAGCACACCTCATTACAACCAAAAAATTCAAAAATATATTCGAAGCACGAATTGGACATGACACAATACTCGAAATTAATCCAGACACAGAACAAGCACGAGCTTTGCTGGAGTGGTACCAGACACATCAGGACGAAGACAGCTGTAGCATCTCCTATACGTCACACAACTCAACACCAGTTCGACATCTAGGAGTACTACCGATCAAGATACAATCAACGACATAAAGAAGGAGATAGAAGACACGGACGCGCAGATTCAAACGCTTACAAAGAAACGAAGAAGACTCGAGATAGAATTACACCATCGTCTCACCATACCCAAATTCTGAATTCCCCTATTCAAGTTTTTGTTTAGTCTCACAGTGGCGAGGACCACCTCAACTGGTGACATTTATTTTATTACATTACTTACATTTTGATCGGTATTTCCTCTTTTTTATTTAATCATTTAATAACATCGCCTTAGCTTTGCACCATGTCACATAACGCCGCAAATAGGTAGGACTTATATCGTTACTATTATGTGCTGAGTTCCTGTTAGGTACTACTGTTTTACGGACTAGATTAGGGTTTTCCAAGCCCTAACAGGCCTCTAGTATTTATAAAATTACCGATATAAGCGTTATATAGCGAAATGACGAACGGCGCTCATAGTCCAGTCAAATGGTGTCAAAAAGTTCCAGCCATGCAACATGACCGTATGAGCGAATTTTCGTAAATTATCGTATTATGTTACATTGATTAGAAATTTTAGCACTCTTACTATGACTTTGCGAGGAGAGCGAAGTCTTTGGATTTTTTTTAGCATTATCGATTCAAGTCGATTCAAGCGTAACTCCGATTGGCACCCAAGGCTGACAACAGCTGACAACGTATAGTAAAATATGCTTATACTAGTTGGATCGTTCACTTTCAGCTCAGTGTATGGGCTGTAATAGATGGAGCAGGAGACTAGGTCGTTTCTTATTCGAATATCAAATTTACAAGCCACACAGGAATTATTATTTGGCTGATTATAGGTAATCAAGTGGTTATAATCGCAATCTCTAACAGCTCTAAAAGTGACATATATCTCTCTATTCCTATACATTGTCCAGACAATGGGGAATTTCACCTACCTAGTTATTTTTATTCCGCCGGCAGAAAGATCCTACTCAGTCCTTCAAAAAATGATGTAATATGAAGGGGTTTTAAAATATCATTCGTTGCAGAATCCGCTTACAGTTTCCTTAATTGAGAAGTACGTCCCCTACTTCGTACTTGCATTCTAGAAGTCCCAAAAGAGCTGCTTTTAAGGTTTCAGCAGCGTTGGTCGATTAGGGAAGATATTAATTAACTCGGGGTTCATCACCTGATCAGTATTATACGAGTATTAACTGTACCTATTCTAAATGTCCCGAATGAGTTCTATTTTAAATTTCAGCACCTTAGGGCGATCACGAAAGAAAACATTTTAAAAACCCAAATTTCAAGTCATACTGCATGATCATATGAACGAATTTTCGTATATATTATCGTATATTATAACGTTATATTGTTTTGAAATTTGAGCACTTTGCGTGTATGTAAAGAAAAAAAAAAAAATAAAATAAAAAAAAGAGTTGAAATAATCTTTATATATAATTCCGAACGGTCTTTGAAATTGTGAAGAACTTAGCGGTCCGATTTTAGTGTTAGACTGCTCATTCGAATCAGCACGGCCCCAAGTTTGTTGCAAAAGTGTCGCCGTTCGTCTCTATACCCGCCTTGATCGTGTTCTGCTCATTCGAATCAGCACGGCCCCAAGTTTGTTGCAAAAGTGTCGCCGTTCGTCTCTATACCCGCCTTGATCGTGATCTAGGCGGTCCTTAGTAACGAGAGTTGTTTAATAGGCTGTGGCGGTAATAACAGTTGCCATCAATTCACGGTAAGTAAGAAACGTAGTGTAGTTACTAACATCTAGGAGAGTTATTTCTGAACGAAGAAATTGAAACTGAAGAACTTAGCGGACTTCATATATAATTCCGAACGGCCTTTAGATAAAGATTCCGAATCAGTACGGCCCCAAGTTTGTTGCAAAAGTGTCCGTAACATAGTGATGGGGTCTTTTCTGATCAGCTGAGTGAGCTAAATTCTTTTCTGTTCACTGTAGGAAGTTGAAATTTGATAGGGAGACTCTCTGGGACATTAAGAGACGAGTGAAGTGATGGGGTCTTTTCTGATCAGCTGAGTGAGCTAAATCCTTTCCTGTTCACTGTAGGAAGTTGAAATTTGATAGGTAGACTCTCAGCGACATTAAGAGACGAGTGAAGTGATGGGGTCTTTTCTGATCAGCTGAGTGAGCTAAATTCTTTCCTGTTCACTGTAGGAAGTTGAAATTTGATAGGGAGACTCTCTGTGGCTGTGGCAGTAACAACAGTTGCCACGGTAAGTAAGAAACGTATTGTAGTTACTAACATCTAGGAGAGTTATTTCTGAATGATCTTTGAAATTGTGAAGAACTTCGCGGACCGATTTCAGTCCCCAAGTGGCCCCCAGTGTCGCCGTTCGCATAACGCCACAAATAGGTAGGACTTATATCGTTACTATATTGTGCTGAGTTTCTGTTAGGTACTACTGTTATACGGACTAGATTAGGGCTTTCCAAGCCCTAACAGTCCTCTAGTATTCTATAATTCAAAAAAGATCTTCTAGATTTTTAGCTTTTTTGGCAGCTATTACCGATTTTTCGGCAGTTATTAAGGGAATGTAAGTATATTTTTAAGCATAATTTTGGGCATAAATTTTGTGATGTTCTTATTCATCGTTGTGAAACATCTAATGACTTAACAATTTTTAGCCATTGTTGGCCATTTTTAATGATTTTCTGAGCACATTTTTTCACAAACTCTGGTGCACAAACACACGTAAACACACATGTTTCGGCATCTTCTTCAGTACCTGCACCCCAAAGCACTCGTCAAAAGATGCCCAATGAGATTCAGCATGCATCATGGCTGGAAGAGGTCGTGGTTGGTTTATTGATGCCCTATGGTTGTTCATACGTAAATTCAACGTAGTGGATTTTCCAACGTACAAAGCTGGTCCTCTATCCGAACAATTTTTGCATACCAGTTGATACACATGGGTGATTGGCACTCTGCTGTTCCCCAACATCTGTATGTGTGGTTGTGTTTGCGGAGGTAAAGTTAGGGTCCTCTACCACCAAATTGCACAACTTACACCTTGCACGTCCACATGGGTGTAAACCGGCTTGCTGTGTTGTTCATACGTTAAATTTACGTATGAACAACCATAGGGCATCAATAAACCAACCACTTCCTCTTCCAGTCAAGACGCAATCTGAATCTCATGGGGCATCTTTTGACGAGTGCTATGGAATGCAGGTACTGAAGAAGATGCCGACATGCAAATGACGGGCAACTACCGGTCCCGGCCGATTCGGCCCGTTTCGATGTCAATTCGGCCCTCCTAACTACCTGCCCCTATGTCAATTCGGCCCCCCTGAGATAATCCGACCCCCCGGGCCAAGTTGACATACCCTCACCCACCTGAAATGTCGATTCGGCCCCACACACAATCCCCATGCATAATATAGGTGTGTATGAAATTATACCTTAAAAATCACAAGGTTTGCAACGACATTGCCACTGGTTCACCGTAAACTGACTAGAGTTTTGATGTGAGGAGTACATCATACCATCGGTCACAGTTCATATCATAGGAAAAGTCAGGAACTGGGGGTCTCGGGGCCCGATTGACATCCGCCGTCTCGAACCTCGGACTCCACCTCCCAATTAGCAAACCGAGAGTCCACTTAGGCTAGGACCCGGCTTAGGGCCGAATCGACCTGCCTCCGCAACTACAACAAGCCGAGGAGCTTTTAGGTGGGTACTAAGCGCTAATCTTCCTCCACGTCTCAAGCTCAACAATTAGCCATCAAACCCAGAAAACATATCAGTATCGGAATGACGCTGACACATATGAAATTTCCAAGACATCAAGAATGACTTTCATTCCTCTAATTTCTGTGACAAAATCAAAAATTGAAATATCAGAATCTTCCTTTCCTCTATATATTTGTGAAATTCTGTCTATATTTAAAACAATATAAATAGTTTTTTTCATTGTAACGAATTTTGGTGAATTTTTCATTATTCTACTCTTTTTCTGCTGGCGTTTTCATTCAATGACAATAAAGGTAGGTCAGGAAAGTTTTGAAAAGATGAAAGCCTGGCTCCCAAGAGAGCGCAACTCCTTTCGTCTTGAAGAGAAATTTAATAACAAAACCAAGAAGGGAAAATAATCGCTTATCAAAATTGATTAGTAAAGGAGGTCATAAAGTCTTGCGCGAAAGCGCCCGTTAGATACGCGAAAAAGGCTGTTTCTTAGCAACAGCTCCAAAGCCAAGACACAAGGAAGCTATAACAGCAATATTTTTACTGCAAGTCAATTTCTATTGAACGGAAATGTTGATCGAGAGGTCCGTTCGATTGAAAGCCCGTCATCTACGTCAGAAACTTCACGACTAAGGTAAGTCACGTCTCGTGGGAACTGGAACGGAGGAAAACTCCGTTTTGCTTGATGGAAAAAGGTTCAAGTCTCCAACTCCGATCATTAACCTCCAATTAACTGCACTTTCGTCTGCATTCTCGGGCTCATTGAGAGCGAGTTTTTTTTCTGTCCATCTTGAAGGTTTCGATTCGCAAGAAAAGAATTTGAAACACATACGGGGATGTCGCGAAAACCAGTTGCTCGGAGTCCCCCCACTCCCGCTCAGTTTGTCTCGCGTTATCTTTCCCTTTGGGACAAGCCTCATTTACGACTGCACTGATAAGAGGTTGCACCGTTAATTTAAGAGCGAGTTAATTATACAAATTGCGTTCCGTCGGGGAGATCGAGTTATGAATCAGTCATCCAACCTTAAAACCCGTGTAATCCGACGACGCTGAAAACTTGTTATAACTTTGGAATTGATGTTTGATCAACTTTTCAAGGTACTTATCACTCCGCGTGCCGCGCAACCGATTATTTAGGTTGTCCCAGTGCGTCGATATTTGAATGAGAGGGATCTGGGCGTTGGATTCTTTGTTAACCAACATTATCGGACGGTGGTTACCCCTATATGTGTAAATCAGCAGTCTTTTCCTGAAAAGTACTCAGTCATGCAGCATGACCAATAGAGAGAATTTTCAAAGAAATGTTATGAGTAACACTGCATTAGGCACTTAAATTCTGATCATTGAGGCCAATCATGTCCCGAACAGCGGGGGACGGCCAGGAGACGAGACCGCAAGAAAAGTTTAGAACACGCAGCCGAACTCGGAAATTCGGTCAATTAAGAGCATTTTCACCTATAAATCGATTTTTCTCACTTATTTATGAACTTTAGAGAGCTGGGAGTGGATGCAATCGTCTCAGCTCTAGAAAATACTTCGAGTGTGACACCCCACATGCCCGATTGTCAAAATTTGGTCAATTATGGACATTTTTTACCTAAAAATCTATGTTTCTCGCTTATTATGGATCTTGACAAGATTTGCGGAAGTGGTCGCAATCGACTAAGCGCTGGAAAAACTTCGACTGTGACACCCCACATGTTCTTTTGTAAAAAAAACCTATTTATTAGCATTTTTTGGGCCATTAAATAGTCAACTTTAGCCTGAAATTTCGGAGCGATCGGGCTGGCCAGCGAACTTGACTTTCGACTAGAGATGAGTCTATACCAAAATTTATCGATTCCCGATACCGATACCGATACCTAAAAAATCGATTCTCGGTTCTCGATACCGATACCATCGGCGCATAATACCTAGCTTACCTGTAGGTGAAAAACAAAAATTCCTCTTGAACTAGTAATATATTCAAATTTGTTTGTACAACATATCTCTACTATTAATAAGAATGAAACTCCGTCTGTCTGTCTGTCGCTCTGTCGTGTCTATGCACGGCCAAACGGCTGAGTGGGGGGAGTCTACGAGTGGGGGGATCTTTTTGGGATTTTCCGATGGGGTGTATAAGCGAATTTAAAATTTTCTAATCCCACCCGAACCATGGGCCGTAGGGCGGGAGGGGGGTCGAAGTAATAATTAATGTGCGCTTTTTGGACTTCCCCGCTTCCCCTACCCCTCTAAACGGCCGTTGACAATTCCGGAAAAATACGGGTTTCGTAGGTTTTCCTACGAGGAAGACGACGGCGCGATCGGATCGCGAAAAAAGTATCGGGAAATGCGTTAAAAAAATGCGAGAGTACGGACCCGTTTTCTCGAAAAGTCCGCCGAAAAACTTGGTTTTTTCCGATTAAAATATACCCCATAAAGGTACGTTTTTCGGAACGGTTTTCGCGGGCGAAATACAGCTTTGATCCCGCCGAATCTGAATCCGAAGTCGGATATCGAAAAAAGTGACGGAAAGTAGGTCAAATTGGGAGGGGAATTGCGAGGGAAGCGTTTAACATCAGAAATTAATCGACCACGGGCCGCCGTTACACAACGTTGCTTACCTGAAGGGACCCTCACAGGGGGGTTCCCATTTGCACTTCTACGCAATACCTTGCGAGCGAAGCGAGAGCCATTTCAAATAATAAATACGGACTTTGTCCTACACATATACAGGTATACCTTGCGAGCGAAGCGAGCAACATCCCCGAATAAACATTTCGTGGTTCCACGTAGTTTCTAAGATTTAATTTGTTTGTAAGAATTCCCAACTGAAAAAAACGTCTGCCAAGTTGGGTGGGCAGTACAACATTCCCTAATAAACTTTTCGTGGTTCCACGTAGTTTTATAAGAATTAATTTGTTTGTAAGAATTTCCAACAGAAAAAAACGTCTGCCAAGTTGGGTGGGCAGTATAACTTCTTCAAGCGAGCGAAGCGAGCAGCATCCCCTACAGAATAAATACGGACTTGCGAGCGAAGCGAGCAACATCCCCTAATAAACTTTTCGTGGTTCCACGTAGTTTTATAAGATTTAATTTGTAAGTAAGAATTCCCCAACAGAAAAAAACGTCTGCCAAGTTGGGTGGGCAGTATAACTTCCTCAAGCGAGCGTAGCGAGCAGCATCCCCTACAGAAGTTAAACCTACCCTTAGTTAAACCTACCCTTAGGGATCTACCGTTTGCGAGCAAAGCGAGTAAAATTCCCTAAATGCCATACTTTGCGAGCGAAGCGAGCAACATTTTCTACATGCCAGACTTTGCGAGCGAAGCGAGCAACATATCCTACATGCCAGACTTTGCGAGCGAAGCGAGCAATATTCCCTACACGCCACACGTTGCGAGCGAAGCGAGCAACTTAATGGGGGGTCCGGGGGGCTTGCCCCCCGGCTGGACGTGGAGGCGAGCGTAGCGAGCCGGAGCGGCTAGTAACTTATACTTACAAAAAACTGATCCCAATATATTTGCATATGAGGTAATTTTTAAATAAAAACAAAACATGGATAATAAAACCTTTATTCTCCATCTGTTCTACTTAAGGTTTTTGTTTAAAAAGACCAACATTTTAATTCTGTCTGGGTCCAGACGATTTCTCTTCTGGTCGCAGATGTTTCCTGCCGTGCTAAAAAGTCTCTCGCTAAAAACATTAGAAGGAGGCACACACAGATATTTTACAGCTAATTTTCTCAGTCTTGAGTGGGGACCAGAAAACCAGTACGACCCTAGCTTTTGAGCTTGTTTTGGATCCAATAGCCGCTCTCCCAAATACTGCGACAGCTAGTATTTATTAGCTAATCTAATATATTCAATTCAGTATCAATTAGCTAATGTATTTTCCATCTCTATTTATGGTCATTAGGAGTTCTTGTTCCAATGAAGCTTTAATGCTTTAGTTACTTATTAAAATTAAATAAATTTTAAAGATTAATTCTTATTACAAATTCTAAATTTCAGATTTATATTTTCATTCAAGGCTTTAGTTAATTTGATTTGTGCAAATACAAAATTTGATATTTTTTTGTTATCTATCAAGTATCAATTAATAAGCAACTTTTATGGCCTAGGATCGATTTCTTTCTGAATAAAACAAGTTAAGCAGACTGACTTGGTTTTTTAGTTTTTCGTCGGTAACTGTAAGGTATTTCCAAATAAGACTGGCTCTAGGCTTTTATACTTTATACTCTAGGCTTTTATACTTGGAAAACATAGCTTGGTCTAATGCTTCTGTTGTCACAAACAAAGTAACACAAGCCTACTTGTAAACAAAGTTATAATTGTAAGTTGTGTTTTGGACAATTCATGTTTCGCAACTGCTAACTTCACACAACGGTTGCACGGTACAACCATCTTCGTTGTTAGATGGTTGCAATAGTACCGTATTGTAAT
Organism: Adelphocoris suturalis; assembly: GCA_030762985.1. Lineage (NCBI taxonomy): Eukaryota > Metazoa > Arthropoda > Insecta > Hemiptera > Miridae > Adelphocoris > Adelphocoris suturalis. The sequence continues at coordinate 8,169,017 of CM061043.1, forward strand.
AAAACGCCCATCACCGGGCGGTATCGGCTTTAGGCGATCGATTCTCGATACCGATACCAATGCCTAAGAATCGGTGGTATCGAGAATCGGTATCGGGAATCGACTCATCCCTACTTACGACGAAGCGAGTTAGAAGACGTAGCGCCACTGTGGAGCATGAAAATCAAAATAAAATTTCACCATTGAATAGGATTTGACAAATAAATGGGAGTCATAATTTAAAGTTTGTTTAATATGTTAAACCTGCGTACCTCGCAATGGAGTCCTTGACCCCGCTGGGGAGACCCCAGACCCCCTTTTGCTTTCACATTGAGCCTCGGCTGAACATTGGAGGAACGTGGAACACGCTCCATTTCAAATTTCAGCTTCATAGGTGAATAGCAAAGATATTTGTTTATACAGACGTTTATAAAGACATGCTATAAAAGACATTACGCAGATCGGTCGCTATTTAAGTCTTTATTTTTGTGCCAATATTTTGTGAACATTTGTTGGGACATTTTTCACTTGTTAGGTATCGATAAAAGCGTGTTCCTCGCTAAAATAAATGACTGGTCCAATAAATTTTAGACACCCTGTATTTTAATTTGAACACTCGATATTTCATGAAAAGCACTGCAGTTACAGATACATTATAATCAATAGTTCTTTTGCTGATTCCGTAAACTCGTTCAAAGCATCCCCAATCGCACTCCGTGAATGTTTCAAGTCAAAAATCATCTGCCGAAATGCATACGTGGGATAAATTATGGAATGAATAAATCAACCTCGTTCTAACGTGCCCGGAAGGTGGCGGACATAACAATTTATTATATGCCGGCTATAGAGCACGAGACCGTTGACTGTTATTACCTGAGGAAAAAACCCGTAATTTGCTCCTATAAAATAAAAGAAAATATTCTCCCGCGAATCCCGCCGTCCGGAGAAGCTCAGGCGAAGCTGTTGGAACGACAGCTCCAGGGTGCAAAATCCGACTTGCCCGGCACCTGAAGGTAAATGATTAATACGATCCGCAACAGAAACAACCAATCATGCGAAAAACGGGTGGACAACAAAACGGTGGAAAGATATTTAAAGGAGGGGAATCACCCACAAGGGACAATCATGACGAGAGACTTGGGTATAGGCTGGTCAAACACGCCTGCTCTGATTTATGGACTGGGATCTGGGTAAGAGGGGTCCATGCATAAACAATTAGTTTTTCTGTCCGGTAGCCGCAGCCCACAAAGCAATGCGATTGGACTGTCGGGAACCTAGCACTTGGACCTTTTGCGTTTAGAGCACGCGGGAATTGCCTTCCTGCACGAAACGATTAGTCGCAGTCAGTTTCGTAGCTGCGGGCATGAATCCGGGAAAAGGTAGGAGGACGTTAGCAGACAGGAGAAGTGATTTCTACCACAACGGACTTCCATTTCAATGTAAATCATATCGTTTCAATATCAGTCCCACCTCCAGATCCGATCAGTAAGTAGTTTCTTCCATTTGATTTGGTGTATCCGGTGAGCAGGAGTTATATACAGTTCACCACTGATAGGTGCTTGCTTCTTGTGGTGATGGAATGTTTTGAACGATTTGTGACTACATTGTATTCATTTTGCATATCGCAATAGTGCTCTAGGTATTAAAGGAACATTTTCAAATTTATTATAAAAAAACCGCCCTGTTTTTTGATTGACGATTTCAAGGTCTGTTCGTCATAAGTAGCTGTTAATATGTTCTGGTATCATAAGTTGACCCTTGAAATTCAAATGATTTATTTGTGCACATTGGACATTTTGGTCCCACCTCGCGTGCTACAAAAGGAAAAAAAGTAAAAAATAAAACAAAATAAATAAAACCAAAAAGAATTTAAATTAAAAAAAGCAATACCTAAGTATCTTAAGAATTAAACATATTTATGAAATTAACGTAACTATTAATTTATTATATTAAAATTACTAAAAATAAAAATAAATAAATAAAAGTATAAGGTTGTACTTTGGATTTATAGAGGGTGTGTGCCTCGTGTGATGATGCACTGTTTTGAACGGTATGTGACTACATTTTTAAATTTGCATATCCCACTTAATAGTACTCTTGATACTATAGGTACATCTTCAAGTTAGGGTGGTGTAAGGATTGACAATTTCGAGGTCCGTTTGTCATAAGCAGCTGTTGATATGTTCCAGTATCAAGAGTTGACCCCTTTAGCTAAAACAATACCTATAATGTTTGCGGCAGAAAAATCTGTAATTTGACGGAAATCATTCCCCACTAATCAACTTTGTCCAGTAGCACAAGATAGTGCTATCGGATTGAGGCTATGGGAGCCTAACAATTGGAACTTTTCGCAATCAGTAATGCAGTTGAAGGCATGAATCCCGGGAAAGGTAGGGGACGCTAGCAGACAGAAGTAATTTCTACTACAGGGTCTACCATTTCAATGTAAATCATATCGTTTCAATATCTATCCCACCTCCAAATCCGATCAATGAGTAGTTTCTTCCATTAATTTGATTGTGTGTATTCGATGAGTAGGAGTTTGCTGCTGATGGGTGCGTGCTTCTTTTAATGATGGACTGTTCAGAACCATTCATGACTACATTTTATAAATTTGCATATCACATTTAACAGTACTCTATAGGTACACGTCAATAAGTCTATACTCAAATTCGGGCGGTGTTTGGATTGACAATTCTAAGGTTCGTTCGAAAGCAGCTGTTAATAAGTACTGGTACCATAATTTGACTCCTTTCAGCTAAAACAGCGTCATGTTTACGGCAGAAAAATCTGTAATTTGATGAGATCGTTCCCCACAAATTAATTTTTTCCAGAAAGTAGCACAAAATATTGCGGTTGGTCTGTCAGGAGCCTAATACTTGGACCATTTTGCAATCACTATTGTAGCTGGAGGTATGAATCCAGGAAACGGTAGGAGGACGTTTGCAGACGGGAAAAGCGATTTCTACCACAAACGGACTTCCATTTCAATGTAAATCATATCGTTTCACAACCAATTCCACCTCAAGATCTGATCAGTAAGTAGTTTCTTCCATTTGATTTTGTTCGTCTGGTAAGCAGGAGTTTTTTACAGTTAACTGCTGATGGGTGCGTGCTTCTTGTGATGATGGAATGTTTTGAACCATTTGAGACTGCATTTTATAAATTTGCATATCATACTAAATAATATTCTTGATACTATAGGTGCATCTTCAAGTTAGGGCGGTGTTAGGATTGACAATGTCGTGGTCTGTTTGTCTAAAGCAGTTGTTAATATGTTCTGGTTGACCCCTCCGGCTAAAACAACATGTTTGCGGAAAAAAAAAAAAAAAAAAAAACAGTAATTAGACCGAAAGGGTTTTCCATTTATAACTTTTGTTGAGTAGCGCAATTTAGTGCTATGGACTGAAGCGCTGGAGGCATGAATTCGGGAAAAGATAGGAGGACGTTAGCAGACAGAAGTGATTTCTACCACTACGGACTTCCATTTCAATGTATCAATCGTTTCAGTATCAATTCCACCTCCAGATCTGATGAGTGAGTAGTTTCTTCCATTTGATTTAGTTTGTCTTGTCAGCAGGAGTTATTTATAGTTTGCCGCTGATGGGTGCGTGCCTCTTGTGATGATGGCCTGTTTTGAATGGTTTGTGACTACATTTTATAAATTTACATATCACACGTAATACTACCTATTCTAGGTGTTAGAAGTACATCTTCAAGTTAGGGCGGTGCTAGGAGATTGATAATTTATCAATATTTATTTTTTGCTTTATAATTTATTTATTTAATTATAGGATATATTTCCAGACGATAACTCCCTTTAAAAACGGCGTAAAAAATTCGTTCCAACGCAGAATAATCTGTCTTGGAAAAATACAGCTCAAGTTCGCTGGCCAGCCCCATCGCTCCAAAATTTCACTTTCAACTCTACAATTTAGTGTCCCAAAAAATGCTGAAAAATCAGTTTTTTCACAATAGGGCATATGGGGTGTCACAGTCGAAGTATTTTTAAGCGCTGAGTCGATTGCGACCTCTCCCAGATCTGCAAGATTCAAATAAGTTAGAAACATAGATGATTTTCAGTTGATAAATGTCCATAATTGCCCAAATTGTCGACTTTGGCTGCGTGTTCTAAACATTTTTGTTGCGATCTCGTCACATGGCTATCTCCTCAGTTTTATTCACCACTTTTTTGTTTTTTTTTTTTTGTTTTAATTTGCTCGATTAGCGAACTCACCACGCTGCTTGATTGAGTAGGTACTGATTTTACAGTACGATGATACGTCATTCAGTGGTGTTTGACTAATATATTTATATAATTAGTGAAGAAGAATAAGATGAGAACCCACAGAGTGAATGCCCTTAGAAAACAGTTGCCGCCCGTTTGTTCCCCACTCTTGACGACAGGTCGCACTTTGATCGCAATTAAGGGGAAATAACACTCGAAGTCAGGCGGCGAGGGCGAGCATAGCTCTCTGGCAGCGAGCCCCTGGCAGGCGGCCTCTGTTTGGCGTCCTTCTATCAAAACAGCATTAAACTTTTGCACCCCCGCAACGCGCTCAGACGTTTCCCGCCATCTATTTCAGTTTGCAGTCGGCTATAAGTGTTGGCGTTTGACAAGTAGGCCCTTCTCACTCCCGTCTCTCCAGCGGATCAGATCCTCGTTGTAATCCATCGCGAGGGTGACGCTCTGACGACCTTTCTTCCCAATTAATGGCGAGGTTTTCGTGATAGCTTTTAGAAGCGATTCGTCTTCCGAAGCAGAAATAGATGGCGTCTTTCGGGTCAACAGTTTAAGTGACATTCAAAATTGCCTGGTCTGCGCAGAACACGAGGGATATATTGAGGCGTCGGAGATTCGATGCCGTTGTGCACCGAACACCAATTCGACAACGCTGCAAATTATTACACACAGGTTTATCATTTCTGTATTAGATCGAAAAGCTACGTCCACACTATGCCGCCCGGGCACGTCCAGACTGTTTCTTTATTCTATTTTATTCCATAGATCACAACTACGTGTGAGTAGAATGCGTCGCACAAAGTAAAATATCATTTTTAAACAGAGAAAAATATTACAAAAAAGTTTATATATAGACATTCTAAAACAACAAAGCACAATATTAACAAAAATGGAGAACAAATCAATGGCTAAACAATTCACTAAGAGAGTAAAACTCTTTGTCCACGAAAAACAACTTCACACTCTTCTTAAATGTAGAAAGCGAGCTACCCCCAATTTGGAAATCCAGGAATTTATTGTGAACTTTCACAATCTGGTAAAGTGAGCTTTCTTGAAATAGAGAGAGACTATGCTGAGGAAGCCGAAGAAGACCAACGCTGCGGGTAGAGTAGGTGTGGTAAAATTTAAATTCTTCGAAATAGGAGGAGTATTTCCTGTAGAAAATCAAGCATTGCATCATGAATGCTGACGGTATTGTTAGTAAACCTGCATTTCTGAATTGTTCTCTACAAGAAGAAAATGGTTTTAGACCTAGGACAATGCGAGTCGCCCTTTTTTGCACTCTGAACACAACATCAAGATTTTTTTCATTACCCCAATAAACTATGCCATAAAGAGCCTTACTCATAAAGAGAGCATGATAAGCATTCAGTACGATACCCTTTGAAGCAATCGTTTTCAGTTTCCGCAAACAATAGCAGCAACTGCCAAGCTGTTTACAAACCGCTGATACATGATCATCAAATTTAATATTGCAGTCGATCTGCATACCAAGAAACCTTGTGACGGAAACCACCGCAATACTCATGTCATCCAGCTGAACGGAAGAACATGCATTGAGTTTTAGCATCATTAAGTGACAAACCATTCTTACATAACCATTCTCGAATTCTACGAAGGACTATGAGGCAAGAATCAATTGCTTCAGAAATTGTATCTTTGACTATAACCACATTTGTGTCGTCAGCGTATTCCACGATTCTTATACTAGGGTCAGAGGTGGGCACAAATTCAGGAAATTTTGCTAGTGGGGACGGGACCCCGTGCCGACACAGCTTGTTCCACTGCTGTGCTCCCAGTTGGGTGGGAAGTATACCTTCCTCACGTAGTTACAAAAATTTAAGATCTGGCAGTTCTGTTATAACTGTATTGTTCTTAAAACTGAAGTTTTCGTGGTTCCTCATAAGGTATAGTGTTTGATAGTCATTTCCAACTGAAAAAAAAAGTTTGCCAAGTTGGGTGGGCAGTATAACTTCCTCAAATATTGTAACATGGACCTATACAATAAATTAATTGAAGAATTTAAATGTTCTTAAAACTAAACGTTTCGTGATTCTACAAAGTTTTATAAGATTTAATTTTTTTGATTTTTTTGCCGTTCCCTTGGGATTGTTATATTGAAAGGGATTGCAAGCAATTTTTCCCCGAACCGGCTGTAGGTAATCTTTATTTGGGTACAAAATTTAAATCCTTACAAAAATTTATCATCTGACTTGATAGTCATTTCCAACAGAAAAAAACGTCTGCCAAGTTGGGTGGGCAGTATAACTTCCTCACATAGAAAACGCAGCAAATTAGTACACAGTAATTTATTATTTTCGTTTTGCCCCTTTTAAAAGATTTATTTATTTAATTTTTTTGCCATTCCCTTGGGATTGTCTACAGAAAGGGATTGCAAGCAATTTTCAAATTTCCCACCCCTTCCCGAACCATGGGCTGAAGGTCTCGATGGTACGGGAACGATATCCAGTCGCATCTATACATCCCACACCGAGCGAGCGAGAAATCCCTCCCCTAGCGAGCGAAGCGAGCAACATCCTCTACACACGTCTGTTTTCAACGGGGATTTTCCTACGAACTCGGGATGGACTATTTATATCCCATCGCACCTATACATCCCAGAGAGCGAGCGAAGTGAGCCAAATTCCCTACAAAATTCAAATCACCCTTAGTGATCCACCGTTTCCAATCATTCTACATGCCCCACTCAACAGTAAAGACCATCGGATCTATACAGCCGTACCGAGCGAGCGAGGCGAGCGAGAAAACTAGGCTAGTAAGGTAAAAAATGCAAAAAAAAAAAAAAGCTTTATATCATCAAGCGTAAAATAGAATTATGAGTATTTTCATACTCTTAAACAATCTCTTCTAATTGGAATTAATTTCATATAATTTTAATAATTTGCATCCTTCAATTTTTGCAAAATCAGTTTTATCGCATACAAGTTCTCACATACAATATATAACATACAAGTTCCAAATAATTTACAAAGCTTAATTATCTGCCTGTTCATCAAGATCAGAAGTACATTCAGTAATTTCTACACCATCATTCTCATTGTTATATTCTATGAAAGTGATGATTGGCATCGTAGAGTAGAAAAAGAAAGACCGGGGAGGCCTCGTGTAGAATCGGGATCGTTCGGGACAGTTCGGATTATGACTGACGCTCGGGCCATGACGATTTTCACGGGGAGACTCCGCGAGCGGGAGTGTTCCTAGCGAGGGAGGGGGGGGGGGCGTCCGTATAAAAGCTTCGCTTCAATAAGGTACCTACTTGAAAACAAAGTGTGAAAAAAGAAAAAAAATCGTTCAGTAATGTGCTCTAAAATCAACCCCTGAAGTTTTTACAAACTGAAGTTTTCTTGCAGGTCTATTTCATTAAATTCTAAATACAGCTTCACTGCGTTGGGCTAAGCGTTGCAAATGATTTCTCGCTAAAACCTACTACGAGAATTCTCTCTTCCAGACTATACATCTGTGGCATCATTGTGCTATTGTGGTCCTAGTTACAGTTACCCAAGTATAAGTAGATATCGCCTGCATTGAGGAAAAACGTGAACATACAAGGGGAAGTCTAGACGTTTTTGGGAGCTAGCTGCAACGTGCTCTTAAGTGATTGCAAACATTCAGTCAGTAACAAACAATAACTTAAGACTAAGACTGTAACTCTTCATTGTTCGTGGGAACAGACAACGTTTTTCAATAATTTCCGAGTTGAGATTGGTTTTCTCAACTTCGTCGAGAGTGATTTAGTTCGTACCAATATTGAAAATAATTAAACCATGAACTGCACACCAAATTAAATGGGATAACCTGAAAGGTAGGCTACGTTGACGAAGATTTCTTCTCTCTGCTGTAAATTGAAATTACTAACGTTTGTTTATGACGGGGAACCGCTGATCGGAATCGTTTTACAACCCTGTGACCAACCCGAGCCTGAATACCTTCCACGACGAACCGCGATACGTCTTCATTGAGATTTCATCTTTGTTGAGACGCGAAAAAACTTTCTACACTTTGATGATTGCAGGTTATTAAAAGCCATAAAACTGAAATCGGGCTGCTCGTTATAATGTAGGAAAGATATATAATCACTCAAGACACACGAGCGTTTAGCATTTTTGTCGGAGGTAGAGGCGACGTGTCTATGGGAGATTTTTATTATAATGACATTAATGACCCCCCTCACACCTAAAACGGTCTTGATGAAGTTCATTATGGAAGCTGGGCAGTTTCGAGTATGGACCTCTCATCTCAAAATCGTCTGCACCCATTTCAGGTATTTTAATGACGGGCGGATGGATCGGCTGACACGTCTGAAGCCGAAAATGGGTCAATCATTATCATCTTGGAGAATATCTTGCCTTGGGTGGTATATATATATATATATATATATATATATATATATATATATATATATATATATATATATATATATATGTATATATATGGTGTCTAAAATTTAATGGTCCAGCCATTTATTTTTTTTTATTTTTGAAGATATCAAAACCTTAAGATGGCAACTCTCTTTTATTTTCAGGATACCCATATTATTCAATGGTGGAATTGGATTTCGATAATCTCGCGCCGCAGTGGCGCTACTCGTGTTTTTCTAATAAAAAAGCCAACACGTTTTATTGCAGATTCGGAATCTACATAAGATTTCATGATTTCATTATGCGCATAAAGTGCGCCAATTGTGAAATGAAGAATTTTGAAGACATTTAATCGCAGTCATCCGATCTTGCTCGAATTTGGATAATAGTTGGGGGATGACAATTTGATCATCCCATATCAATTTCAACATGATTGTATCGGTAATTGCTACTGCGCATGCGCCAATATGAAGTCTTTGTAACAAGCTTATTTTTCACAGTTTTCATACGATCTGAATGAAATTCTCAGGGAATGTGCGGGCTAGGGGGTAGACGGTCCCCTGTCAGTTTCATTGTTGCCAAATACTTCACTCTGCGCATGCGCAAACAAAGATTTCTTTATGTTCTATTTTGTCACGCCCAAGTCGTCCGATCGAGCTCAAATTCGGATGATAGTTGGGAGATGACGGTTTGATCATCCCATAAATCCACTACACCTACCAACTTCATGGCCGTTAAACTGAAGTAAACAATTTCTTTGATTATTTTATGAGTCGGTCAGGATAATACAATTCAGGTCTTCAAAGCCAACGTTTCGATGTATTTATACATCATCATCAGGACTACAACAAAATGAGATTCCAAAACTCTATTAATTGAACAGCTGTTGTTTGACATGTTACATTATGACAAATAGAAAAATTAATAATAAATATACATATACATATTACATACGTTGGAGAATTTAGGCAGGTTTCTACAGTCATTTCGTAGTTTATAGGACTTGTAGTATGTACATTCATGTCATGTACATACATTGACTAGTGAAAAACGTGACAAATTAAAAATTGGTTGAAAAGTAATGCACTTCTTGAAGTAATGCACACGTTAGTTGTGAACTAGCAGTTAGGTATTGCCCTTGGGAGGAATTCTTGGATGGATGGATCAGAATAGGTTGAGGATAGGATTCATACAGAACACTTACTAGTGTTGAGAATTGTAACTAACTTAAATCAATTCACTGAGGTATCGAAAGGTATGAACGAACTATGAAACATGAAATATTAAATAAAAATACATCGAAACATTGGATTTGAAGACCTGAATTTTATGATCCTGACCGACTCTCAAGATACTCAAACTGTGCTAATTATCACGTAGCGGTCAAGAAACTTTACCACATTTTTAATTATTTTAATAATATGTATTTTGTAATATGCTAGCTAGACGAAGATAGGTACATCATCTAATTAACAAGTCGCATTATTTACAAGTTGGAATAATCCGTTCTAATATTTTCACCCCGAAACGTAAGAAGATCGAGCGGGATTTTGCACCCTGTCTCCAACAAATTGCGGCTCTTCTAAGCAATCAGTTGAAACAAAACCCGCACAACTAAGTCTCCCATTAAGAGTTATGAAGCCACGTAAGGATGATTTGCGATTCTCAAAGACAGAAGCGGCTGTTACACTCGGCAGCACTAAGTCATGACGAAGAAGCTTCGAGAAGGAAAACGGATAAATCTTGGGAGAGCGGCGCAGGTCCGTTCCGCTCCCTGACCGAGCGCACCCACGGCATGACACGGGGAAGGTAAAGGCATCTCTTCTGTGTGACCGTTGGTTCGTTGCAGTTCTCTTTATTTGTACTGGAGGAGATCGCGGTTGCGAACGGGTGTTTCATCGAATGGATGTTCCTATTCGGACGAGGACAGCGGCTGCACCTTGACCACCTGCCCGTGACCGTCGGACGCAACCGATCGCTTAATCTTTGACTTCTTCCTCGAGCTAATGAGATGACCGGAGATGCGAGTACAGGGGCTGCAGGACGGCCAATTCGTTTGAGCAGTCAGCTTGAAAATCCCTTTGCTAAAGCGGGTGAACAAGAACAACAGAGTTCAGAAGAAAATAAAAATAATCTGCAAATTATTACACAAAGGTGTGTAAGGAGCATTACCCCTTCTGTTCAGATCACTGGTCGTTTCGATTCGATTTCCCAGAAGAAGCTTTATCAACTGAACGAGAGCATTCGGAAATTCGTACAAAATTGTACTAAAACACGTAGGTACTGAAATTTCATTAGAATTTGTTTAAAAAAATCGATTGAAATCAGTGAATATTGTTAATACTTCCATAATTAGTTATATAAGGAGTTACGTATATACAGGGTGTCCCAAAGCAACCCCCCCCCCCCCCCCCCCACAACATTTTCCCACAATTTTTGAAATATTGAAGCTAAACTTGAAGAGCTTTTTTAGGGTGCCTGATACTAGGTAAGTTTTAAGCAAATAAAAATCAGGAAAAAATCAAAAGTTTGTGAACTACCCAAAGGGGGTATTGGGTACTTCGGGATTTTTTTTTCCTCCAGTTTTGTCCTGAGTGACACGCATTTTACAGATTATTGATGCTGAACTCGATGGTGAAACCAGAATTGCGATCTTATTTCGTTCTCGGATTAGATGTGATGAAACATGAAGAAGCGCGATTCTTTCCAAACGTAGGTAGGTACCTACTTTTAAAAAAATTCGCACTTCTTCTACGTTCACCAGTTCTAGCCCGAGGGAGGAATAAGATATAGGAATCCCGGTTTCACCATTGTGTTCAGCACTAAAAATCTATAAAATGAGCTGTCACTCGGCAAAAATGGAAATTTTTTTCCCGAACTAGGCAATACTCCTTTGGGTAGTCCAACAATTTTTGAATTGTTTCAAAACGAACTCCAAGTTCCTCTTCGATACCTCTAAAATTGTGGAAAAAATTTAGGGGGGGAGGGGGAGGGGGGGGGGGTTACTTTTGGGACACCCTGTATACAAAAGTGACATTTTCTCTCCAAATTGAACATTTTTGTGCACACAAAATGTTCACATATCAAAGTAATTAAACATGAATTTTCTAAAATTACGAAAATTTTCACATTTTCCAGCCACTTAGGTAAGGGAAAAACTCGGGGAAAACTTGGTCTTCCCTCCCCAGAAAGTTGATTCCCCCCCCCCCCCCCACCTTCCTACTGGTGAGAAGTAGGGACAACAGAATTAGTTTATTCATTTATTTGTCAAAAACATAATATGTGTGACAATTGTCAATAAGAGATGCAGTCAAACATGACTATAATAAACCTATCCATAGATCAAATATAAAGTTCTTCCTGCAGCCAAAAAGCGATAGAATGAGTTTGAGGGCCAGCAGACTTACACACCCGCCTATCGGGCGGCCCGGCCAGGGCGCCCCGGGCGAGCCCAGACCCGACCCACCATGGCGGCCTCCCGAGGGTGCCCACCCATTGCTAGGCGAGCACTCCTAGATACAACTAAATAATCGAATCATGAGAAAACCCAGGCGCGACCGCCCCCTGGCCAACCGGGACCTCCAGGCCGAAATTAATTGAATAAAGTATACCAGCCGTCAATCTATAAATTACACGCACACAAAACATTGATTCATACAATTAACAACGAAATATCTGACGCACAAAAATAAAAATAAGAAGAATAATATATCTTATGGTTAACAATAATATTATTAACAATTCTATCACAGAAAAATTATATGAAAAGCTAGCACGAGTACTTTATGGACCAGTAGGATGCTACCTAACCCTAAAATTGTAGGCCCTTTGAAGGGCTCGATCGGTTAAAGTCGCCATACCGGCGTTTTCCCCTGCTTGCTTGACTGGAAACTTGTAATTTCGAGTGAAAATTAGGGAGTTTTCCATCTGAGTCGTTCAGCTGAGTCGTTGTACGAAGAGGTTTTTTGAGCGCAAGCAAACCAGAAGCTAACCACTGAGTCGTAATGTAATGTAATGTAAGTTATTGACATATAGGACGTATGTCCCACCTCGCATGTCAAGTTTGACAGAATAGGCGATAAAGTAAGAAAAACAAGGAACAAAGTAAATTACAACTAAAGCCAGAAGGGCATCTAAATTTAAAGCCTGAAGGGCAACTTAGATTAAAGGAAGATAAGTCATAAAGTTCCAGAAATATGTATATGGGAAAATTAGTAGACATATGGGATGAAAATAGTTTTAAAAAACTAGAATTTTCAAATGTAATAAAATCCTGTCAAGTTAGGGGAAGAGAGAAAGAGAAGAAGGGAAGAGAGGAAGATAAGAAGAGTGAAAAGGGATAAGTAGAAAGAGAGAGAAAGAGGAAGGAGTTTAATGCTCGGTGAGGAAGTGGCGCACAAGAGCGTATTGTACGAATAGGGAATCGTTGTACGATTGAATGAAACGATTCAAAAGTCACACTAACGTGACTACACTACTCAAAATCTTCATAAATTAACCGACGTGGTTAATGTATTCTTTCATGATGGAAGAAGCATTATATTAGCAATAACTTTACCTATGTGGTTTAATTTTTTCAATAGAAATAGATGTGGTAGCAGAAGCCAGGAAGGGAATTAGGAAGGGTAGTTATCAAGGCAACATCGAAATTCGCCTTGGGTTAGGAGATGATCAACGATCAAGATATACATACCTATACTATAAACATGTACCTCCTACCTACCAGTATCCATTACATACTTATGTACGATACTTTACTCTTCTTTCCCTTGGCCAATTACGTTTCATTATTGAAAATGTGGATACCTGCTAATACACGACAAAGGGCAAAAATAGCCGTTTCTGTCGTGTGTCTATTTTCTCTGTAATGTGGCACAATCCCTACCCATTTCATCAAAATCGATCATAAGAATCGGAGCTTCGTCTATAACAAATGTCAGGTTTGGCAGGTACAATGGTTACCAATTTCAACAAAATTAGTAGGATGACATCCTGAGACTTGTACCCGAATACCCTCGAACGAAATTGGACTGATGGTAGATCGTGAAGTTTTAGAATCCATAAAAAGGTATCGGCATAATTTAAGTTAGGATGAATCCTACAAACTCACCACCTTTTTTTTGAAAATCACGAATATGACAATGCGCATGTCGTGCCACCTTAAAATAAGAACTAAAAATACACTGCCAAGGAAATGGCACATGAGCTTCCTCGTGACCTTCAAAGTACGTCACCATTAAATTCCAGAAAACTAGAAACGACCGGTTCTGGCATCAGGGAATTAATAAGGTGGGAAATTGGAAGCTGAATGGTACATATAACACATGAAATTGATAAGGAAAAATTTGATTTAATTATGGGACCATCCAGGATGTAGTCCGCATGTTCCCTGAAAATTTTGTCTAAATCGGATCAAAACTGAAGGAGTTTTTAATTGATTTACAGGATTTCATTAATTTTTTGATCTAAATTCATAATTAAAACATCTGAAAATTTGAACAAAATCCGATAAAATTAACTAAGCTGTGACCGTAACAAAAACATCACTTTCGCGCATGCGCCTAGCGTACCGCTGCTGATGATCGCAAAGAATGTGATACGGGACCTCAAGAAACCTTGCCCGCATCATCCCTGAAAATCTGACCGAAATCCGTTCACAATTGCCTGAGTTATGACCGAAACAAGAAAATTTTGTTTGCGCCTGCGCAGAGGCTACCGTTGATTCGATCATGACGGAACTGATAGGGGACCATGTAGAGCTATACCCGCACGATCCCTAAAAATTTGAAGAAAATCGCATCAAAATTGTGGAAATTACGGCTGTTGCAAGGACCGTAACAAGAATATTTCGTTCACGCATGCGCAGAGCGTACCGCTAATGCAATCATGATGATTGTCTCATGGGATCTCAAGGGACCTAACCCACATGATCCCTGAAAATCTGACCGAAATCCGTTCTACATTGACCGTGTTATGACCGTCACAAGGAATTCACGTCAGCGCCTGCGCAGAAGCTACCGTTGATTCGATCATGATGAAGTTGATAGGCGACCATATAGAGCTTAACCCGCACGATACCTGAAAATTTGCTTAAAATCGGATCAAAATTGTGGAAGTTATGGCTGTTACAAGGAAATGTGGACGGACAGACAGACAGACAGACAGACGGACAGACAGACAGACAGACAGACAGACACGGAACCAAATTTTTTCAGGAGGCTCTGAAACGCAAAATGCGAGTGGAAATTTTGATTTTGGAGCAAAAAATTTTTTTTCATTTCGAAAGTGAAAACAAAGCTTCCGCTGCATTGCAGTCTCGGAAGCAAAATTGATGATAGCATTATAGGTTATCGTCCTGGAAGGTTACATGGTATTAGGAGCAGTATTCGGTCTCCCTAGAGCTCCGGATAGGATTTTTCTATTCGTACAACGAATGGACCGCTAACTGCTAGCATTTTTCGCGCATGCGCAATGCTCCATTACTATCCGTAGTTCCTCCCACTCGACTACGACTCAGAGTTGCAAATACTCCGTATTATTGAAGATAATAAACCAAATATATGAGAAACGACTTCGGAGGAGGCCGCATGTATAAAATGACGGCTCACCGAGAGTTTTTAATTACTTGTACAGCCTTCGGTAAATAGGTATGAAGAAATTATAGCGCCTTGCGCAAGCACTTGTTAGCAAGTCCATTTCAAACTCGATTCTGGTGGGATCGCTCCTAAAACACGTTACACCCCTTGTAAGCGGGTCTTGTCGCGAAGCGGTAATATGGAAGTAATTAATGGCTCAGCTCGGCAAACGCGGCGAAAATGAGGCGGCGATTAAAATACGAGAGCTCCCTGTTGTTGCTCTGGGGGCTCGCATTCGGGATAAACAGTCGCCTGATTCGAGGTCTTCGCTGCGGGTGGATTTCATGCGCGGAATGAGGCCTCCGGTCCCCTGGCCCCAGAGAGATTCTAAAGGGACTTAGTAGTATTTTGACTCCGCAGAGTCATTTTCTTACCCCTGGTTCTCAAAAACTCCTTGCTCAAATAAAAAAAAAAAAAAAAAAAAAAAAATTAATTTCTGTTGGCAGCACATATAGCCAAGAGCATAATTTATTTATTCTATTTATTTATTGAAATTACGGGCAATCCCAATTATAGATTATACAGAACTAGAGGCCTGTTAGGGCTTGGAAAGCCCTAATCTAGTCCGTATAACAGTAGTACCTAACAGGAACTCAGCACATTATAGTAACGAAATAAGTCCTACCTATTTGCGGCGTTATGTGACCTGGTGCAAAGCTAAGGCGATGTTATTAAATGATTAAAAAAAATAAATACCACCAGTTGAGATGGTCCTCGCTACTCAGCTAATCAGAAAAGACCCCATCACTTCACTCGTCTCTTAATGTCTCAGAGATTTCAACTTCCTACAGTGAACAGGAAAGAATTTAGCTTACTCAGCTGATCAGAAAAGACCCCATCACTACGTTTCTTACTTACCGACACTTTTGCAACAAACTTGGGGCAGTGCTGATTCGATTCGGAATTATATATAAAGACCGTTCGGAATTATATATATTGTTAAGTCTCAGAAATAACTCTCCTAGATGTTAGTAACTACACTACGTTTCTTACTGACCGTGAGTTGATAGCAACTGTTGTTACTGCTACAGCCTAATAAACAACTCTCGTTGATAAGGACCGCCTAGAACAAGATCAAGGCGGGTATAGAGACGAACGGCGACACTTTTGCAACAAACTTGGGGCCGTGCTGATTCGAATGAGCAGTCTAACACTAAAATCGGACCGCGAAGTTCTTCACAATTTCAAAGACCGTTCGGAATTATATATAAAGACTAGCCGCTCCGGCTCGCTCCGCTCGCCTCCACGTCCAGCCAGGGGGCAAGCCCCCCGGACCCCCCATTAAATTGCTCGCTTCGCTCGCAAAGTGTGGCTGTATACATGGAATGTATTACAATTGAAACATGTAGGGGATGTTGCTCGCTTCGCTCGCAAACGGTAGATCTCTAAGGGTAGGTTTAACTTCTGTGGGGGATGCTGCTCGCTTCGCTCGCTTGAGGAAGTTATACTGCCCACCCAACTTGGCAGACGTTAATTAAAATAGAAATTAAAAATTTTGTCTTAAAACTAAAAAAATTTAGGGGTGGACTACCCCTAACATTTAGGGGGATGAAAAATAGATGTTGGCCGATTCTCATAGATACCGGATAAGCACAAAAAATTTCATCAAAATCGGTCAAAAATAAAATTAAAAAAATTTAGGGGTGGACTACCCCTAACATTTAGGGGGATGAAAAATAGATGTTGGCCGATTCTCATAGATACCGGATAAGCACAAAAAATTTCATCACAATCGGCCAAGCCGTTTCGGAGGAGTATGGCAACAAAAACTGTGACAAATTCTCGTGTCACAGTTTTTGTTGCCATACTCCTCCGATACGGCTTGACCGATTTTGATGAAATTTTTTGTGCTTATCCGGTATCTATGAGAATCGACCAACATCTATTTTTCATCCCCCTAAATGTTAGGGGTAGTCCACCCCTAAATTTTTTTTATTTTTTAGACAAAATTTTTAATTTCTATTTTAATTAACGTCTGCCAAGTTGGGTGGGCAGTATAACTTCCTCAAGCGAGCGAAGCGAGCAGCATCCCCCACAGAAGTTAAACCTACCCTTAGAGATCTACCGTTTGCGAGCGAAGCGAGCAACATCCCCTACATGTTTCAATTGTAATACATTCCACGTATACAGCCACACTTTGCGAGCGAAGCGAGCAACATTCCCTACATACCACACTTTGCGAGCGAAGCGAGCAACATTCCCTATATGCCACACTTTGCGAGCGAAGCGAGCAATTTAATGGGGGGTCCGGGGGGCTTGCCCCCCGGCTGGACGTGGAGGCGAGCGGAGCGAGCCGGAGCGGCTAGTATTAGATATATATAATACAACTCAGAAACAATACATAACACAATTGTGTTCCAGACAACTACTAATCAGTGCTAGTCACAAGGAGCAAATCGTAGGAAAAAATAACAATTGAAGGGTGTTAAATATGTGATTTCTGAAACGGGACAGCGGACTCGTGAAGAAATCCAAGTCGGAATAGTTTTCTAACAATAAGTTGATATTGCGGGGGATTCTAGAAAGCGGCCTATGGTATAGATAGTTGGTAGAGTTGAATGTAGATTTAAATAGTGTGGCTGAACGGGTATAAAATTGGGGGACTGAAAAGTAGATTTGTGCCAGGAGTGATGGGCAATCAATAGGCCCATTTATTTGCTTAAACAGGAGAGATACGTCCAACCATTTTCTTCGGGACTCGAGCGATTGCAGATTGCAGGTCTCCAGTAGTGCATCTAGTTAACCTCATCAGAAGGGATATATGTGGGGCCTTTATGTTCCTATCAAGTAACTTAATTACCCAACATATGACTCACTATAGCCGGTATTAATTATTAATGAAATTGATAGGTAACAATATATTCTTCGAAGGACCACTAGTATACCAGAGAGTTGCTATGGTACTGCAATAAACCGTAGAAATTACTCCAATGAATAAATAATATAATTTAATAAGGCAAATGAAATTTGCATAATGAAAAACAAAACACAGTGGCCACTGAACCTATTGATATAATTTACGATAAAGAGTGTAAATGATATGGTTGATTGGGTTGCAAATGGTTCATATACCTAATTTTTGATATATCAAGGATTTAGGTAGCTCCACAGAGGTCCTAAATCCTCGAAAGAGAGAGAAGAGTGACAGCATCCCTAAAAGATACCCACTCCTACTAATAGCATTAATGTGATATGTTTGGAGTAGATTGGTTTTCCAGTTCTTGGATCACCCATCCAAAGCCAAACGCAGCCTTTCAGGAACACGAGACAGGCGTGCGATGCCCCGTGGAAAACAACGGAGCGACGGCAGCGCTTTCTCTGGGATTCTGACGGGAACTCTGTCACAAGTAGTAGGTGATGAAGTAGGTAAATATGAAGGCCCTTGAGAGTCCAAGAGGTAGATAGGTGGAGAAGAGCAACCAATGGAGAAGAAGGGGTTGATACCCTGGTTTCCCAATTTCAATAAAATTATGGTGAGTAAGGCCACCAAAACTGTGATTATGATTATTTCTCCCTTATTGTTAGAGGAGATAATATGGTAAGATCTTACCGGTTTCGATCCAGTTAGGGAACAGGATCCAGGTAACCCATGTCTGGGGGTTGTTTCCTCTAAAAACCCGGGGTACTTTTCCGTTATCCCCCCCCCCCCAGTCAATTTGTCTTCAACACGCCTGCCCGATGTTTCTAGGCATTCCTTCTTACTTACATTACATATTTACGTAGAATTGGTGACAATTTCAAGCGGTGGGAAGAAATTATATTATAAGAAAAGAAGGAAAAGAGAATTATCGTGTTTTCAGAAGTTGCCGATGTCGGTGACGATTCGTTGAAACGAATTGGCGTTGTTGTGGTTTGATTGCCTCCAAATGAATTTGCACAAGTAGAATGCACACGAATTCACTCAAATAGATCAAAATGCTCGCATCTCAAAATTACATAACATCAAGTAGTCAATCCCTTAGTAATACTACAGGAATGATGTGTATACTTTGGCGGTCTGGATGCTCGCAAGCTCGTATCTCAAAAATACATAAGATAATCTAAATAAGAAGTACTGCCTAGAAACATCGGGCGGGCGTGTTGAAGACAAATTGACTGTGGGGGGGGGGGGGGGGGGGATAACGGAAAAGTACCCTTTTCTGAGAGTTTTGCGTTTAATCAAAGAGATTCAGCCCTCTGGTGAGGGATGTGAGTCCTTTGATTAATGTTCGCTTCGAATAGACCTCATTGGAGTTTGCGCCTCAAAGAGTTCAAATCTGCGATGGGATAGTACAGGACACTCGAAGATTATGTGGGATACTGTTTCGTTTTTCTCCTCCCATAGTCTGCACAGGGTTGAGTTTTGTGTGACCCCTATGTGATGTAGGTGGAAACGTAGGAATGCAAAGCCGGTTATAAGGCTGACTATCGTTTTAAGTTTCCGACGGGTTTTTCAGAGAAGTTCCTCAGTAATTTTGGTTTTGGGTTCAGCCAACACGAGCTTGCTGTGGACATGTCCCTCAATATTGGACTTCTTGTGGTCTGTTGGTCAACCCACATGTTATAAGGAATTTAGGTGCCCCCCCCCCCCCCCAGAGGTGCAATGGGGGCCTAAATCCTCATAAAAAGGTAGAGGAGGTAAAGAGGCATCCCGTCAGAGAGATACCACCCCTAGTCATAGCTTTTAATGAGCCATGTTCGGGGAAGGTTGATATTCCTGTCACCAGAAAACCATCCGACGCCAAACCAGCTGTCTAAAACGATCGAAAACAGCGCGTGCTTCCCATTGATTCCTCAACGGGACGCCGCCAACGCTATCTCTGGTGCTCTGACGGGAGCTTGATGGACCTCTCAGGAGGTAACTCTGTTACACTCCTCCCCTTAAAGACATACTTGATTGAAGATCAAGTATGGTAGTTGGGTGGAATAGTGAATAGCTGAGAACTAATGCTCATTCGTTCATAAATAGCTGCATTGGCGTTTTGGATGGGGGAATAGAAATTAAAACTGGATTGTCAATGAAGCTTCATAAGAAGTATCTTCATTGAACAATCGGGACAAAACGGATGCTCAACTATGGAGACTTATACCTTAGGAAATCAAAATATATATAGAAATTAATTTGCCCAACATTGGGGACTTTAAAATTAAATTGCCCAACTATGGGGACTTAAATGGCGCACTAACCTGGTAATTGACATATAGCAATACTCAGGTGGCGAAAAAATTGAAAGAAAATAGTATAAAATGAATTTGCCCAACTTAGGGGACTTAAATTGTGCACTCAGGTGGCATAAAATTGAAAGAAAATATGGTATATAAAATATAAAAAGGGGAATAAAAGAGAAAAATTATAATTCAAAGACCAATGAAATTATTTATATACCAAAGGGTGATAATGGGAATTCCTTCTGGAACCCCGGGCCATGTTTCTTCTGAAACATTAACGCCCCAAAAAATAGTGGATTGGACTACTAGGCGTCAGCCGTGCATAATCCGAACCACGCTCTGCTCCCATATAAGGAATTTAGGTGCCCCCCCCCAGAGGTGCAATGGGGGCCTAAATCCTCATAAAAAGGTAGAGGAGGTAAAGAGGCATCCCGTCAGAGAGATACCACCCCTAGTCATAGCTTTTAATGAGCCATGTTCGGGGAAGGTTGATATTCCTGTCACCAGAAAACCATCCGACGCCAAACCAGCTGTCTAAAACGATCGAGAACAGCGCGTGCTTCCCATTGATTCCTCAACGGGACGCCGCCAACGCTATCTCTGGTGCTCTGACGGGAGCTTGATGGACCTCTCAGGAGGTAACTCTGTTACAATGTTGAATGATCCTTCTGAAGGATCATTTTCTAGCCCCTGGTTCTCAAAAACTCCTAGCTCAAATACAAAAAATTTTAATTTCTGTTGGTAGCACATATAGCCAAGTGCATATTAGTCATATAGATTTTGAAAATTATTATTGAGAAGGTAGAATGAAACACATGTGGGATCTGTGAAGGAGTTTGATGGCGATACGCCGCCTTATATGTGTACGTGTAAGGCCCAGCGCACACGGTGTGACTGTTTTGAAACTGCCGTACAAACCAGTTGCGCGCGCAACTGTTTTGTGACCTTGACAATGTATTGGAGTGGGGAGGCACACACAACGCGACTGGTTCTTGACGATCTCAAATCAGTCTGAAACCTGTCACATACAACTGTGGACCCGCGGTTGCAGTTGCGTTGCAGACTTCAGTTGCACGAGACCTCGTGGTGTTTTGGTGGTATTTTGACAGCCATAATAGTGTGGATCTCAAAATGAATGATCAGGAACTCAACATGAAGCTTGTTGGAGAAGTGGAGAAGCATGAAGTTCTGTACAACTACAAACTTCCAGGATATTCAAGGAAAGATGTGACGGAGAAAGCATGGAAAGAGGTGTCTGTTGAAGTGGGTTTGCCAGGTAAACAATGATATTATAATTTAATTTTGCTATAACTGAGGTGCTTATAACCACTGATTGCAATAGACGCAACTGATTTACAACAAGCCCTTTGCCAGTACACCCGTGTGCGGACAGAAGTTTTGTTTCTCGAGATCCAAGGGAATGCGCCGTCGCGTCGGTCGCCTCTTCCCGTGTTTTCGAAAGGCTGCGTTTGGCGATGGATAGGTGATCGTAGAACTGGAAAACCAATCTACTCCGAACATAGCACATTAATGCTATTAGTAGGAGCATTAGGGTATGGTACTGTCACACCCTCCTCTCTCTATGAGTGTGGACTTAGGCCCCCATTGCACCTCTGGGGGGCTCTAAGTTTATTACAAAGTGCGTGACGAATCTTTGAGATCTGTGAAGGAGTTTTTCTGACCGATTTTAAATCTAATTTTATTTAATTTTAAATGAAAATTTATTTATTTCCAAATCTATGAGCTGAAAACACCCCGCCTCATCTGCGTGCAATTGCACGGCTCCCCCCTCGTCCATGTCAGGTAGCCGCACCCGCCCACCCCTACACCATCATATGACCATTCTGAGGGGAAAATTCAAAAATTCCATGACCATTAAGGTGTTTTCCCGACAACAATTCTCCCCTTCCGTTAAGATTTTACTCATTTCGTCTCCGCCCCTTGTGAAATTCCGTGCGAATCCGGGCCTCTTAGACTCAGTGGGCCGCGGGACGCCCTCGTCATCGCCCGCGTACGACTCCCGGGGGTCGCGCCCAACGGGGCCCCCTCGCAAGATAAACTGCCGGTTGGCGGGAACTGTAACAACATTAGGCCGCCCCGAGGAACCCCGCGGGTGAAGGATGTGGGAACTTTCTCCCCTTTGGGGCCCCCTCCCCTTCACCCCCCTTCCTTTTTTTCCCCTCCCGCTTCTCTCTCTCGAGAGATAATTCGAGTAATTTATCTCGGGAGAGGGGCCTCGGCTACCCGTTGCGGCGGCGGGGGACCCGTTGCGGGGGCCCCGTTGCGGTGTGGGTGTACGCTCCCTGCGCACTGTCCTTATAAATCAGGCTCCTTCGCCAGGGTTCCCTACACTGTTTCCTCCCGGCGCATTTATACGGGCCATTAGCTCCGAAAGACGGCGCATAATTCGTGGATATTATGTTGAAGAATCCACACGATCTGAGGATCATCCGAACCTCCACATTTCTAATAGTCTCACACAGATATCTCGGTTATCAATTAATTTTGTCTCCATTATTAAATTGCAAATCTAATCTAATCACATAGTTGTATGGGCCATCCCATCTGAAAGATGCTTTTCGTGGAGAACTTTTACCAATTTTCGTAAAATATGATGCTATTGCAATGGCTCCATTTTAAAATAAATATTTTCGAAAATTGTCTTCATTGACACCTGTTTTGAAGTATTCTGAAACGAATCCTGATTTATTGAACAACCCTAGAGAAAGTTAACACTTTGTTTTATATATATATATATATATACATATATATATATATATATATATATATATATATATATATATATATATATACAGGGTGAGTCTCTCGCAAATGCAAAAAAAAATTTGGGTAAAACTACATCAAAAATGGAGTAAAATGCCGCCAACTGCATATTTTTATCTCAATCCGTTCTCGAGATATGATTTTTTAAAGGTTTTTTCAGGAAAACCGTGTTTTTTTCATTTTAAACTCAACTTTCTTCACTTTGCTTCATTTAATTTTAATTGTTGACTAGATTTTCGGAATCAGCACTAAATTTACTATAAGAATAGTGTACTTGGGTTCTTGAAAAGTACCATCCAAAGGCCCTCACATCAGCTCAAACATTGACGATTTTGAAAAAATAATATTTCTGAAAATCTTTAAAACTTTACTACTTTTTTAAAAAGAATCCTAGAAACTGGCAAATCTCATGAAAGCTGCTTCGTCTAATACTCTTTCCTACGGTATAATCAAGTTTACTTTTATTTTGTTATTTAGTGGAGAAAATGATGTTTTAATGTTAAAAAATGTGGGTTTTTCAATGAAATCGTTGGTTTTCTCGAAAGATGACCCTCCATGAACCTACGAGTATGGGGTCGGTTTCTATGTATTTTTTCACGCTGTATCGAGTGGTAACATTTGTAGATCTCTCCAACTCCGTTATAACCGAGTTTTACACTTAAAATCGCAAATGTTTAGTTTGTTTGTTACGATTAAATGTATGTGTGTTATGGGGTAAAACTAGTTAATTAAAGTGTAAAACTCGATAATAACGTAGTTGAGAGATCTGCAAGAGTTTCCATTCGATCCAGCGAGAAAAAATACATAGAAACCGACCCCATACTCGTTGGTTCATGGAGGGTCATCTTTCGAGAAAACCAACAATTTCATTGAAAAACCCACATTTTTTTAACATTAAAATATTATTTTCTCCCCTAAATAACAAAATAAAAGTAAAATTGATAATACCGCTGGAAAGAGTATTAGATGAAGCAGTTTTCATGAGATTTGCCAGTTTCCAGGATTCTTTTTAAAAGAGTAGTAAAGTTTTAAAGATTTTCAGAAATATTATTTTTTCAAAATCGTCAATGTTTGAGCTGATGTGAGGGCCTTTGGATGGTACTTTTCAAGAACCCAAGTACACTATTCTTATAGTAAATTTAGTGCTAATTCCGAAAATCTGGTCAAAAATTAAAATTAAATGAAGTAAAGTGAAGAAAGTTGAGTTTAAAAGGAAAAAAACACGGTTTTCCTGAAAAAACCTTTGAAAAATCATATCTCGAGAACGGATTGAGATAAAAATATGCAATTGGCGGCATTTTACTCCATTTTTGATGTAGTTTTATACAAATTTTTTTTGCATTTGTGAGAGACTCACCCTGTATATATATATACATTCCAGACGATAACTTTCCTTGGGATTGAGATTAGAGAGTTCGTAGGCCAGCACTTTTTGAGCACATTAAATTGGTCACCTTGAAGAAAAAGTGCTTAAAAATCACTAAAAATGCCTAAAAGTCGTCAAATCTAATTTTTGTCAGCATTTCAGTCAAAACAAGTTCATCACTACACATTATTAAATTAAGTTCACATCATTACATTATTATGAATGAAGCCCCGAATCCTGGGGAAAAATTAGAGATTTAAAAACCAATTTAAGGACAGAAAAGCCTTTTTCGTAAAGTCGTGTTATAACTTGAACTGTCCAAATAAAGAAACGTTGCAAACAATTTCTTTACACTCAAAGTACTCAAATTCCAAAACAAAAGTTATATTATAGGATAATTTACGAAAATTTGCTCATAATATCATGCTGCATGACTGGAAATTTAATTCCTCGCAACTGATAATGGTTTTTCTCGGAAGGCCTTATTGGATGGAAAATAAAGCAATTGCAATGGTTCGGAATTTTTTAAAATCCAAATTTTCGAAAAATTTCTTCATTGAAATCCGTTATGAGGCATTCTGAAACGATTCCTAAAGTTTTCGCTTTTCCATATGAATATGTATGCATGTGTCATTCCAGACGATAACTCTCCTTGGGATTGAGATTAAAATTCCGTTGCTGAGCCAAACAAGCTTCCTGACAGAAAGGATGAGTTCGTTGACCAGCACTTTTTGAGCACATTAAATTGGTCAAATTTCAAAAAATGTGCTGAAAAAATCTCAAAATGGCTAAAAACGGCTAAAAATCGTTACACACTATAATTTTAGCAGAATATTGCTCAGATGAAGTTTATTAACTATAAAATAGAACATTCAAAAATTTACGTACACAATTATGCTGAAAAAGGTTCTTAAAATTCATTAAGATTTGCTAAAAAATCGATGAAAATTTCCAGTCATACATCATAATCGTATGAGCGAAATTTCGTAAGCTATCGTACTATATTATGTTACACTGTTTTGGAAATTGAGCTCTTTGAGTGAAAAGGAATTGTTAGTTACCAAGAAGTACGGCAAAAATTTCGTTTTAATAATAATCATAATCTGCTATTCAAAAAGAGATTCTGAATTTTTTATTTTTTTTTTTTGCTGTTTTTACAAATTTTTAGGAACATTCTAATAAAATTTAAGTACATATTTAAGTGCTGAAAAAATCTCTAAAAATGGCTAAAAACGGATAAAAATCGTTACATTTATAATTTTAGAAGAATATTGCTCAAATAAAGTTTATCAAATTTAAGATAGAACAATGTACAAAATTAAGCTGAAAAATGTACATAAATTTCATTAAAATTTGCTATAAAATCGACGAAAACTTCAAAAAAAGCTAAAAATTTAAAATCTCTTTATGAATGGCACATTACACGGCACATTTATAGTACGTTTTTTCTAAGAAAAATAATAGTTCAGAATTTCTTTGCACTCAAAAAGCTCGAATTTCAAAACAATTTAACGTAATGTAGTACGGTAACTTACGAAAATTCGCTCATAGAATCATGCTGCATAGCTTGTTTTTTATCACTATAGCTCGTCCAATCATTCGTCAAACCGATTTGACACCGATGGGAGCCCATAAAGGTCACTAGGCTGATAAAAATAGTTTCAACTTCGATTGAAACGAGTTCGCTCCGATAAATCGCGCGTGAGCCCCAACTCGTGTTCTTTCAAATGCCGCGTCAGTCAATGTTTCGGAAGGTAGTTCTCGAATAAATAGCTTTCCGCGGTTCTTCCCCCCACGATTTTTAATTATGCCCGGTCTATAAAAGACCGTTTAAGGGGAGTCCTTGGAATTCCATTCATGACGAGAATAAATAGGTTTTGGGAAGCGGTGACGGGACGAGATCTGGAGCTCACCGAAATGTTTGACCCAGGCAAAGAACGAGTATATCACGATGAAACGATTTAGTCGGCTCTAAACTTCCTTCTTCCTAGTTTGCTATGCGAGGCGGTGAATATTACAGTAGATAAGGAACAGTATCGATCATTCAGCATGATCGTATGAACGAACTTCCGTAAATTTTGGTATTATACTAATGTCAAATTGCTTATAGATCTTAAAAATTGCTGCCTTTCTTTTAGAATGAAAATACGCGAAATCACGGATTTCGGTAAATCTTAACTCTAAAGAGAGTTATCTCATCTCATATATATATATATATATATATATATATATATATATATATATATATATATATATATATATATATATATATATATATATATATATGTATATATATATTTTTTTTAAATAAAATTGTTGACCGTGAATCGTATAGGTAGTGAATATTGAAATCGGAAACTTCAGATGTTTGTTGAGGTGCGGTCGATTAAGTACACAGGCTTTTGTAACCATCGTTTCGTACATTTATTCGTACATCATCAGGGTTATGCGTGGTGCTGGAAGGTGAATAGCACAATATCTGTAAACTGGTAGGTAGTGATAAGAATCCACTGCAGTTCAGAGAGTTGTACGAAAAGTGTTAGGAAGGAACGGTTCCAATCATTCAGCATGATCGCATGAACGAACTTACCTAAATTTTGGTATTATACTTATGTCAAATTGCCTAAAGTTCTTAAAAATTGCCGCCTTTCTTTTAGAATGAAAATAAGCGAAATAACGTAAATCTCAACTCTAAAGAGAGTTATCATCTGGTTTGATAGGTATATACAAATATGATATTATACATACATATATATGTATATACTCCATAACATTATATCGTCGGCACAAAGCCAAAACCGCGAATCTGCATTTTTGGACGTTTTCACTTTAATGCGTCATTAAACTTGTTATCGGTCCCTCTATTCACTGCGTGGACCCCAATCCTGCATCTGTTGCCTAGCAGCCTAAACTATTGATGCCCATTGCACGTATTTCCAAAATTTCCCAATCTTGCAAAGCCAAAACCACGAATGTGTACTTTCGCGGTGTTGGCATTGCATAGCAACGTAGCAATGTGCGTTTCGTGAAACGTGTGAATGAGGAGCATCGAAGGCATTTAGGACAAAAGGTAGCAGCACGTGCAGCTAGGGACGAAGATAAGGCTATGGCCTTAAATGAAAGGTCCTGTCTCAGCTTCAATTTAGATCTCGAAGCCGTTTTGAATATCCCCAAGGGAAGCGCTGGTCAAATATTCTATTTGCGCAAGCTCGCTGTGTATAATTTAACCATTTTTGAGTTGAAAGCCCATGAAGGACACTGCTATTTATGGGATGAACCTCATGGAAAACGGGGAGCAAATGAAATTGCTTCAATTTTATTAAAGTTCATAAAAATGAAATTGGAGATTTTATCTGATTTATCAACTGTACGAATGATGCCTGACTCGTGCGGGGGCCAGAATAGGAATTCTATAGTTGCCGCACTGCGTATTCATTTACAGGTAAATACTTCTCTCCAAAAAATACGCCATCCTTTTTTCGAACCAGGACATTCCGAAATGGAATGTGATTCTATGTATTTCAAAATAGAGAGAAAATCACAAAATGTACCGGTATTTATTCCAGAAGGATGGGTTCAGCTAATACGTGCAGCACGAAGACAACCTTCACAATTCTCGGTGACAACCATGTTGTATGATGATTTTTATGATTTTTCAAGTATGGCAAAACCATGAGTGTTACAATTCCATGGAAAACTGTATGCTGCTTAGAATACCAAAAATATGGAAGTGGTCAGGTTGACGTTTTTTACAAACGCGAGTTTGAAGATGAGTTTACGCAAGCTGCTATAAAACGAAAAGAAGGAAGACGAAGCAATGACGCCTTTGAGCTGAGGAGAGCTTACTCAGAACGGCTCCCCATTTCAGAAGTGAAATGGAGGGACTTGAAAAAAATGTGCGATGACCTTACTATCGACAAAGAGTATCACGGTTTCTTCAACTCGATTCAACAATCGTCGGCTGAAAGGGATTACTTGCCGGAGCCGGATGTGTCGGAAGAATCGGATTATGAAGAGTGACACTAATTTTTGCAAAAGAATGAGATGTTAAATTATTTTAAGCCAATGTAAAAAACTATTACCTACTTTAATTTCGAGTTAGTGATTTTTTGTTCCGTTCTTCTGATTTTTTATTTATTTTGAAATATTTTTCTTCTGAATAAATTGGTAAAAATAACATTGAATCATTTGAATCAATTTTTCCTTTGAAATAGTTCCAACCAAGATGAGAAAAAACAGTCAAGAATATGCACTACGACTGAGATGCACTTCTGAAAGTGAGATGTTGGTGAGAAATCACAACGCCAAAACCACGAATCTGCACTTAAGACCTAAATTTTGAGTGCAGATCTCAAAAAAACGTTTGGATAGCCTAGGAATGCTCATTAAGAAAGTCACTGAAGCATTTCTTCGTTCGTAATGGAAAAAGTCGATTTTTCGCTGACCTCCAAAGCTTTGAAGCCGTTTTTCTCAAAACTACAATTTTGCAGATTCGTGGTTGGTTTTGGCTTTGCACCCACGATATATATATATATATATATATATATATATATATATATATATATATATATATATATATATATATATATATATACAGTGGAGTATTTTGAGGAGGGGCAGGGTGGGCAGAGCCCCTCCATGAATTACAGAGGACGCAGAAGTTCGTGGTATGTGGATACAATCAAAATTAATAATTTTACGCTTCTAACTTCAGTACCTAACACCTTCAATTGGAGAATGTTATTAGTAAAACCTTTTTACTAAACTAAACTAATTACTACTATTATTATACGGATCCGGTTGCCTAGCAATTTTAGACGCCATTAGAAATAAAGAAATTCTTATAAGGTTCGTTTGTATAAAGGCGAAATTGCGTGGATATTTTACAGCCCCTCGGAGAGGAGTAACATCACCTAGTCAATGAAACGGAAATGTGGATACTGCAAACTGAAATCAAGTCGTTCCTCACTACTGTCTGGGGCTAGCTCATATGCGATTTTTCCCTAGAATAACAACTGAACAATATCCGTTGTTACTGAACAATATACTGAATATCCATAGTTCAGTATCCACCAAATTCTCCTACGAACTTCCCCTACTTTTCACTGCCTACTTGATCAAGCGTGGTTGTTTCCCGTATTCTTTTATTAATTTTTGATTGTTGGTAAATCATCTATATTATACCATTTACAAATTAAATCACAGTTAAAATACTCATTAAAAAAAAAAAAAAAAAAAAATTGAAGTTTTCTGTGGTGATTGAATTAGTTTAATAGAAAAGATTAAAACAATCTATTGTAGCAGTAGGTATTTCTATTCTAACTAGCTGGTTAGAATTTGTTTTGTTTACATTTTGTTGTTTGTCGTTCTTGGTTTCATGCCCGTTTTTATTCCGCGTACTTATATGTTACAATTTATTGTGTGATATTGTTCAGATCAACAAGTAGGTAACAATTTATTGAAGATAAACCTGTTAGTGGGAAACTACCACATTCATAAATATATGGTTTTGCAGGCAGTAAGTCTAGTATAATAGTATATAAACCTAGTGGTCCTTAGCTCATCCGTAGGTATTCGTATTTATCGCAGTTTTCAACGTTTTGATTATTAGTTAATTGGATAATATTTTTTCTAAATAGTATTAGGTATGCTTTAATAATCCATTGGTAGGTTTATGAATATGAAAGCTTAGGTGATTTCAAATCATTACGAAAAACCATTGAATATCTACTTATATGAACGTTTGACAGTTTATAGAAATGAATAGGTACTAAAACTATAAAATAAAATGTAGTCCTTGACTGTTGCCCCTCCATGAGAAATGACTTAGCTACGCCACTGTATATATACGGTTAAGGTTAAGATGATGGTAAAACAACCATCACTTTCCTGATGTTACTATTGAAGACCGAGGCTTTTCTACTGAGGTCCATGTAAAACCTATCGATGCCCAAACGTATCTCCAATATGAGAGTTGCCACGCCCCCCATATAAAAGATGCAACTCCTCGATCACTCTCCATCCGCGGTCATCGCATCTGCAGCAACAGGGCCGATCTTGAACAATATCTTTCGACTTTAACGAATCGACCGAGTCAAAGAGGCTACCTAAACCTACAAAATTTACGCAGGAGAAAGATCGTTCCAGCACATGTATCGTATCGGACTCCCAACCAACAACGAGATCGAAAAGGACCTTTCCTCGTCACCACATTTTCCCCTAGGTTAGCATTTTATTAAAAGAACTGCACCCAATCCTATTTAATAGGGAACTAACTCGAGAGATTTTACCTGAAGTGTTGTCTCTGTCAAACATAAGATCACTTAACTTGGGCAATATGCTCACACACAAGGCGCACTTATCGCCAAATGAGCCATCCCATGGATTACAAAAATGCAATCATCCCCGGTGCCAGATGTGTGACATAATACATCCAGGAGTGGAAATCTCTTCTCCTAATACCCCACTAACATACAAAGTAGAGGGAACGGCACACTGTCAAAGCAGGATGTGCGTTTATGAATTGCTTCGCAAGCAGTGTGACGCATTCTATATTGGAAAGCTACCCAGTTGAACGAGAGAATTAACAATCATCGTTCTATTACTGACTGACGGGGGAACCAGCCAGATAGCCTTCATCCAGCAGTACATCAGTTGATCACTTTAAGTTGAAGTTTTAATGGCTGCTATGGAGTTCGAGTGCTCAAGGGGCTACGGGAGGACAATCCATTGCTTCTTCTGCTCGGATTTTGGTTCTGGGTGCTCTCAAGCAGCCGGACCTGAACTCTTATGGCTGATTCCTCGAGGAAAAACAACGTTTTTTTAAATTTGGAAAAATTCTTTGACCCGACTAGTGTTTCCACCATAAATTATTGTTGACTCAAAATTGAACTCCAACACAACCCCACAATCACATTACTTATCAGGTGATCAAGACTGCCCAAACACCGACAGCACAAATATTTGTTCACTGAGGATGTTAAAATGTTTATCAGGTGATCATAAGCACCTGTTATATGATTTGCCAAGAAACTTTCTAAAAATCATAAGAAAACTTGTGAAACCGTACCGAAACTCGTAAACGAGTTCCACTATCTGCTTTACAAGCAGATACCATGTTACATGGATATGTCTTCGATTGGGGATTTCATAACGGTCGTCCTCGAGAGTTGTAAACAAATCCTCTAACTTTGGACTAATTAAAGTTATTTCTCCAATACAGACGCAATGAGTTGTTGTTAACAGTCGACTGTTGTCAGGGGATGAAAATGTTTCCTATGGAGTGGAGTAAATGATGCTATTGCTTTACGTTAAGAATATTGTAACCGGCTTATTAAAATTGTTTATAGTCCAATCACCTTAGTTTAGCCAGGTACGTAAGGAGGGGGAAATTGGTAGCTTGGGATGTGAACATTTATCACATAAATCAAGCGCTTTCCAACGAGTGGCGAACGCTTTTTGTGCGATGAAAACTGCGGAAGTTAAAGTCCCCTAGCAACGGCTGGGTTGTACGTGAAAAACACTGAAATTGTGACATCAATTTTGCGTGACGAAAATTTTTGGTTGACCCCCCAGAGCAAAGACATATCCATGTCAAAACACCTTCAATAATCTTGATAACGCAAATTAGCGAAACGTCAATTATTTCTATATATCTGTGTTTATATTTGAACTTATTATTCGATAAATTTAAATAAATGAACTTATTGATTGTTTGGTTCTACTGAACTATATGATTGATTAATTTAGAAGAGAAATTTCACAAATAAAATAAGGAAAGTAAGTAAATCTGATATTTCGGATAGGTATTTTTGATCACAGATAAATAGGCACAGTAAGTAAACCGTTGTTTTGTTGGAATTAGTCGGGATGCGGCCCAGGGATTCGTTTAAAGTTGAAGGATTTGTTTACAACTCTCGAGGACAACCGTTATGAAATCCCCAATCAAAGACATATCCATGTAACATGGTATCTGCTTGTAAAGCAGATAGTGGAACTCGTTTACGAGTGTCCGTGTGTACGTTGAACTTGGGCTTCGTCAATTTTAGTTTATGTGCCATAGCAAAAACATAAATGCACTTATTGATTGTTTGGTTCTACTAAACTATATGTATATGATAGATTAATTTAGAAGAGAAATTTCACAAATAACAGAAGGAAAGTAAGTAAATCTGATATTTCGATTAGGTATTCTTGATCATAGATGAGTAGGTACTGAAAGAAATAACTCAGCTTGCGTTCTTCGGAACAATCGTATCCATGGCCGAGATAATAATAATTATTTTGATACATTTTCAGTTAATCATCTGAGTTGAGGCCAGATGATAAATTAGCTCCGAGTACCCATCTACGCGCTCTTTCTGATTGCTGCAGTATTCTGTCATTGGCAGTATCTGGTAGCTTCTTCAAGACTTTCACGCCAAAACACTGGTCAAATGTTGCGTCATGGGATGATGCGTGAACCTTCACTGGGAGTGGCCGGGATTGGTTTACAGACGCCTTATGATTGTTCATTCTTAAATTTAGGGTCGTTGCTTTACCAACATAGAACGCAGTGTGCACGTGTTTAGCTCTGTGCACGTTTTGCAAACGAGCTAAAATACACTCATTTTACACTGACAGAGTTACGTCTAATTAACATTACCTATATCCTGACGTTTATCATGTGTACATCTTTGTACGTTAGCAAACAGAGAACTATTGACTGAAGACCTTAGGGCCACTTTCACCAACAAATTATGTAAGCGGAGATTGGCCAAACTCGATTAAATATAATCTCGAGGATCAAACTTTGGCGTCTTTCACCAACCCAAAACTCGTTTAAACCAAGATTGGAATAATCGAGTTTCCTTAACGGAGATCCCGGAAACTGTCCAATGAAAAATTGTACAATTTGAAACGATAGTTTGAAACCCCACCATGTGTCCGACATATCAAGACAATAAAGCAGTGAATCACAACCACGACCAATTATTACCCGTGCTGTTTTCATCTAGTTGCCTAGTTACTATCTAGTGTTTTGTTTATTAGAGCTAAACGTGGAACCTGTTATTTCTTTTTTACTTCTTTTTAAGATAATTAATATTTTTTTCTATATAATTTATAGTATATTGTTTGTTTATACTATATTGTTTATATTGATTGTTGTTATTTTACTTTTTATAATATTTGTTGATTTCAATCGAGTTGACCTATCCATTCGTGTTCTTGGCTGGCGCTCAGTTTCAAGGTAAGTTGAGAAATACCATATTATACCCTGTAGAATATCTTTCTGAAGTAGAGGCACGTTTTTACACTGTTGTTCATCATCAAACTTGGTAACAACAAACTCAATAAACTCAATCAAACTTGAATAACAATTAACTTCAACTGTGAATCAAACTGTAGAGGTATCAGCTGTTGGTGCGCGGCCATATTGCTCGATATCATTGTTATCACTAATCTGAGATTGGCAAGTGTAACTGGCCGGGGCTTGGGAGATTAACCTCAAGCCACCTCGTTAGGAGTTTAAACTCGTAAAGTGGTCTGGTGAAAGACGATTAGCTGGAATCTCCGTTATTTGTTAATCTTTTCTAACTTAATCTCGTTTATGTTGTTGGTGAAAGTGGCCCTAATTAGATTACCCTGGAATTGAACCAGCCTTGATTAATGAAGTCCAATCCTTTAAGAAGTTCTTTTTTAGATTTAGGAATCGAATTACAAATACATATTGCACATTGATCCTTTTGCAGGTAATTGAGGAAGATGTATAGGGCTTAAACAGTATCAATCGCTCCAATAGCCGAAAAAGAGTATTTTCTAGAGTGGGTGATTCGTTATTGGTCATGTTTTGTACAGTATACATAAGTAAGTTAGGTAATGTTATGTTTATACCGTTGATACGTGTGCTCTTTAGGTTTACTCTAGCGTTCACCGTTTCTTAGGTTGAGTGACTTATTGGAGCCTACGTCACCCTCTTCTCCTGGAGCCCCTAATAACGTTAATCTGAGCAGCCGAGCCCAGACTTGCGATCACTTTTTAGCGCTGCTAATGAACCGTATCAGTTTACCAGATAGGCCGTAGGTAGGTACGTATCTCCAGCACCTACCAATCTGCGAAGGAACTCTGATACCGAGGAAAAGATGGCGTAACAGCGTAATAGTCCTCGTCCCCTATTAAACCTGACTCACCGGAGATACGAGGCTAATGATTGTTTTGTAACTTCTTCCGCAGCAGTCTCGGAAATTATTATCTTCAAATGTAATAGAGTTATTCAACTTTTCATCGCATTTTGGGTGTTGTAGATCATTCAACTGATCGCTTCTCATTTATACGATTACTGGGTTGGTATTACAAGTCCCACTCTGCATCAGTCACACTTTCACCAACCGAATTTATAGTAGCTGAGAAGTTGGGAAGTGAATAGTGTATAAAAATCAAAACAAAGCAAAAATTAATGCAATAAAACATGAACAGCCGTTAATTCCGGAATCCGTCAAGGGGACCCGGAAGGTCAAATGTGAACGCCCCTTGACCCTGCCAGGGAGGCTTCGCCCCCCTGGACCCCCTGGGGCCTATTTCATAAAACAAAAAGTGACAAGTTACAAGCCGATTTTATGTACAAGTGGTTAAAAATGAGTGTGCAAGAGTTTCATAAAGGTGCAAGTGTAGACTTGTAGTGCACAGTGAAAATTAACAAGTGTACAGGCGAATATGGCCAAGTTACAAGTGTTTCCCCATCTTTTTGTACAAGTCACTGTTCTCCAGTTGTAAAAAATGGCCGATTTTGAACCTACATCCGTTCTCCTGTAAACTTGTTATTTTCTAGTATTGACAGTGTTGTGAGTTGACGATTTTTCGGTATTTGAAATGTTTATTAGAATGTGGAAATCATCTTCTGATGAAGAATACAGTCAACAAAGAAGAATTCACCGTAGAAGACGCCAAACAGTTTTTCGGCCACGGATGAACTCTTATTTTGTGAGTATTTTTGAGTTTAATGAGCGATTTAGGATGCCTTCCGAGACCCTAGAAAGACTTTTACAAATGATTGGAGTAAGTTTGGAAAGTGGATCTGACCAAAACCATGCTCTCTGACCGAAAGCAAGTATTTCTCCCCATTTTTTCACCTTGTCAGCCTTGATTAAACTGCCCTAAAAGGCAACAAACAGCACGGACTTTTCATCCCTTATCGCCCGTAGTACCTCGAGCTTCGCCTCTTTCATTGAATTCATTATTCTTAAAGCTAGAGGAAAGCAAAATAGGAACTCAAAATCAATCAAAATCTAACAACTTGCGTAGGTACACGAATGTGCGAATACGAGAATAAACAATTGAGCGAGTGAGCTGTTCATTTATTTTCGTTTGTCCCCACACGCCATCTTTCTTTTCTGCTACACCTGTAAACTTATCTTCTACAAGTGTAACTTTTCTACACTTGTACTCTTGGTTTTGGTGAAACACTTGTTCTAGTTTACCGTGGATTACAAGTACCTCTACTTGTTGACTTGTACACTTGTAACTTGTTGTTTTATGAAATAGCACCCTGGTTGCTCCCCACTTTGAGCCTTCAGCTAAAATGCTAAAACATGGAACATGCTTTCTTCCCGGTAATTCGTAAATATAAATAAATTTAAAACTACGGCAAATGTTTTACTAATCGAAATTAGAATAGAGTACCTAAGTAGGTAATTTTCTGTTATGGTGCGCGTCTACAATAAGTATAATCAAGATTAAATTCTCAACAAAGTTACAACAAAACAAGCGGCATTGGACATGAATAGAAGAACAAGTACGAAAGAAATGCGTGATAAATCGAGTTTTCCAACGAGTGGAGAACGATTTTTGTCCGGTGAAAAATAAAGAAGTTTCATTTCCCCAGCAACGGCTTGGTTGTACGTGAAAATCAAAAGAAAACATTTCTTTACACATCGCCGTCTCCCAACCGCGTCTCCCAAAAAACGTGGCACTTTTCGCCAGTTAGCTCAAGACTAAAGCATGTCCCATGCTAAAATATACAGGTTATAAGCTCGACGTGTGCAGCTTAACAATTGATATGCATATGATTGATAATTCATATGAATTATCAACCTGATTTGCTAAAATGTATTAGCAAAAACTAAATATATTTTCTTAAAGTGAAGTCATTTTTCTTCTGTATGATTGT
The DNA here is from genome assembly GCA_030762985.1 of Adelphocoris suturalis. Lineage (NCBI taxonomy): Eukaryota > Metazoa > Arthropoda > Insecta > Hemiptera > Miridae > Adelphocoris > Adelphocoris suturalis. The sequence continues at coordinate 8,205,696 of CM061043.1, forward strand.
TTTAAATACATTTTGTGTACCGATTATTGCAACCGTTAGGTACTCTTTTATTCATCCCTATTATGTTAATGGAAGTAAAGTACACGTATCACACACGTTAAGAAGACTGAAGAATAACCGACAACTTAATAATTAGGTACTATCCACCATTTTAGTGACACATCGCCGTCTCCCAACTGCGTCTCCCAAAAAACGTGACACTTTTCGCCAGTTAGCTCAAGGTTATAGCATGTTCCATGCTAAAATATACAGTTATAAGCTCAATGTGTGTAGCAGCAATAATTGATATGCATATGATTGATAGTTGACACGACTCTTTGACACGTGACACTTTTCGTCAGTTAGCTTAAGGCTAAAGCATGTTCCATGCTAGAATAAGGTTCTGAGCAGGAACGGATTAAAAGAGGGGGGGGGGGGGTCGCCCCCCCCCCCCCCCGAGAGGCAGAAAAAAAAATTCTTGCGAGGGAACGTCAGAATAGAATCACGCCGTCGCGCTTGTATGTTGACAAAAATACTGTGGGGAAACTGGGATGATAGGTACCGGTTTTACTAATCTGTCACGGCCAATTTACTAATTTGTTCATTTGAATTTTAGTAGGCCTACAAACTGCGTAGGTGCCACGGGGTATCAATCGGAGATTGACGTGGGTAGTGTCCGAATGTTCGTCGGTAAACTCTGAAATTTCCAGAAGTGATTGAGGGAAAAATCATCAAAGCAGGTTGGCAACGGTGGTGTTCAGTCCGTGTCGTGCTGTCGTCCATCGTCGCCCTTTTGTGAGTAGAAGAGCAGTAGAAAAAAAACTTCATGTCAAATGCGAACTAAAGTTTTTTTAGCGTTTGAGTTTAGCTCCGTCAAGAAAAGAGCATGGAAGATAAAATCTTTCTTCTTTAAAAAACATTAGGCAGTAGGCAAAGAATGCAGTTTTAAATAATAGGGATAAGTTTGTGTTCATCAGTTTATTTAACAAGTTACGGTAGGAACCTACTGTATTTGTCTCTAGTTTACCGCTTTGGTAACGGTAACAATACATAATCAATAGTCATAATACATAATCTACCTACTGTGTCGACGAAGAAAGAAACGAAGCGTGTTTTCTCAACTGATTGCAACCAATGTTTTTCGATTGAGGTGAATTATTCACTGTTTCACATTTACCAGTAATAGACAAAACATGTTCAACAAGGTAATATTTTATTTGTTTTTATTTTTTATTTTTTATTTATTTTTTTTTTTTTCATCTTTAATCAAAAATGTACTTCGTTCATTTAATTTCTTCGTGAGTGTTTATTAAATGTTCTTCTACTCCTAAAGTAAATAGAAAAAATAAAGAGTGCATTATTATTCATTCCTGTGTTTAAAATATAAATGTATAATTTATAAATAATATTACATCACGAGGACTGACGTTTTCCAGCGTTTTATGTTTCATTCCTTGCCTTTTTCGATATAACTTTGTCAAAAAAATTACTTATCTATAATCATTTCATTTTTTATTTTTTGTCTTGAATGTTTGGAAACCAAGCTAAAATTTGTGCAAATAAAAATTATGTTTTTCATGTTGAGTTTTACATGCCTGATATAAAGTGTTGGTCTGTAACCTCTAAAACTTCTAGTTTTTCAAGGTATTTTTTCAAAAAATTTCTCGGGGGGGGGGGGGGGGGGGGTACTCCCGGTACAGGACCGCCCCCACCCACGAAGTTCTATTAATCCGTCACTGGTTCTGAGGTATATCCAAACGGGTGGTACATATTAACGTACTTTGGAGTATTTGAGCGAACCGTGTAAAAGTAAACATGAGCCGATCATACGAGTGCAGTAATCTGGCAGATGCGTTCACGCAATTTAAATTTAGATCGTCAACGTTCCAAGGGCCTGACAGAACAGCTCAATCACCCGCCCCAATCCAGACAGTCCGAATTAAAACGCTCCCTAAATACCCAACAATGCGAGTCAGCTGGGTATTTCAAGCACATTTCGGGGGGCGGGTTGCCGAGGTTGCCGATTCCATTCCTGTCTATTTGCGGACGTCGTCCCTTTTCGTCTGTTCTCCGTTTCAACCCCCACACAGTCGTTTCGGATGCCCGCGCCAATTTCCCCCTTCATCGGGGTCGTCGACGGTTTTTCTGATCGAGGGGTTTGGCTCGCCGAAGCGACACAGGCGAGTTACGGCTTTCCTATCCGAGGACTCGCCGCGAAGCTCCTTGAGAAGTGGGATATTTAAGCGTTGGATGATTAGGATAAAGTATCAACTCTACACGCTGATAAATTGTGACATGGATATGTCTTATGCACCGTAACTGACACACTTTCTGGGGTAAAAAGGACAAAATATAGCTCATTCAGTGAACAGGAAGGAGTTTACTATTTCATTCGTCACTAGATATTTATTTATTTATCAAACGGGCGAACCCTAGTTACATAAGGAAAATACACAATCAGTTACAGTTAATCTAATGCAATAGAAAAATTACAAAATGAATATTAGATTGGTCTTAATAAAAAAGGAAATAAAGTTATATTAATACCAACAGGTGAACTCATAATACATAATTAATCGCAAATACACCGTTTTATGGTAGATATTGGTGTGGTGAAAATGTCAATATTGGGATTCTGGAGGAGAAAATTCACATTGCTTAATAGCCTGGAGAGTGGTCGATGATACAAGTAATTTGTGCGCGAAAAGTCGATGGAGAAAAGTGCAGTACCTCTAGTACGGACCTGTGGAGCTGCCAAGTTAATTTTGGAGAGAAGGCATGGGCAGTCTTGCTGACCACGTAACAATTTGCACAGAAAAGACATGTCACTCCTCGATCGACGCACACGGAGCAGAACCAGGTTGCATGGTTACACCACTCCAGTAGCGAAGGATAGTCGAAGTCAGTGGAGGGGATACCCATCTTATAACCTATGTACCTCAGGAACACTTGCTGAACTCGTTCAAGCTGATCAATATGCACCTGGTAGTATGGAGACCAGACCACTGTAGTGTACTCGAGGATAGGCAAAACCAGTAGCTTGTATATTAAAACAATCGCTGGAATACTGGAGAATTCTCTTGTGTTCTTGTTGTCTTTTAAGGCTTTGTTGGTGATGCTATGAATGTGGTGAATAAAAGTCATTTGTGTGCCGAATCGAACTCCCAAGTCGAGAATCTGATGCACCCGCTGGAGAGGAAGACCATTAATATGGTAATCATGGGCTATTGGAGAGCAAATGCTGTGGGGTGTGGCTACAGAGCACTGATTCTCGTTTAAAATCATATTATTAACAATACAACAATGGCCAAGAGCATCCAAACAACCCTGCAACCGTTCGCTGTCGTTCACAGAAGTAACCTCACTAAAGATTTTGCAATCATTCGCAAATAGCAAGCATTTCACTTTGTGGAAGAGCCTTGTAATACCATTTATCACCAGAAGGAACAAAAGAGGCCCAATATGGGATCCCTGAGGAACACCTGAGGAGAAATGAAAGGGTCTGGAAGTAGCATTCTTGATCCTCATCACAAGGTATCTGTTGCGAAGATAGCTCGTCATCCAGTTCAGTAAGGTGCCAAAAACGCCAAGAGATTTGAGAACTGCTATGATTTGTCGATGAGATAGCTTATCAAAGGCTTTGGCGTAGTCTGTTAAATAACATCAACTTGTCGACCCTCACGAAATGCACTCAGTAGGTACTCTTGAAGTTCAAGGAGGATATCCCAGAGAGGTCCCAAGAGATTTGAGAACTGCTATGATTTGTCGAAGAGATAGCTTATCAAAGGCTTTGGCGTAGTCTGTTGAAATAACATCAACTTGTCGACCCTCACGAAATGCACTCAGTACGTACTCTTGAAATTCAAGGAGGATATCCCAGAGAAGTCTCCTTTAAATTTCTACTGTTTAGGTGAACAGGACGGAATTCAGCTTACTCAGCTGATCTGAATGGAGCCCGTCATTTCATTCGTTTTTTGGTGTTCCAGAGAGATTCCCTGTTAAATTTCAACTTTCTAGGGTGAAAAGGCAAATTTCTCTTACTAGCGTACTATATACTGGAATATACTATATTATAGACCAATGATTTGAGAATAAGGGATTTCTAACGCAGAATTAGTAAACAGCTGCCACCAAAAAGCGCTGGTGTATTGTTCAAATACTTCCCAAAAGCGCCAAATAATCCTGTCCAAAAGCGCCAGTGGGTTTACGTAAACCATGGTGGAAATATATCAAAAGCGCCAGTGGTTATGAGTTAGCTGACAAATTATGAGACATAACAAGTAGGTATGAGGACAAATATATCAGAATGATGACTATAGTTTGGTGGTCTGGATGATCGCAACCTCGCATCTCAAAATTAAAATAATATTCTATGTGGCCTTTTTAATGTCATAAGACAGAAAACATTAAAAAAAAAAAAAAAAAAAAAAAAAGTTAAAATTGAATACCTAACTCAAAAACAAAGCGTCAAATAAAAAAAAATAAAAAAATAAAAAAAAAAAAAAAAAATAAAATAAAATAAATAAATAAATAAATAAATAGAAAAAAATAAATCAATAAATAAATTTAAAAAACGCTTAGGTAAGCAGAACCAGCTTTTTGAATCGGTCAGCTGGAGCTCAGGGTGGAGCCCGTCATTTCATTCGTCTGCTGATGTCCAAGAGAAGCTCCCTATCAAATTTCGTTGTTTTAGACTGCCAACATAACTTTTAGCACACTCAATTGATTAGAATGGAGCCTGTAATTTCATTTGTCTGTTGTTGTCCCCAAGAGAGGCTTAGAGGCTCCCTATCAATTGTCAACGTCCTACGGTGAACAGAAGAGATTTAACTCACTCAGCTAATCAGGATGGTGCCCCTCTCTTTACTCGTCTTTCGTCCCAGGAGGCTCCCTATCAAATTTCGACGTCCTACTGTGAATAGGGAAGATTTGAGCACGATTTCGCCATCAATATGATTGATATTACGGCGGATACTCACCAACGTCAGCCGAGGCACATGTTCCGACGTGGTACTCGTAATACAATATATAAAAATTTGGTCCAAATCATACCAACAGTTTCGGAGGAGTAGTGAGCACAAAATTTTGTCCATAAATATCTAATAAATATATAAATAAATCTGAAAAATAATCAGTTATCACTCTGTTGTTTTTATGTTTACTCTTGTACATTTTTGAAGGTTACTTCATTATGGAGTTAATTTATTGTATCATCATTGATCCCCATGAATTCCGAACTTTTGTTCCATGTATGACCAACTTGTCATTAGCTTATAAATGTCTTCACACTCCAATTATTTGAATCTACAAAATTATCAATTTATTTGTGCATGTACATTTTTTTAGTGAGTGGGAAAGTTAAAGTGAAGTGACAGTGGTCCGAATTCCAGTAAGCATTGATGGTTTGCCTGCCGGCGTTGAAACCTGTAGAGTCCTTCAACCTGTAGCACCCTTCCTCCAAGAAATCATCTGTGAAGAATCTCAGTGGAGCCTTCTTGTATTGATGGTACAATCTCAATAACTTGGAACAGTATATTCATTGTCCCATGGTTATCAGTATCATACCTTCCTACTTAAGTCCTGGTGAGTCCAATGTTACTCCTAGCTTATCTTTGTACTTATGGATATAATCATTATATTCTTTTAATTTTGCACTCGTTTATGTCCAAGTTATGTATTGTGGTACCCAGCTTATCATTCATCTCTTTATAATCTAATTTGGAGTCTCCAATCTCCTTTATGTGAATTTTGGAGTGGTCCTTGGAGTTATTATTGATTCAATTTGGGGATTTGGGGTTGACTAGACCATTTTCAATTATCGAGGACAACCGAACGGCTAGCTTTAATTGGCCCCTGATTACCTTTGGGATTTGGCCCCTAAGTAGCCTAAACAGAAAACCCTATGTAAATGCATCCCCACCCCCAAGTGCCTCCGTGCCGACGGCTACAATACCCACTTTTCTACGAAAAGTTGGGTAAAAAAGAATTCTCTAACAGAAAATTTCGATCAGGAATGGGCATTAAAATCGACCCCTGAAGTTTTTACCATTAGAGATAGATAGAGATAGAGATAGTTTTATTTGCCATCTCACATAAGTGCATAACCATAGTCAAAAACAAACAAGCCAAATAACAAATACAAATTCATAACTGCCAAATGATCAAATTAGCACAAATTAATATATGCAGCCATACAATTTTATGGAAGAACTATATTTAAAAAGTCATAAAATAAATAAGAAAACTAAAATGTCGGCTGCAGACCAAATAGGTAGTCTGTAACCAAGTAAAAGGTGGCTTGGCCGGGGCGTCTCGGCCAAGCCCGGTCCCGACCCACCATGGCGGCCTCCCGAGGGTGCACACCCATTTCTGGATATGCACCCCTTGACACGATCATAACAATCGCTCCACCGGAAAGCAAAACACCTAGCGAGACCACCCCCCGGGCCGACCGAGATCTCCAAGCCAAAATACAGAAAACCAACAATCATACAGCCAAACATTCTATAAATTACAAATATACTGACCATTCATTCATAAAATTCATCAATAAAAACTATCATTCATAAAATCAATAATAATAAAATATATACATGTATGAAAACTAAACTATTGAAATTTAACAGTAATGCTTCTAATCTTATCACAGTTCATCTAAAAGGTAGCTCGAGTACTCTTAGAATCAAATTCCTCGGCTGCTGAAATGCAATTTACAATGGCTACAAGTCAACCCTAAAACTAACAATATACAAACGAAGAGAATAAGTACGGAACACTTCGTCAGTCTTACATACAATTTGCAAAAGCCAAGAAACTCTCTAAGATCATAAGGCGCTAAGTTGCAAGGAAATTTGAAGATAG